>SOPF01027829.1:3543-187335 GCA_012979155.1 Hypericum perforatum
GTGAAGTTAAGATGGGCACTTGGTATTAAAGCTAGTAATGGGAGCACACGAGTGTAATTTTCCCTACGGTGGCTCTCTTAAGCTTGGGGATAAGGACTTCCCAAGCTATCTCTCATCACCCTATGGTGGCTCACTCAAACTTGGCGATAAGGACTTCCCAAGCTTTCTCTCTTCTCACTCCAAGAGGCTCTCTACATCTCTTGGGATTACTCCTCTCACTCCAAGAGACTCTCTACATCTCTTGGGATTACTCCTCTCACTCCAAGAGGCTCTCTACTTTCATCTCTTGGGGGAGTGCTTAGGAATGAAGCCTCCTACCCCTATTTATACTACTCCACCTCCACAATGAACGATGGAGATTAGTTGTATCATAGGGTAGAGATTGATTCTCTAGAATATTCCACACCCTATAGGAATCTCTACACTCTTCCAGTCCTTTTCATAATCTTCTATACTCTTCCATAAGGTTCTGGAAGGTTCCACACATCTCCATAAGGTTCCACACATCTCTAAAATATTCTAGAGGATTCCATACTCTTTCACAAGATTCTAGAGAGTTCTATACTTCTTTATTATTCTCCAAATTGTTCTAGAAAGTTCTAGACTTCTCTTGAAAGCTCTAGAGTTTTCTACAATCTCTCCATTTAAGGAGGGATCCCAACAACGGTGCATATAAGAATAAAAATATCCAAGGGAGTTGCTTGAAGATAACAATTTTTTTAGTCCGAATTCGTCTAAGACATATAAAATAGCTAGTAGTGTTGATGGAAATCCTACAATAAATACATAAGCTACGACCAAAAGATCGGACCAATGTCGAATCACTTATACACAAATAAAACTACGAGTCGCTCTTGTTACATTCCTTATGTTATAGCAGTGTATAGGTGATCAAATGGGGTGTTAAATAGATATAGCAACAAGATGCAGAGAGTTTTTTCCTATCCAAAATTTTAACATATTAAATTTTACCGAAGTTATGGTTGCAATCTTTTTTACAATGTAATTTTTGATATCTACTTATTATAAAACAGACCTTTGCAATCTGTGTATGGTTGATCAATTAATAAAGAGGGCCACGGCCACTATATTTATCACCAATCAGAACATCTTGCTTTATTCTTTTGAATATATATGAATTGCGACCGGTGGACAAGACACTTGTGTGACCCCCCTCAAATTTTGACATATCCATGACAAAATTAATAGATTTTGGCTCACCAATTTTTAGGACCTCGGTGTTCAAATATGTGCTCCTAAAATGTGCACCAATCGAGAAGTATTTCGCATAAATGTTTGTATTCTTTGATGGCTCCAAATATGTAATCATACTGATAAGTGCAGTTGATGTGATTAGTAACAGTAAATATGGTAATGCTAAATTCGACATTAGTGATTGTCATTGTCGTTTCGATATTTATTAAAAGCAAGCGATTTGTTTTTTTAATTTGACGTATTTGTTGTGTTTTAGTTCTAAAAGGGTACGATAATTTCAACTCTAGGATACTGCTTATTCGTGGCATACCAAATGGTCAAAACATTAAGAAGAAGACAGATGACCCCATTAATTTTATGTGTTTCAAATTACATGGTATCAACATGAAAATAGCAAACCTATCTTTTTTCAATAATATTTGCACAAATAATAATGTTAATCATCTTTCTTTATTCCATATATATGTTAGTCTTTTTCGCCTATCGCCAATGCGAGATCCTCTTTCACACCATATACAACCTCATAAGGAATTTGATAAATATCATACATGAATTTTAATACTCTATTTGGGATGATTTTAAAAAATAATAATTACTATTAAATATCACGAAATATAGAGTAAATAGAACGACGCGCAACGGAATATTTTCCTAGTGCACCGTTAATAAATTTTGCAAACAGATTCAAAGTAACATATTTTTGTTGTAAATGAATTATATTAAAAAATATATTTACAAACGAAGAGGGATAGCGCCTAGTTTGTAGATACAAGATAAAATTTTGATGGCCTACATCAAAATTGAATTAAACCATCTAAGCTACTCATAAATCCTAATGAAAATGGTAGGAATAAACTACTGTAATTTAATTCAAAGTAACATATTAGCCAGTGCAACTGCAATGCACCTTGACCAGATCCAAACGAAACATGTTTTTGGCTTTTTCAAACATCAAGCACTACCTAATTTTCTAGGGTATGTTCATGCATGTCTCTAGCTAAAAATAACTCTACTCTAAATCTGATGAAAAAATTGTTATCAACTAGAGATTTGATTGTTTAACTTATGCCCAAAAGAACAGAAAATTTAAGATAATAACTCATGAAGTATGATTTGATATACCTAACGATTGTGATTTCATCATTTTTGTATTTATAGCGTACCCTACAAAGTTATTTTTTTATTGATAATTCATACGGGATGATCAGAATAAATGTTGTATTAGGTAATGACTCAGTAAAAATATAGGGCACATGATACTTCATTTAAAATTAATCAAATTATATTTATAGATATTTCAATTATCAAATATATATATCAACAAATATGATTTTAACAGTCTAATCTGCCTAAGGGTTTCTTAGATTATCATTGTGGTGACATTTAGATATCCATTTCTAAATAATATTTATTAATGCATTGCTTTGATAGACATTAGTTATAATTTTGATATACTTTGATGATCTATTGGTGGAATACAACTTTTACTTATTAAAAAAATTGGAATAGATTTCTCACAATTTAAGATCTTGTTCAACTAGCATGTGTGTAACCGGGTTCCAGTTTACTTTGGGAAATCGGACAAACAAAAATGCATAGACAAAATTATGTTTAGTCTTATTTATTGACAGGAAGAGTCATACTTGTAAGAGAGGGTCAACAACACAGTTTTCTTTTTCTTTCTCTGAAGAGTTCAATAGCACATTATCAGTTTTCCCAAGTGGAAACAGTCCACAGTTTTCAACCTTTCTGCCACAACGGGACAGTCCATTTTTCAAACTTCGGTTAAGAGCCAACGGTGGAACCAAACTACGGCAAAATTATGAATAAAGTTGATCAAGTGTTAAAAAATTTATATTTAGTTAACAACTTATTTGGTTGAATGGCTACCACCATAAAAAATATTATTACAAATTATGAATAAAATATGGTCAAATAATATTCGACCAATATAAAACTAAAAATCATCCCTGCTCACTCCTTGTTCACCACATGGTAACCAAGAGGATGTCTTGTAGTGCCATTTTGTAAATTCCATTGGTGCAGATCTTGTTGACAAGCATGTGAAGGGGGTACTACTGCCTTTTCTTTTAGGCCCAATGGGGTGGTGTGCATGTGCCTTCTTCACATCTAACCCCCCTTTTTCAACCCATTGGTTAGGCCACTTTACTCCCTAATTTTATAGCAATAAATGCCCAAATCATATCTTAAGATTTAATCAGATCGAATCTAAATTAGTCGATATAAAAACTTTTCGGATAAAGTTGATGCAAACCCAAAAAAATACCCCCATCATAAAGAAATCTCCTTCCCTCAACCAGATGTACCATTAAAACAAAATCTTCTGCTTATGAAAAACATTCCTCTTTCTTCTTCCCCTTTGCAAAGGGTTTGATCCCCAAAGTCTTCTACTGTTGAGTCAGGTAGGTGGCTCAGATATTCAGACAGATATTAAAAGAAACACAGAGGGTAAAAAGTATCTTTTACATTTATGTTTCTGAGTAAAAGCCTTTATTACCTGAGGTGATTCTGGAGTAATAGTAGTAGGGTCCCTTCCTGGTAGGAGGATGCATGGTTTGGCCTATGTGGCCATCCTCCCCTCCCTCTTTCTAATTATTTTTAGGGAAAAGTTTAACTTTGATAGCTTTGGTTTGGCGAATTTTGCGTGATGATCCTGTGGTCCTAAAACGCCTCTCATGATCCTGTGGTTGGCTAAAAATTTTGCGACGTAGCCTCGGGTGGCTTCCGAACCAAAAAAATTACTCCGAACCTAATTTTAAATTCCTTTTAATCCCTAATTTTTTAAAAAATTCTAAAAACAACTCCTATCTCACCCCGAACCTCGGATTTTGGGTTATCGTCGATGGCGTGGCCGACCGTGCCAAGGGATTCCCTGGGCCACCTCGATCTCCTTCTTCAGACCAGACCCAAACTCCTTGAGGTCCCGGCGGTAAGTCTCGATCACCGACTCAAACTTTATAGTTAGGTTCTTGATTGGGGTCAGGATTGAGTTTCGGTTTATCAAGATTGGTTTGGGATTCGAATTTGGAGTCCGGGGGATCCGGATCATTGGCGAATATGGATTGGAAGAAGTTCATTTTGGGGTTCGGGTTGAGATAGGGGTGTTTTTAGTATTTTTTAAACAATTAGGGATTAAAAGGGATTTAAAAATTAGGTTCGGAGTAATATTTTTGGTTTGGAAGCCACCCGAGGCTACGTCGCAAAATTTTTAGCCAACCACAGGATCATGAGAGGCGTTTTAGAACCACAGGATCATCACGCAAAATTTGCCAAACCACAGGTATCAAAATTAAACTTTTCCCTTATTTTTATATTATTCGTTATTCGGTCTATAAGGTCTAGTAATCAAGACTTGATACGGATAAAATATTTAAAAATTATTAAAATTTTCTTTACAAATATTTAAAATTGTTAGGTTCTACAAACTTAAACTCGAGATTTGATCTAAATAACCGTGGCTACTCTCTTATTCTGAAGTCTTAACACACACACACACACACGTTGCTTCCTCCAAAAGGCTTATAAATATGAACTTGCTCCTCTTGTCTTAAACCAGGCGAAGTGCCACTCACAACAGCCATTCCTTTCATATTGTGCTTGTAACCTTCTTTTCTTTGGAAGGAAGAACAAGACACAACCCCAAGAATGGCTGTTGTAGTGATTGCCCTTGTCTTGGTCCCCTTCTTGGTGCTCTGCCTCTCCTCTGTTTTGCTTAGATGGAATGAGATGAGGTTCAGGAAGAAATGGTTGCCACCTGGCACCATGGGCTGGCCAGTTGTTGGTGAAACCACTGAGTTCCTCAAGCAAGGTCCTGACTTCATGAAGCAACAAAGAGCAAGGTAATAGCTTCTTCCATACCAAGTAGAGTCCTAACTTGTATTTGCATTGGCTCCAAACCATTGATAAGTAGATCCTCTTACGATTCGAACCGAATACTCGCATTACCGATCATTTGTCGCGCCAAAACTCTTCCACTAGTTATTTGCATTGGCTTCAAACCATTAGTACGTAGACAGATGTTCTTATGTTTAGAATCGAATAGTGTCAGACCCGAAAGGCTGATGTAATTATGCTGCTTCTTTTTATTACATGGTTTTCTGTTTCTGTCCTGTTTCTTTTTTCCATACCAAGTAGAGTTCAACTTGAACTTGAGTTGGTGTCCGAAAGGCTAATGTAATTATGGTACTGTAAAATGGTGGGTGTCAGGTACGGGAGCTTCTTCAAGTCCCACATCCTAGGCTGCCCTACGATAGTGTCCATGGACCCGGAGCTGAACCGGTACATCCTAATGAACGAGGCGAAAGGGCTCGTACCGGGCTATCCACAATCGATGCTCGACATTTTAGGCAAGTGCAACATCGCTGCGGTTCATGGCTCCACCCACAAGTACATGAGAGGCGCCCTGCTCTCCCTCATTAGCCCCACCATGATCAGGGAGCAACTCCTTCCTACCGTTGACCGATTCATGAGAACCCACCTCACAAACTGGGATGACCAGGTCATTGACATCCAGATGAAGACCAAAGAGGTACACAAAACACATGTTACGGTATCTGATGTTATATTTAGGACTATAACTTATAGTACATTATGTTGTCACATTTTATAGATGGCTCTCCTCTCAGCTCTCTACCAGATTGCTGGTATCGAATCCGAATCGTTGTGTCGGGATTTTGTGCCCGAATTTTTCAATCTAGTCCTCGGAACATTGTCATTACCAATTGATCTACCTGGAACAAATTACCATCGCGGGGTCCAGGTAAATTTTTGGTCCATCGTTTACCATTTGAGTCAGACTTCGAGATGTATTTTTATGTTGGATTTTGGTTTTATTGTTTGGTGTACAGGCAAGGAAGAACATTGTGAGGATGTTAGGGCAACTGTTGGAGGAGAGAAGGGCATCAAAGGAATCCTACAAGGACATGCTTGGTTGCCTGATGCGAAGAGAAGATAATAGATATAAGTTAACGGATGAAGAAATAATTGACCAAATTATTACAATTTTGTACTCGGGTTACGAGACAATATCTACCACTTCTATGATGGCCGTCAAATACTTGCATGATCATCCCAAAGCCCTTGAAGAGCTAAGGGTATGTCTGATATATATATATATATATATATATATATATATATATATATATATTCAAAAATATTTGATATCCGAATACTATGTTGTGGTACTGATAGTGGAGTTATTTGATTTTGAAGAAAGAGCATTTTGCAATTAGAGAGAACAAAAGTCCTGAGGAACCTATTGGCCTGAACGACCTTAAGTCCATGCGATTTACACGAGCGGTACGGTTTAATTGATTTTTTTATTAGTTTTAAATTTAACAGAGGATCCGTTAATTTTGATTAATTGGAAGATCGAATGTGAGATGAGCTGTTTTTTTATTTGTTTTTTTTTTCTTATGCAGGTTATATTGGAGACTTCGAGGTTGGCTACAATCGTCAATGGTGTCCTGAGGAAGACCACAACAGAAATGGAATTAAATGGCAAGTACAAGCGACCGCATTTTCAATTATAACGTTTCATATTTAGTTTTTATTATTATTGACATAATGAGAAATAATGTGAGCAACCCCTGGACCTTGCACTTATTTGATTCACATAGTATTTTTTAACTTTTTCAAAATAATACCATAATTTCTTTGAATTTGCACCAATTTTTCGTAATATTATATTATATTTTTAATACATATACCTACCAATCCAGCGAGGCCATTTTCAAAGTCCCCAGTCTTATTATCCATTATTTTGACAAGAAAGTGGGCTTTCCTTGGAAGGAATGATTCCTTCATGTTCTTAATATGTATAACATTTCTTTCTTCCTTTTTAATAAGCATTTCATTATTTATTAGTATTTTTTTTTCTTCCGGGCTTGCCTTTTTCTAAGAAACAATAGACCTTTTAACTCAATAATTACTTTTTCGCCTTTTTCATTTTATTTATTTTGGTGGGCCATTCTTAAAAAATGTAAGCAGTGAATTACGAATGATTATTACAATCAATTAATTAATAATCCCTTTTTTTTTCTTTGTACTTGCAGGATATACAATTCCCAAAGATTGGAGAATATATGTATACACTAGGGAGTGTAATTATGATCCCCATATGTTTCCAGATCCATTGTCTTTCAATCCATGGAGATGGCTGGTAAAGCCAATTCACTGATTCATATTTCTTCATAGATTTTGTATTTCAATTCGAGAATTGTTGAATTTGACTAGTTATAAATTCGATTGTTTTTCTTAAATGCAGGACAAAAAGCTGGAGTCACAAAATCATGTCTTCATCTTTGGAGGTGGCACTAGGCAATGTCCTGGAAAAGAACTAGGAGTAGCAGAGATTTCTACTTTCCTTCATTACTTTGTAACTAGATACAGGCAAGTTAATCATAAAGAAAAGAATTAACATATAATTATATAAATATGGGCTAATTGTCAACTTAATATGTTTTTTTATTGATTTGCAGATGGGATGAAATTGGAGGAGACAAAGTAATGAGATTTCCAAGAGTTGAAGCACCAAATGGTCTACACATTAGGGTCTCATCTTACTAATTAACCAACCTATATGTTTCATGTGTACATATAAAATGAGATGAGAGAGATTTAGATAGGCATGTACAAAATTTTATTTCCTCGAGGTATATGATGTAACTTGTAAGGTTCTACTTCCACATTGATGTTGATTAGAAATTGAATGACATGAAGGCTTCAATTTTGTTTATTATTAAAGTTTGTGTATCTAATTTAATTTTTTAAGGCAACAACTCAATGAATCAATTTCCGATACATGTGAACTTTTCAAATTTTAAACAAAGTTAGCAGCAAAAGGTAATCAACCGAGCCAGACGCAAAAACCTCTCTCCTCTTGAAGACAAAAACCTAGACTCACCTTTGGAGGCGCCTCCGGCGCCTCCCCCCCCCCCCCTCCCTCTTCCTCTCCTTAACCTCCTTGTTTCCTCCTCTTCTCTTCTCCCTCTTCCATCCTCCTCTTTCCTTTCTCTGTCCTCCTGGGTGGTTCCCCGGTGTCCTCCCCGGCGTCGGTTACATGGGTGGGTCACCGCGGTCTGGTGGTGGTTCTTCTCCGCTCCGGGTCGTGGCTCTGGGTCTTGTAGCTCCCGTTTCGGTGTTCCCCTTTGCCGGTCTTCCTCCGCTTTTGGCGTGCTCTGTTGGCTCCCACTTGTCTCTTTGGTTTTCTTCCTGCTGTGTCGCTCCCCTGGTTTGTGGTTGGTTCTTGGTGCCACTTTTGTCGGGCGACCGGTGTGGCGGATGGCGGTGGGTGCTTCGGGGTTGGGCGGAGCTTTAGTTTCGGGGCTTCGGGTTGGCTCTGCCGGGGGCGGGTTTGTAGGGTTTCCCGTGTGGGCTTGTTGGGGTTTTTTTGGGTTTGGGCCTTGGCCTCTGTGGATTTACTCCTGGGCTGGTTATTTTTGATTTCTTGTGCAGTGGGCTTCGGGTGTAATTTTGGTGTAATTTGAGCGTGTCTCTTTTTTTAGAGACAATTTGGTGTAGTGCTTACGGGCACATTGTGGTATTTTCTTGGTGATTAATAACATTTTACTTACCAAAAAAAACAAAGTTAGCAGCAACTAGCGGCGTCGTAATATCGATACTTCCTATTTGTGCGAAACAAGTTTTCATTTTATTGCAATTTTTTGTTGTACTCTTTTCAGCTTTGAGGAATTGCACAAGTGAAGTATTATCAATCAAGCTGCCTTGTGATCGATGGACATCTGATAGCAAGTACCAACCACTATTATAAGTGTCACAATTTGCCATGACATTGACATGACCAATTTCAATGTCGGATAGAACGAGTAATTTGTATAGAATATTATTATTAAGAAAGTAGTAAATTGGTCAAATATTTGTTACTCCTGTATTTTCTGTACGTTACGCCAAAATGCACCACAGTACTATTTGATGCCACGAATCATAGCAGGAAATGTTTTTCCATGTTTATATTTTATTAAATACAAGAGTACTCCCAAAAAAGTTTTAGAAACTGTAGAATCCGATAGATGATAAACCAAAAATTGTTATCATACTTGTGATTGTAAAAGAAGAAAGAGGAAGCTCGTAAATCATAAGCCTGTTGTCGTGCAACACTGTTTATTGGAATACACTTGGGCTCAAACAGCATAGACTATATAGTGGGCTTAAGATCAGCCTAGCCTCAGAAGAAGGCCCGTATAATTTAGGATGGCACATACTGAAATAGAATAATAAGCATTGTTTTAAAAACATATTCGGAACGCTAAACTCTAGCAAAAACGGGTCATTTTTTCCAATAAACTTGTTTACTGTTTGGACTGGACGAATTCCGATCAGACTGGATAAATTTCGGTCGGATTGGGCAATTTGGACAGAAAATCTGGTTCAACCTAGTTCGACCGGATTTAGTGTATCTTATAAAAAAAATAGTATGTTTATATATTATCTTTTTACTTATTGTATTATTATTAGTTTATTACATAAATTATTTGCCTATATATCTATATATATCAAAAAAGTATAGAAAAATAAAAAAAAATCAGTTTGACTAGCAGTTAGGCCGGTTAGACTAGCTGACCTGGGTCGGACCAAATTCCGGGTCAACTTTTAGATCGTATCTGATAACAATGATAATAAGGATACAGGTAATAAATAAAGTCTAAAAACATTATTGTTAAGGTCTCATTTGTGGGAATCCGGTTCTAAAAACTTTCCTTCGCTAAACTTCTTTCTCAAATTTTTTTTCTTTGGGGAAGCTTATCTCAGTAGATTACCAAGTTGAGGGAGACATTTCCACCCAAAACATTTGAGAGAAAAGTTAAATAGATTGCCTTCCTGTCCGTGAATTAGTTTATGGTTACTTTAGTTTACCTGCCGTGATGTGGCTGTGTAGTTGTTTTTTACTCGCCGTGAGTCAGTCCGTAGAAAAATTTAATTTACAACTATTGTAATATTTTTACATAAATTTTTGTGTGGTGGAGTAATAAATAGCATATTTCTGTTTTTACTTCATGAACGGGTAAAACGTATCTGATATCAATCGATCACTAACGTTCGACTTTAATTGGCAAAGTGTTACTTTAAGTACGGTTCTCATAATTCCAGCAATAATTATTTAAGAGTCAACAAATGCACATGGTTAGAGCGACCGATGAACTTCGCATTATAGTCCCACAAGTCCGTTTTACGGTAGCATAATAACATTAAATGTTAGATTAGGAAATCTACAACATGAAATTATAAACCGACCATATAATAATTGCAAGTGACGATTCTTTAGTGATTCTGATTGACCTTTTTGAACTATTAGTGATATTTTAATTTCAACGTATCAAATAAGATCTTTGATTTTATCAACATGTTATGATGTTAATCAATTTTAATTAACATTTTATATGCAACTTAAAATTTTAAAATCTAAATATATTACCTCACACAGATCACAAGTGTCTTCAAGACCTACCATCAACCCAACAACGGAGAAAAAACAAAACAACAGTTCCCAAAAATCCGCAGAAACAACCATCAATCCTACCACTTCTGTAGCCTCTCACATGCATGCATTATGACACAATTAAACAATCCGAAAACGCAAAATCCATGCATTCTCGTACGTTTCCCATACATCCCCGAAACTCACCTTTTTTGCACCACAAAAAAAAAATCCGAAAAAACCCATCAGTTTTTTTTAAAATACATACACATAATACAAGCCTCTCATATGAATAATTTTATAATAATCTTTCTAGACCAAATTTTCACCTTAAAATTGTTACTTTATAAAATTGGAATTATTTTCCATCACACACGACACACCATGAAGTACTTTGAACAAGTCTCCAACTCCTTAATCACTAAAATAAATTCCCTTCCATTCAATCTCCCACCACGTCTCTTGTCTTAATTACCTTCTCCCCTCCTCTTCCGCCCTACTTTCCGGCCTCCTCACGTGCCCTTCCCCCTCCTACTTCCCGTATACATATTTATATGTCCTCTCCATCCTTCTCCTCTTCTTCACTCGCCAAAAAAAAACATATAATATAATTTTTGATTTATATTTATTATCGTCCATTAACCATGGTTGAGCCAGCCACGGACACTAGGTCAGCCGCTAAGCCGGTGGCTCTCTTGAAGGATGAGCTAGACATAGTGATTCCGACCATTAGGAACCTGGACTTCTTGGAGATGTGGAGGCCCTTCTTCGAGCCATACCACCTCATCATCGTCCAGGATGGTGACCCTACGAAGACCATCAAGGTCCCCGAAGGGTTCGACTACGAGCTGTACAATAGGAACGACATCAACCGCATACTCGGCCCTAGGGCTTCATGCATCTCGTTCAAGGACTCTGCGTGCCGGTGCTTCGGGTACATGGTGTCCAAGAAGAAGTACATCTTCACCATTGATGATGACTGTTTTGTGAGTTTATGAATTCTCTCTTTTGGATCTCTCTCAATAGGGCATCGGTTTAGTTATATTGGATTTAATATTTATGGCTTCGTTGTTTGTAGACAGGATTTATTGTGATTACTTTCTTTCCATGAACATAGATTTATTTCATTATGATTTAGATATCAGATCTGATGAAGAGGAGGTTACAAATGAGTGTAAAGAACATATTATTCTAGAAATAACGCTCAACTCAATCTGAAAAACTAATTTTATTCTGATTAGAATACCAGTATAATAAAGAGTGGTGATAAGATTCATAAACTAATTAATTAGCTGATCCTATTGCTGGATCTGCATCAGGATCTTGTAGATTTATCTCATTTTGTGGTCGGTATAATCCTTTAGTGAAATGTAGCCCAAGGAGTGGAACAATTTTTATTTGAGCCTAGATTAATAAATAGTTGACAACTACCTACATTTAATTTTGATGTTTTAGACGTTTTTGTTTTTCAATTGTCGGTGTGTTTTTTTTATTGGCTCTTCTTCCAATAAACTGAGTAATTTATTTGCACCGGAAGTTGCGTTATTTATTGAGTTTCGTAGGTTGTCTGTGTGAATTTATAAATGCGCATGTGAAGCAATTAATTTCGGATCTCCAATGAATCTGTATTTGTCTTCGGATCTGATAGTTACTAGCATTACAACGTTTGCAGTAACAATCAAAATATATACCGAATTTTCACTCGATGAAGATAATTGTGCCATTTTTCCTAAAATTACTAAATACTCGAATTGGGTTGAATTAAATTCATTGCTAGTTGAACGAATGTCTTATCTATTATTTATTTTTTGAATCGTTTCATTGATAATGTGTGCAAAAAGGTTGCCAAGGATCCTTCAGGCAAGGCGATCAATGCACTAGAGCAGCACATAAAGAACCTTCTGTGCCCATCCACACCCTTCTTCTTCAACACCCTCTACGACCCTTTCCGAGATGGCGCGGATTTCGTGCGCGGTTACCCTTTCAGCCTCCGCGAGGGCGTCCCCACTGCCGTCTCCCACGGCCTCTGGCTCAACATCCCCGACTACGATGCCCCTACTCAGCTCGTCAAGCCCCTCGAACGAAACACGAGGTACGCCTTTTTCGCATTGCTCGGCTTAGTAAACTGATATTTGACTCTTGAGATTCTATATTAGGTATGTGGATTCTGTGATGACCATTCCCAAGGGCACATTGTTCCCAATGTGTGGGATGAATTTGGCATTCGACCGCGATCTGATTGGCCCTGCAATGTACTTCGGCCTAATGGGCGATGGCCAGCCTATCGGCCGCTACGACGACATGTGGGCGGGCTGGTGCGTCAAGGTAAACAACATTGCACTCAAACATCTTTCTACATGTATTCGAACTCGAGATCTCCTCACCTACCAGAGTTTACTTTGGCAGGTGATATGTGACCACCTAGGGCTAGGAGTGAAGACAGGGCTCCCATATATCTTCCACAGCAAGGCAAGTAACCCATTTGTGAACCTTAGGAAGGAGTACAAGGGCATCTTTTGGCAGGAAGAGATCATCCCCTTCTTCCAATCCGCCACCCTCTCAAAGGACTGCACCTCCGTCCAGAAATGCTATGTCGAGCTCTCGAAGCAAGTGAAAGAGAAGCTCGGCAAGGTCGATCCGTATTTCGACAAGCTTGCCGACGCCATGGTCACGTGGATCGAAGCTTGGGATGATCTCAACAACCCTTCGGTTGCTTCCAAGGTAGTCACCAACGGGAAGAAAGCTTAAGTAAGCCCTAGAGGTTGAGAAAGACTGACTAGTGTTTTGTTATCTTATTATTATTGCAATTTGAGAATTATGTTTCGATCGACTAGAGGTGTAATACAGTTTTAATTTAGACAGAAGTCGATCATTTTGTTTGATTTTAGACATTTGTTGGCCGGTGGACGTGGATTTGATAATTTGGTTCTGGTTCTTGTACGTTTTTTGCTGTTTCATTTGATATCTTCGCTTATAGAACCATTTGATGTCCCAATAATAAATTACATGGACATATTTGTGTGACGGTTGCATGGCCACCCGCGGGAATACTTACCATTATACTAATATCCAAGTAATTTTTTGGTTTGGTTTAAAACGATAAATTAACTGAAATTTATACGGCCGACGAGTTACTTTAGGTGACCACAAGAATCCTCACACGTTTATAAAATCAAAGCATCATGACCCGAATTTTGATGCATTTAACGAAAATAAAAAAAAAACAAAAGGATTATGTGGTCTAATAATTTAGGAGTGCAAATTTTTTTAGCAAGACGAGAAACTCCATGCAGATAAAACAGGGCCATCATTAACAATTTAGAGAAAAAAATAGAAATAACCAAGGTGAACTAATATGAGATATTCCGAAACACAAAGTAATCATGGGACAATCTTAAATTACATCAAAATTTTGCACAAAATGCTCCCTTTTATAATGCCACGAAGTTAGTTGGCTCCAATGGCATTGCAGTTACAATCATGAAACTAAAACCACAGAGCACTTGTGGGATTGGATCAAAGCCAAATTATACTAAAACAATGATGGTTTCTGACAGGAAAAAGTTGATCCAAATAAAGAGGAGCCAAGCCCAAGACAACAATTTAGACCGGAGGAATCGACTCATTTCTCACAAGGTTCACAGGTCGTGGTGCCCTCTTGATCGTCGTCGGTCTTTTGACGCTTGGATACAGGCTCGGTCGTCTCACTGTTTTCGTGGTTATTCAGATGTCCGTTAACGGCCTCTGGACCCAGAAGGGAGATATGCTTGCTGGTAATTGTTCGACCAGCCCTCAGCTTGGGACCCCAATGCCTTTCAGGGTTCGGCAGGAACCGAGCCACCTTCTTGGCTTGAGCCTTGCTAAGAGATGCCACGGCACGCGAAAAATCTGCCTGCTCAATGAGAACGTGGAATCCTTGATTAGTTATTCATCCGGCAACAGCAGCAACGTTAAATCTGTTCTTAGAGCTCGAATAGAAATAATGCGCGAATGTGGAAAGGAGAGCATACCTTAAGAACAGGTTCTTTAGCAAGAATCACACTTCCAGGCTGATCAGGTGCTTGAGGTTTCACCGGATGATTTTTAACCTACAAAAAACAGAACTCGATACTTACCAACTCCGCTAGAGATACAGCTACAAGCTATGTTTGAATTTGAAAGCACGAGCCCTTACCCAGCATCTCATTATATCCCAAATGACATCCATGGGAGCATTTGACTTCAGCCCCAATGGATTAACATGGGTACCGGAGATCTTATATCCCGCATTAATTACTGCAGAACGGAAAATTACTGCTGATGGAGAAGTACATTTTAGTGTTGCACAAAGGTTGTGCAAACTCAAAAAGAGAGGAACATCTGGCAATTCCTACAAGCAGCGGGACAAAGGATGAGAACGAAGAAGCAGGAACAAGTGAGGCCTCTTTCAGACATCCCAATTCAATCTCGGTAGCCAGGTAAAGCAAGTGAAACAAGCATACCTCTGAAATAGTTGTCAGTACAGCTGAGATGCGATCATAGGCAGGATATCGGTCCTTCATTGATCTAACATCATCTAGAATGGAAGAAACCCAATCTTCATCATGAATGGGAGCGGACCAAATGGGTCCACCCAAATTGAATTTCTTCCCACAGTCGCTGCAATCTTGAGGAACAGCAGGACCAAAACCAGGCAAGTATCTCACACTGTTGTTCTGCTCGACATATAAAAGAAGACAATGAGAAACATTACCATTCACAGGGAAATATTTGCTTCTATTCACTCATATAAAACTGCAGTCAGACAACAGCTGCAATAAACTCAACTCGAAATTTTTATTGTATATTTGCTTCTGTTCACTCATAATTCCAATGAACAGTAATATGGAGTAATAAGAAGAAAAAAAATATACACCTTGGCAACGGTCCTTCCAATGGGCTGCAGATGAAAAGAATCACAACCAATGCATTGATAAACATACGAGAGCTTAAGAGGGGTGTTCTTCATTGCACTAGCAGAACTGCAACCAACATATATCAACATTCAGCAGAACAAAAGATTTATCATCTGTTTCAGGTAACTCAAGACATAAGAGAGGCTACCTACGTGTATATGCGAACAAAGACTCGGACGTAGAAGTCCATTTGAACAGAGAGCACAGGAACAATGTAACGCTTGTATCGATTTGCATGGCTCTGCATAGCAACAGCAAATAAGCTTTAACACAAACCATGAAAGTTTAACTATCAGTGGGACCCAAAGCTTCTCAACATGTTTCAAGGCTAAGTGGATTAATTCTCCTGGCTGAAAATGCCCAACTGATGCATTCTCCAATTAAAAGGGACATTTTAAAAAGAACATTTCAATGAAGGGACCAAAATACCTCAATAGAAGCAAGGAGGATCCTCAAAGCCATTTCATGGCAATATTTCCCTCGTAACGGATAAGATCCATACCTAGTGGTAAAGGTACAAGTTAAGGTAAGCCACCCATGAGAAGGAAGTATATCAGGAAAAGGTGAGAGTCACATTATCTTACTTGGAATAGCAAACCTCGCCATTACCTCCACAAAGCACAGCCATATCTGTTGCAGTGCACATCAGTAGACCGCCATCGACAACTGACTGAACAGCAGAATCCAGAAAAACTGAAGGAGACCCATAAGGATCAAGATCAACCTGAGAATGTGTTGAACAAGAAAGAAAAGATCTTATTTTCCACAAGAACGCTTCAGAGAACACAATGATTCTTTGTAATAGTGGAGACCACAAAATCAATGTACAAATGCAATGCACTTGTCAAGCAGGTTCAATGATGAAGATCATACACTCTGATCTCAGTTAGCAGCACAAACATTTGAACTATGTAACTGTTGGAATAATAGGATATCAACACTGTAATCTTTTCCGAATAATGGTGAACAGTCATCCATCAAAGTAAAATATTCATACCACGTCAAACTCTTTTGGATGTGTCAGCATATAAACACGAGCATCTGCAAGATTTGATTCCACCTTTGAAACTGCCACAGAACCATTAAATCTTATATTTCTCCTGCAAGCTTCCACTGATGCTGTGGAGGAAAAAGACCAGAATCAGTCATCAAGTTAATGCCTTAACAAAATCCAATTAATTCATCTTTGAGAAGGAAGATTTAAGAATCAGAAAAAGTTTTAAGCATAGAAAGCATTAAGTAAACTGACCTTTATCATTGTCCAAGGCTACCACTTGGCCAAGCCCTTCCACTTCACGAGCATATCTTAGAGCTCTCAAACCAGAAGCCGATAGTGCCTGTGCATCCAAATGAAATGCCATCGAGTCATGATATATAGATTAGAGATGTATAAGATACCAGAATGATGAACCAAGAGATAATGTACATGTAGGAAAGGATCCATTATAAAACCTCAAGAACTCTCGGAGGCTTTAGCTCCCCTCTAACTTTCTCCTCCGTTGACTTCGAGGGCACTTCGGCAATACTACCAGGTTCATCATGTGATTTCCCGTCTGACACTTCTGGTTCTCCATTCGACTTCCCATTCACCACATCAGACTCTTTGGATTCTTCTAGCATCGGAGACCCAGGAGCATCGTTCTTCTTGGATTCCTTCCGAGCAGACTTTGTTCTTTTTGACAGCCTTGCTTCATGTTCTTCTTTGCGCTTGGTTAAGAAGGCCCGCAAAACAGCTATAGAAATGTCTCTGTTGTTGACCTAATAAATTGAAAGTCGAGCCATTAGTATCACCCGAGTCCATTTCTTTCACAAAATACAACACAAACAACTGTCCAAACCATCCAATTTACCCTTTGTTTATATCCAAAAACAGAAAATTTTTCGGAAACAAAGCAATATTACCGCAAATTCAATAACCACAATCCACAAAAGTTCATTCTCCAAACTAGCACCAGCTTATCACTAGCACGAAACGACTGATCAGAGCGACAAGCATGCACAAATTTCCAATCTTCGGATTACCAAGTTGCCTTATTGCAACAAATTTCTAACCATTAACAAGCCTCCTAGCTCAAAAAACCAACACATACCCACATAAACAGAGCTACAAAGGAGCCAAATAGAGAGAGAAAGAAAGGATTTTGCGACCTGGGTTTTGTTATAAAAGACCTCATTCTTAGCGTGCATAAGGATCTCCGCTTCCCCTTCCTTGATAATGGTAAAATCATCAAGATCCATTGCAATTCAACCCTCTTCTTCCCCTTCACCTTCCCTTCTACTTCAAAGGCACCCCTTTTGGGTTGGGTGGGACCTGATTTAGTTGTTGAAGCAAAATCCTGCTCCTGCCTCTTTAGTGTTTGGGGGTGAAGAACCAGGTTTTGGAGATTTTGGCTTAAAACCCTATTCTTTTCATGAGGATGGTGCGCAGCCTAGATTTGGAATAGCGTCTTCTGCTAAACTGCGCTCATGAGCTGGGTTTGGGCAATTTTTATTGGGCCCTGCGCTTGGTGATTCGGGCTCTCTGTCCCGCCACACTCTTTTAAGAGTGACTTTTTATGTATTTTTTCGACAAATTTTGTTTTTGTAAAAAAATTCGTGTAAAATTACATCCATGATTGGTAGCATCAATATAATACCGACTCAAGAATCAAATTTACTTTCTGAATCTCAAAACTGATTTTTTTGAATTACTTTTTAGTTTTTATGGGCTTTTTTTATAATTCTGATATTGATTATCACAACAATCCAATTTTTTTATGTTCTGAGGTGTTTCTTAGTAAATCCAAATTTTTGACATATTATTAACCCTTCGCAATCTGAGTCGTCACAATCCTCCAAATTCAATTTAAAGTCTCCGTGACATAACAAACCTTCCAATAGATTACATCCAAAATATTACTTAATGTTGCATGTCGACTCTTTAAACTAAAACCAAAACTTGTATAAATAATAAATTTTGTTTGAAAGACATTGAAATTATTAGATTATGATTTTCGCCAAAACTCGTGCTTTTTTCATCAAGAAAATAATTTATTATAATTAATCAGCAAATCAATATGCTTCCAAAAAAGTAAACGTAACCTATGTCCTTAAATTTACACGTCCCGTAATTTCCATTGACCAAGTCTAGGAACAACTAATACAAAAAAAATAAAAAATCAAAGACATTAATTTTTGGAAAACACAAAAATGTAATGAATTAACATGTCCAAGCCGTGACAGCGTACAAGGGTCTCTCATGCCAACAAATCATTAAACTTGTCCTAGCACTAATAATCTTGTACCCATCCTTACCAAAGGCATCAACTATTGGGCTGGTCCCATCTTCCTCGTCACAATTATACCATAACCGGACCGGTTTCAGCCCAGACCGAGAAAGCCTCACGGCCCAATTACAATACCTTTCATGCCTCTCGTACCTCTCTAGCCCTTCACATGCTACAATATTCTCAATCTCCCTCCCAAACATCTCCTCCAAGATGAATCTGTCGTCGCCGGCTGTTTGTCCGAGCGTGACATCTATCGAGTCAAAAATGGCGCTGTAGTAGTACAGCCCCTCGACGAAGCGGTCGAAGCACTTGGCTAGATTGTGCTCTGCCTCTTGCTCTACTAGGAACAACATTTTTGGTGACATGGACCGTAGCATTGCCAAGAAGTCATTCATCTGCTTGCAGTCCTTGACGATGTCGCTGGCCGCCTTGTTCGGCCCCCCGAAATGTGCGCTCGCGCCATCGTCTTCGGCTAGTAATACATGGAGGCTTAGAATTGAGATGAAGGCCAATGATTCTCCTGGTCTCACCATGATCATGTCACTGGTTAGCTCTCTTAGTGTGACATTTATGGGATTAAATTGGAATGGCATGTCCAGGGCCTCGGCCTCTTTGACAAGCTTCAGGCCCAACTTTTCAAGCCCATCTTTGTTTCTTGACACACATGTGATCTTCAGATGTGGGGGCCCATTCGACGAGTTGGCGAAGCCTCTGAGCAGTGGGACCCACAACTTTGGGTCGCCGGAGCCCAAGTCGACGATGTGGATCCTACGTTCATGGCCCATGGACTGGATAAGGGTCCGGGTTATAATGGCGTAAGCGAAACGGAGGTAAGGAAATGCCTGCGAGAAGTGGGCTTGTGCCTGGTCTAGGTCCAGGTCCAGCTTGGTCTTATTGGCATGGCTAAGTGCCTTATGAATGCCTGGCCAACGCTTGACAAGACGGATGGCTAAGGCAGAGGCGAACCGGGCCGCTAGTCGCTGCATCGAGTTCCCGGTGATCGACGCGAGCTCGGATATCTCGGCAAGGCACGCGTCGGCCCGATGGAGGTTGCCGGACGTCGTGTGCTCGGCGCATTTGAGAAGGAGTTGGATCAGACGTATGCCTATCTCTTCAGGCTTTAAGGTTTTTGCATGGGACGTAGGAGAAGGTGATAATGAAAGGGATAATGTAACATCAGGCTTTATTAAGGGCGTTACTGAACCCATTTATCTGGCTAATTACAATTAGTGGCAAAAAAAATGTTACTAAACTCTCTAGCTTCTATGGCCTCCAGGGAAGACTATGAGTAAGGTTTAAGGAGTTATTGGCCTTATAGGAAGGAGTGGCTTAATAATTAATAATACTAATGATACTAATGGTAATGAAGTGGGGAGCAGGTAAGACTTGAGCAGAAGGAGGATTATAATTGGAAGTAACCTAGAGGTACAAGAATATAAGTACAAAAGTTTGAGTTAGTTAAGAATTATGGACCGAAGTTTTGGATGCTTGCATTTATTCTTTTGGTCGTGGTTTTTGGATGGTAACTAATATGAAGGGAATCAAAACCCTTTAATTGATTTACTCAAATCTGATCTCACTGGGCGTCCAACCACCACAACATAATATTAAATTTTTTATCATTATATTTTTAAATTTTTAATATTTGGAGTCGCGTTTATTTACGGATGATTCTTATAATGGTAAATTTATTTATTCGTAAGAGTATAATTCAAGCCATTTTTTTAAGAAAATTCAAATCTCTTATCACTTAAATCAATTAAAATTATTTTGATGTCAACTAAAAAATGTCTTTAAAAAATGAGATCACAAAAACTTGTTCAAACGAACGTCAAATCACAAATAGTCCCCCCTAAGTTTAATACCAGCAATATGGCATTCATATTATAATTTCTTCAACGGCAGGGTTCCTCTTTAATCAAATATCAAAAGTATCCTTGGTCCTGATTGTTAATAATAGTTCTCTTGTTATACTTCTCTCTTTCAATTTAAAAAAAAAAATGTGGTGGGATAACGGTGTTGTTCTCTTGCACTTGGCTCTGATGTTGGATGTAGTTAATGGACAGTTTCCTTTATTGTCGCGTAGATAGAGCCAAACTATATTAATTTATAATATACTAAAACATTATTATATCTAAACATTTCAATTTTTAAATAGCAGATCTTTATTAATCAAAAAACAATTTACATTATGGGATGAGAAAGAGAGAAAACGGAAATATAAAAGACTAAAAACAAATTTAAGGCATAAATGGATAACTGTATTGGCAAATTAGCCATCATTGCTACTGATTCAAAAAGATATATTCATATTAAAAAAAATATTTAGTTACGAACGAGAATAACATTTGTTTGGGTGGAAAACAAGAATAACATTAATTACATTTAAATCTGGCCATTTTGTACTTGGCCTCAACTAGGTGTAGACGACTTGGAAGGTGGGTTTCCAACATCATTAACTTGTTTAAAATTCTCTCCCAACTTGCTCTTAATAAAACAAGTTCTACCAATGGATGTCCATTTACGTGATCACCATTATGATTTTTGGAGTTGTGTCCACCTCATCATCAATCGACACCCTCATCTGGAAGATTTTTTTGGAAATATTTCCAATGGCATAAAGTTATCATATGCTTAAACCTAAACACACTTGGAGCTCTTTTGTGAATCCATGTTCTAATTTAATCAAAAGTTTATGTGAATTTATAAAATAGTACAATGTTAAATATTTATTAAAAAAATTTTTTTACCACCACTCAAAAAAATTGTCAGAACTGATCAACAACGATATAAAGATTACTATATGGTTAGAGAATTTTGTTATTGTATGGCATGTACTCCATTGAAAGTTCATGTCTGGCTAGGAGTAGTAAAGTTGGAAAAGCTCATGTTAATGGCTATCGTCCTGGATACCATTGATCAGAATAAAGGTCCAAATTTCACTTACTGTAGTGCGTTAAATATGCGTTAAACATGCCTCTCGAATATTGGATTAAACAAAAAAAAAGGGGCAATACGTTGCAATCTTTTCGGTAGAAATAGATTTAAATTTATTAAAATAAATATAAAAATAACGGGTTAGTACAGCAATTTGACTAATGCAATACATACATGACTCGTAATTTATAACAATATGACCAAATTGATCACGATTTGGTTAGAGGGTCCACTATAATGAAAATGACAACAGAGATGGAGCAACCCAACAATTAAAAATTGTATCAAATATATAATAATTTCAAAGGACCTTATGAAATTTGACACATTATTAGTCATTATTTAGTGTTCTGTAATTTGAAACATTATTAATCAAGTATTATGTGGTTCGGAGAACGTAAAAATGGAGACTGAGATTTCTTATTTGAATGTCCATCGGATGGATTGGATGAGAAATAATATTTTTATGAAAGATACGGACGAAATTTTTTTGCAAAAATCTAAAACCTACAAAACCAAAGTAGAAAAAAATTTACAGCGGTCAGTATCGTATGAAAAAATTATCATTGTTGCAAAAAATAAAAGATATACGAAAAACACATGCCCGTTTTTTTTCCTCAAAAGTTCAAAAATTACGGGAACAAAGTGAGAAAAAATCCACAGATGCCAATATCACATGAAAAAAAATACACATGACCGATATTACATAAAAAAAAGGGAAAATTAGGCTAAAGTCCCTATCCTTTGGTCATTCAACTATTTTTGCCCCTACTGTTTGAAAACTACCCTTTTAGTCCCTACTGTACAAAATAACACAGATGTTTAGTCCCTAAAAATTAACTTAATTTTCTTGTATGACCATTTTGCCCTTCATTTGAAAATTTAAACCAAACTCAAAACCAAAACCAAACCAAAATTAAACTAAATCCAATTAAACCAAACCCAAATAAACCCAGCTACCCGAAACCGCCGATCTCCGCCACCTATGGCCTCGCCGAAATGATCCAAGGCCAGATCGACACCCCCCCCGGCTGGGCGATTCTTCCAAGCCTAACCTCGAGGTCTGATGTGACCCGGAACGTCGCCCCCGACTTCTCCTCCTCTGTCCTCTTTCTGTCGCTCGCCGGAGCTGCTATGGGCTGCGCCGCCCTGATCGGAGCACATCATCATGGTCCTCTCCTCCAGACGAACACAACGGTAGGTCATCCGACCCTCCAGCTTCAGCCGTCCACCTCCCCCGCATTGGCCCCCTCCGCAGAGCTTCTCTCCGTCGCTGGCACTGCTCCACGACCCGCCGTGGTGATCGGTTCCCATTTCCTGGCTCAATACTCCCCGGCGAACCCAACAGTGGTGGTCTCCCCTACCAATTTGCCCGGAATCAAAAAGCCCTCTTTTTGGACTTCTGGGCCACCGATGCCGATCTCTGCCACCGCGGACCTCCCCAGCCGGAGCGACCACCAGCCACAGCTCCCTCGCGCCATGCCGAACCAGCTGAGCACTGCCACGCCCCTCACGTGCAACTGTTAGTCGTGCCCGTGTTGCTCCCCCCCAGCCTCCGTCGGCCTCCCTCCTGCAGTTGTCGGCGACATTGCCGGCATGAGGCTACCCCGGCAACCTTCTGTCCTCCGTCCGGCGAGCTCCTGGGCTGCTGGGTTGGCCACTTCGTCATCGAGAAATGCCGGGCATGGTTTCCCCAACTTCCAGCCGTCGTCGGTGATTTTTCCGGCTTCGAGAGTGGCCGGACTTGAACGTTGGTGGGCCGGTTGGCCCTCGGCCGAGTCGGAGAATGGTGACGGCGTCGGTCCCTGTGTGGGGTTAGGGTTCGATTTCGGGTAGCTGGGTTTATTTGGGTTTGGTTTAATTGGGTTTAGTTTAATTTGGGTTTGGTTTGGAAAGAAGGGCATAATGGGAATTAAAAAAATTATGTTGACTTTTAGGGACTGAATTATACGTGTTATTTTGTACAGTAGGGACTAAAAGGGTAGTTTTCAAACAGCATAGGCAAAAATAGTTGAATGACCAAAGGACAGGGACTTTAGCATAATTTTCCCTAAAAAAAATGTTAGTATCGCATAAAGAAAATGTTAGCACAGACCGTCCAGATTCTTTACCCTATTTGTATGATACTTATCTAATCCATTCTCTTAGACATCTCCTTAACATCTTCTTTTTCGTCATCCAATAATTAAATACTTAACTTTATTTGTTTAAGTAAGCTGATTGAATTAATGTTCCTAAAATGTGTTTTACACTACAAATATATGATAAAAATATGGCAAGTTAGAACTAAAGTTAAAAGAATACTAATGAGTCATCTTTCTCAATGGATTCATATATGGTACATTAGGAATTAGGCATTTGAAAATAATAGTATAAAAGAGAATCGTAGCCCATTTTCAAATCTTTAATGCTTCCAAAGTGAAAAGAAAAAAGGGCCAATTCAACTAATTTCATCTCAATATATATTCAACTTAACTTAATTCTACAAAGTGAAAATGTGGCATACCAACAGCGCATTATTAAAACATTATTGAGTTCGATAATTGAATATATTAGTATTAAATATATTTTTAAAAAAATTAACTATTTTTTTAATATTGTATTAAATTAAAAATTAGTTAATTTAATGAGTAAGTGAAATAAGCCAAAAAATAGTCAAAAGGCGGTCTACCGTCTACGGTCTACCATACATATGTAAGAAAAAAAAATTGTCCCTGTGTCAAAGTTGATTCGAAAGTCTCCCTGGGAATAAATCAAAGGGTTTGGTACTAGAGTACAAAGGAACAGTCTTCAACTATTAATTTGGTGGTCATTTTATCTGCTTGGACCGGCAATATAGCTAATAAGCCAATGAGACAAATACAATGTGGTTCATAAAATCAAGAGCCATAACTACAGATGAGTTGATAAAGTTGTTCGGATTTTACGAGATAGATATTGAATTTAAGTTCTACAAATACTAGTCTTATTAGTAAAAGAACTTTTTAATCATCTTCGATTCGACCTGATTACTAATGTGCAAAACACAATTGAAAATATTCTAACTAGCCAAAGTTCTCTAGGGTAAATAGTGAAATGGTTCAATGATTTGAAAATGATATAATAGTCTACTTAATTCTTTATTTATATAAATTAAATTGGGCTATCGTCTTTGCACTCAATTTAGGACATGGGCCTATTCTTTAGCGGGTTCGTGGTATATTTTCAAGCAGACCCGAATCTTAGATATATAAGCCCAATCACTTATAATTGTCTCCAAGTCTCCTTACTTCCAAGGTTTTTTCTAATATCCTTTTTTGGTAACTTTTTTAAAAATTTCTTTTGGAATCAAATCTCGGTGGATGTTTGGTCCGGATTACAGAAGTACCAATCTGAAAATGTAGTTTTAAGAGTGCCTTTCTTCTGGATTGTTGCTTTCTCTTAACAGCTTGTGCATTGTACATAATTTTCCGGATAAAGTTATTGAGTAATAGCATTGGAAGTGGTAAATAGTTGGACTCAATTTATTATGTGTAGATAATGCACCATGCTAAGATTATCGCATTTGTTGATGCAAGCAACAAATACAGTATATTTATTTTAAGATAATCGCGCTGGATATAAAAATATTATAATACGATATTAAGAAAAATTAATGATCTAACTCATTATTCCTTACACGACTAATGAATCATGACACCTTGAAAAAAATTAACATATCGGAAATAATTGATAGTTTGGCTTACTTTTATAAGCGTAAAAATTTTGTCATTTCCATCATGGTATTATTATTTGGTAACTGATTTTTTTTTATGAACATCATACTATGTTCTTACCCATGTGACTAGTTTCAAATTCTCTCATACGAGACTGTGAACGTCATCTTCATCCAAGCCATAGCCCGGTCAAAACTCGATGGGAGAAAACTATCCTAGGAAAATTGCTGGTAACACCATATATACATAATTCCACACTTGATAAAATACCATGTGCAAGTAATAATAATTTATTATATTAAATTTTGAATTAGATATTTTAGTTATAAAGAAGAAAACATATTTACCTATGAAAAAGTAATAAGCAATTTCTCAACAACAACAAAGAAAGCTAAGCACGTAGAAATGAGTAAAAGCAAGCAATAAGATCTTTCCTAAACTCATCTTCGATAAAATATAAATAATATTGGACCTAGCAATTGTGACCAGACAGGTGGACAGTATAGTAGTCTCCGTTTGGTCAAAGAAATCGTGCGTCAAAGGTCAAACAGTTAGACCTGGGGTCAACACACTTTAGGTACTTGAACGCGTATATGTGCAATGCAATGTATAAATAATTCTCGAATATATTTTGTTTGAAAATTACATAAATTGTCCGAGCAAAATTTAAATTTATAATCTTTTATTAAATATTAAAAATTGTTTGGTTAACTCAATTTCAAACGAGAAACTTGTTATTAGAGAGAATATAAATCATGTCAAGTTTGAAAGGGGAACTCTAAAAGAAGAGGCATAAAGCTTGATTTTTTTCTTTTTTGGTCCATCTAAATCAAACCAATTTGTGTACCAAAACTTCAAAGTCAAGCAAGATCTTGAACTGCCTCCACAACTTTTGATTGCCTTTCCGTTTAGTGTAAAATACTCGATGTCACACACCATCACATATATAGCCATTTCTCCAATATATAATTGGCACTGGCCAATTAATTTATGCCTCCACAGTAGACTAAGATTCCACTTATAGCCATCCAAAAGGACACGTGTAGCCTAGGTGACTCAATGGCCATGCCGCTTGTCCAATTATTTTATATCCCATTACCCGAAATGTACCAGAAAGCTTCAATTGCGCAAGATATAAAATTGTACCCTAAAACATTAAACAATTTGCAAGTTTTTTATAAGTGGATTTTATTTTAATATAACATATTTACATCTCCCGGATCATGTTCTGTAAAATGATACCGAGATAAAATTTAGTGAGAAATATTGAGTTGTGAAATAGTGCATGCCGTTTTGCTTCTATAATTGCAGGCAAGAGAGTTGATTTACTAAAATAACGAATTGAGTGATTTAGTTTACTAATATTAATTGATGAGGAAAATTTTAAAGAAATTTAAGATAGTTTGAATAAGGTGGATTACTTCAATATTAAATATTTGTTATAATAATTTTTCAATTTTAAATATTTGTTATAATAATTTTTTCACTTTTAAAAATTATATTTGACTCGAAATTAAATTATATAATTTTGTGAATGTTCAAAATAATGATAAAAACCGACCAAAATATACTTGAATTTCAATATTTTGGATCCAAATATAACGATTAAAAAAATTCATGGAAAAACTCACTCCTAAATAGAGTTGATCAAGGGTTACAAATTTTTTTTTTGCTATGCATGCATTTAAGGATCTCCTATCTTAACAGATGGAGCCATGATATTGGAGGTGAAGCCATTTTCGAGGGAGCATCAACTTCCACTCGCCCATTCTGACGCTGGACGATGATTAATGGCTTAATTTAATCTCAAAAAGAATTCTACACGTATCTCTTTAAGATTGCGGCGTAACACTTGCTTGATGATTATTGGATATGAAATAATATCTGGGTTTTATTAATTGTTTATTAAGAACAGTACACAACAACAACGATGGACTTAAACAAAAGGAATTGTGTAAAGATGGCTTCTTCGAAGCGAGTAGAAACCAAGCTAGCTAGCTAGACAATTTAGTGCCGATGAGATCATCCAATGGCTCATTAAACAAAACACTTTAAAGAAAATTGCCTACTTGGTTGATGGTGTGTATATATATTCCGGATCATGTCACCGAATTCGGAAGCAAGAAGTGAAAAGGTTAATGAAGTGAGATTAATTAAAAAATTTCCCCTAAAGAATAAGATTTAATTAAAGAGGAAATGGTAAGTATGATGGGTTGGGGTATTCCTGATAAACAAGGGTGGAGGAAGGGACCTTGGACTCCCGAGGAGGACAAGCTGCTTGGTGAGTACGTGAAATTAAATGGAGAAGGAAGGTGGACCTCTGTGGCAAGAGGATCAGGTAAGTATTTTATTAAGTTATGTGAGTGTCCCTATATCAGATTATTAAATCTAGAGTAGTCTTCTAATTTTATTTTTTTTGGTTGAAAGAGTAGTCTTCTAATTAAATGGTGTGTGATTATGATCATCAGGTTTGAATAGAAGTGGAAAGAGCTGCAGGCTGAGATGGGTCAATTACTTGAGGCCTGGCCTTAGGAAGGGCCAAATTACACCTCAAGAAGAAGGCATCATCATTGAGTTACATGCTTTATGGGGCAACAAGTAAGCTTTTCTTTTTTAGCTCATCAATTGATCTCGGCTTATTAATTGTATCATTATGACTTGTTAAAGGTTGTTATACAATAGAGTACAATAGTGTAGCATAATTTATTTTAGTAGTAGGTTTTATGAGAAACAACTCATTCTAGAAAAGAAACTAACTATTTTCGTTAATTCATAATAGAACATCGTCATGACCTGACATATGATTTTGTGCAGGTGGTCAACAATAGCTAGGTACTTGCCGGGGAGAACCGACAACGAGATAAAAAATTATTGGAGGACCCATTTCAAGAAGAAAGAGAGGGCATTTAAGAGGCAAGCCAAGAAGAGAGCTCAAATCATGATGCAACAATGGCAACCAGGCATGAACAATGAGATAAAGTTGGCAGATGAAGTGACAAATATTGATAATAACCAACTTGAGGACATACTTGCAATGTGCTACTCACCAAGTTTGGAGGACCAATTCCAATGCATGACAAGTACGATGCACCATGAAGAAGTTGTTACATCCAATTATAATTATAATTACAATTACAATTTGGCTGAGGACACTGGACTTTTGGCCGAGCTTTGGGACACAGATGATTGGGACAAGTTGGCCATGGGAAACCAAGTTCAAGTTGGGGAAAGTTTCAACAATCTCTATGGTGGTGGAGGGTGCATTTATTGACAAAGAATTCATAGTTTGAACAATGTTTTTTTTTTCTCTTTTTTGGTGGTGTAATTGGTCAATCCTGGTTTAAAGGCAGGTATTTCAGCATTGTTCTCCTTTTTTATCCCTCTTGTTTTTTTCGACGATAAAAAAGAGTCAATGCTGGATCAACATTTTATTTAAAAAAAACATTTGAATAAGGGAAATTGAGAATGAATGTTTTCAGAGCATTCGGTTTTTTAATGTATTCTCATTAAATATATATTTTTTTTATCAGTAAAGTTGTATATTAACACCAGATCAGTAACTTACAAACATAATGAAACCCAAACACAGTAGGATTTCACCACAGCCTACAAGAGCAGCTGTAAATCTCATTATATATTATTTGTTGCATCATTAATGGCTAATAATATTTTCCCTTGATCCAAGAAGACACTTAAAAAAAAGTTCTGAAAACACTTAATATATTCGGTAAACAAAAGTATTAAGAAAATGGCCCATACAGGTCTCGAACCTGTGACCTTCGCGTTATTAGCACGACGCTCTAACCAGCTGAGCTAATAGGCCATGTTGCACAATTTTGAACATAAATTTTTATATAATATAAGCATTCTAAAATTAGACTTGTAAGTTTATCCAAGGAAAGGAGAAAAGAAAGCAGTTAAGATGAACATAATGGTCAATGAAATAGCAGGGCTTGGAGCTGGTGTTCTGCTCTTAGCTGCAACCATTTACGCCTCCAAAACGACTCTTCAATCTCTTACTCTAGAAGAAGGCAATGCAATGCGCTCCTTTATTACCATCTTGAAATTAGCATAACGAAGAGTCGGTCCGAACGATATCGTAATTGAACTCAGGTAATGAAACAGATAACATTGAGAGAACCAACCTCGATCATGTCAATGCGAGGTAGGTTCTGCAGTGAAAATGATTTCGTTTTACTTGAAATGTTTTTACAACCAAAAGATAGATAAGGGTAGAGTTTCTATTTTCTTATCCTCTCAACATTGTCCATTTGCTACTAGCTGAGATTATGTTTCTTAAATCTGTATTAGTTAAATCAATTATTGTTCAAAAAAAAACATCATCCATCACCACTTAGAGAAAAATTTCCAACGAGTACAATGAAGAAAACATGTACAACGGTATGTCCATCCGTGATCCGGCAATTGAAGTCCTTCTCTTTTTGAAAGTAATTGAAGTCCTTCCCATAGTTCACATAACCTGACATTTACATTTAATGTACTTGCCACATTATAAAGTTTGCAGGTCCAAAGGGTGAACTTTTACCTGAGTAGGGAATAGGTACTAGTAATTGGCAACGTGATTTCTCTCTAATTTCTTCGGACAATGTTCATTCATGAACAACTCAATATTTATAAATATGATAGCGGATATCAAAAAGTAAAATATTACCTTGGAGTATTTTGTTCGGTTCAGGTAACTGGTTGGCCGACCTGAAGGTGTGTGTGACTGGTGATCATCCATATATCCAAGTACAAAATGCACCAGAAGGTGTGTAGTTTAATTGTACAAAGAACTGAAAAGGCATGGACAAATATTGAATTACCTGATTTAATTGTTGGGTTATAAGATATGCCAAAAAGAACATAAAGGTAAATCCACCCGTGGGGCAGTGAATCATTACTGTATAACAATTTTTTTACAGAGCCAAGTGTAAATAATTTTAGTGCGGGGTGAGCTTTTTTTGTTCTTAGATGGGCATATCTCTTGCCTTTGACAAACCTTTTTATGCTTTTTTTATCAGGAGATCAAGATTGTTTTCAGTTTTGTTGGCTTTTTTTTTTAATTGTAAATTACATAATTTTAATTCATTATTACACGTAAAAATCTAAATTGATTATAACTTAAATCAATACCACTAACCAATGATAAAGTCTGCAATAATTGCTCTTCTTCTTCCAAACAAAATCTGAAGCCTAGATACTGTTCCAACTTCCAAGTGTGTCTCCTACTCTCGTTTGTACGATTTAAATTGCAGGTTCACGGATTTTCTTTAATGACGGAACCACTTGATATGTCCGTAATCACATACTAATCTATATCGGAATTGATAAACTCTCATTTTTCAATTTTTAACATTGTTATTGTGTTTGTAATTTGAATTCGCAACCTCCCGTTAATTAAAACCGACTCATGACATTTAATTAAGTATGTGGTAGATAATAAATATTGTTGTATTTGCCCTTTATTTTTACTTATGTGACTGGCTCCCGTCAGTGTAGAGATGGACGGGACAACGACGCACGCAATTATAATACACTTGGCCCCATGTTCGGTTCATCGCAATGAATGTGATCGTTGGGTCATGGAAGAAGTGGGGAAAATTGAGAGAAATTTTCACTTCTGCCGGATGTAACAAGTCGTTTGCCTCTCCTACGTTTTCTTTTATCATGTAGTATCTGAATTTGAAGAATCGTCCAATCTAAATTCGAGTATAATAAATTTATTAAAAGATAACAAAATTTTAATGATAAATATTTGGTAATGTAAAATTTCTAAGGACTAAATCTCGAATTTTAATTAAACTAGAACAAAACAGCTCCTATGTTATGCACGTTTTCAACGTTTTTATTATCTTGTCTCCCCTCGAATATATTCGGACGACGAAATAGATCAGATGAAATGATTATGCGCAACTTTTTCGTAATTTATCTTCGTCCAAAGAAATTGTTGTTGCGTGTAACTCTTTACATGATAATCACGTGAGAGTTGGAGCCGATCATAAATGCGTCTATTTACCCTTTATACGAACCTTTCAACTAATAATTTCATATATAAATGTGAGATCAACTATTATGTAGATTGTAGAAAAACATGTAACTTAATAACATAAAACAATTATAAAAAAATGTAAGATTTGTATAGTTCAAACTTTGGAAATATGGTATTGTGAATAGGTTGTATACTCTTTCTCAACAAAACTGTTATTGGTTAGAAAAAGTCTCGAGATAGTAAGAGTAGTTGTTACACATTACTTTTCACGACGCAATTTTTTTCCATTGAGTGTTATTACGACAGAATTTTAACAAAATATGCGACAGCAATCTTTATTCATATCAAGTAAACCTATATTGCATTACCATGCAATGATTACTACTATCATTAAAATTTTACAGAACCAAAATTATTCTACATTAATCAAAGTATTTGGAAACGAGAGTGTGATGGGGACTGATTAGGTTCATAATCTTGCTTTAGATTTACTGATAAAACTCTGATCCGTAATTGAATTAAAAGTCAAATCTTTTTACTGTATTAATCAATTTCATAAGTATTTATTTATACATAATCTTACCCTAGATTTACAAATAATAATATCCAAGTGACTCGTAAGTCACCGACGCATCCTAAATATTAAGAAGTTCAGTGTTTTAATCATAGCATTATCATAGTATAAAATTTAATTTTTTTTTTACAAATAATAAAGAAAAACTATAGATAGCTGTTTTTTATATTCCATATTATCACTTGATCAACTAAACTAATTAATCTAGATAAATTTGATATGAAAAATTTCATGGTATTTTTCTGTATATTTCGAGTTGAAAAATTGTTCATCAGACGGGTTCCAATTATTATACAGTGTACAGTAACTTTAACAAAGCACGCGCACCCGACAAATGTCGAAGCACCAACCAAAAGACCGAACAGTAAAAAAAATAAAGCAAGACGTGAGAGTTGTCTTCCGCTATCGTCAAAATCACTACACGTGGCCCCAGCTCACCGCCGGCTGCTACTGTTCAGATACTACGTCGTAGGGCTCGTGGCTGTGGCTCCCCCCTCCTGTCGTACGGACAACGCCGGCCCACCCGTTAAGATGTCTGCGTCACCTGCCAACCCCGCTCCGAAACAGACCAATCGGAGCTTGACACGCATCTGTCCCGCAGGTGGTTTGTATTTGGAAATTGTACCACCGGGGGGGAGATAATGGACAGCTTTGGAAAGGTAAACAACGTCCAATTAAATTAATTTTTAGAACTAGTTTCTACTTGAAATATAATTAATTCAGATTCCTACAGAATTATATAGGACATACAAAACTATTACTACCACATTTTAACGACATAGGTTCCTAGTTACTAATAAGTTTTTGCATGAATGGTGTATTAGTTGTTATAGCCTGATTAAAAACGTTTAGATTTGGAATAAGTAATAATGCAACATTAAAAATACTTATTGATAGAAATTTATTGCATGGCAAATTTTTTTAACTCGCTTAAATATAAATTAGACGAATTTATAGATGTCCAACTAACATGTATAAAATAACTAGAGATAGTTCTGGACAAAACTCTAGAGACGTGACCACATATAGTACACTTGTACTTTATAGTTTGACTGTGTATTTTTTTTAAACAAATTATGTGTGATTTACATTCTTGAATATTTTAAGTTCGAGCAGTTCGAGTAGATATCTGATCACATGTTTGTTCACGTATACGCCACATTTGCCAAGATGACGTTGTTCAAATTCTGGCATGAACATTTTATTTTGTTCAAGTCATGATGTGACATGTGTTAAATATTTAATTCAATCTCAAATTTAGTTGAAAAATCAACAATTTTTTATTTGAGAGTTTGATTGGGTTGATTTAAGTTTCTTTAGGAAGGTGAGACATATATATGTCATTTTTTAGTTTATAACTTCTCCAAAATTGACATATAAAAATGTCAACAATACGTTCGAAGTTAATAGTAGATCGAGTTATGAACATGAGCTTCGAATAGAAAATCACAACTTCTTATTGGAGAAAATAATTAAATTAAGTTAAATTATTTTGTGAATATGGAAAAATATATCTTAAATTTTTAGTTTATGACTTTTTAAAATTTTTAGATTAAGAATATCAAAAATATGTTCATAAATAAGTAAGAATGTAAAAATACTTTTAAAAAATACATTCTTTTGAATTTTGGACTGAGTTTGATATTTGACACATACCATATCATCATAACTTAAATAAATAGATGTGGACGTGACATCCACGAGGACAATTCGGACATCTATTCGGATTGCTCAAAACTTGAAATAATAAAAAAATATTACAATAACTAAATTTGAAAAAAAAAATCATATAATCGTTTTTCAGAAAATACCAAACCACAAATTATTTAAGTGTCTGTTTTTTTTAGAATATTATGTCTCTGTTTTAAGGAAAAAGTAGGTGTTCTGTTCTTGTAACTTGGAATTGGCTGTACGGAACGATATCTAATTCTCTGGATTCTGTCCATTGCTGGGCATCCAATTAAAAGTGACATGCATATACTGAAGATACCCTACAAGATCTTTGCAGCTAAGCATTTTTTTTGGGTGTGTTTTTGTTAGTTTTTAAATGGTTACTTCTATAAGTTAGGACTATTGCCTCTTAGAAGAAGTTAATGTTACTAATAAAATTTATTTCTACCCTCACAAATAATAATAAAACCATGGGTAAACTTTCCAACTGTCGAAAAAGATGGAGTGATTAAACAAAATTAATGTAGAGTAAATGTTTCATTTGATATTCTAATTTGTATTTATTCATGTATTCTTTTTCGTGCAATGTGTATTCGCGACTGACACTTCTAAATTAATGGTCTCTATTTTACTCTCGGTAATATTGTTCCTCTTATTTTGTTAATAGTAGAGTTTAAATAGTTATATTACAGTAGTGTAAGATTTTCTATTTAGAGGTTGCGAGTGTCAGTGTCGATTCCATTAAAAACTATTATCTATTTTTTTTAAAAGATGATTTTTTGAATTTTGCATATAGTTTAGATATTCAGGTATATATCCACATTTGACCATCCTGGTTAAAAACTGATTACACATTGTATATCAACGTATGACTGGAAGGGAATCCGCTTAGGTGTTAGGTCGTGTTTAACCTGACGTGTTACATATGCCAGCCATTTTTCCTATCCCAACAAGTTTTTATATGAGTTTCAAAAAAAATTATATGTGAGTTCAATTTGTCACAGATAGACTTTGGACTCCAGCATTTCCAGAAAAGACGAGGACCAACAATATGTTTTTCATCCCAAGCCCAACTTCGTTGAAAATCCACACGGAATTCGAAATTGGCTAATTAAATCTTATCACATTGACAAGCGTGTCTAAGTCCATTAAAATAAACTAATATCATGGTTTACTAGTTTGTAGTAAGTAAATAAAAATATAAAATTTAAGAAAAAATGAATATTCAATTAATCTAATGACTACAGAGAAAAAAAATAAAAGAGAAGATTTTGTGAATGTTTGGAAAGACAAAATAAACTAACAAAAAGAAAGTAAATGTATGCAAAAACGGAAAAACAAACAGTAGATTCAAGTTAGAAATACTACGTAGGTAATCATTGAATCACTAAAGATAATCAAATTCATCTAGCAAATAGAGCTAAATCTCTTGCAAATGCAAAGAAACCAGAAACATCCAATAATCAACCAACCAAACAATTGTCTAACTAATTATTTATCATTTCATTGGTTGCAATAACTACAAGATAATAGCAGTAAAAAAAATATATTTCTACTCTTAGCGATTGTAATCAAAACTTTGGTATTTACAAATTATTCTTATTTATTCTTAGTTACTTAGTTTGATAATAATTATTTTTTGCTAAATTAAGTTTACTCCTAATTCAATTTTTAAGTACAACTTCTAATCAAGAATTGATGACATGTTAGTTCTAGAATAAAATTTACAAAAATTAATATTAAAAATAAGAAATAAGTTAATACTAAAAAATAAGACTAAAAAAATAAAATCCTTATAACCATGGATCACTCTCTCAAATTCACAAAAATGATTAGTTCATCATAGTAAAATAAAATCTAGTCTATAGAATAGAAATATGATGAAAGAGAGAGAACCCTCAAACTAAAGCTAACATAATTATATAGCTCTACTAAACCTATGAACCAAAAAGCGTCGACTTAAAGAATCATAATTTGTGAAAAAATTAAAATTTTAATACTATCATGAATATCCATAATAATATTCTACTAGATCAGTTTGTAGTATTGTGGTCATAATTTCTTTATTTGAACCTCGATTTATGCTTTTTGTATCGACAAAAAGGAGAAATAAAAATATTCAATGTTATGTTTGATAAGTTTCTTCAAATTCTCTATGAAAAACTAACTAATTTTTTATCCAAGTCAGGTATCTTTATTAGACTCCTATTTCAAGCATAATTTTTTTCTTTCAAAATTGTTTTTTTCCTATAAATTAGCACAAAGATTTTATTAGTCACTTAACATTGAAATATTATAAAAATTATATAAAAGTAAAACAAACAGACTCAACATTCTATCTATTAAATTCTTATTTTAAACACACGTCACATATATTGTACATAACATTTAAAGAAGGAAAAGCTCATCCTAACAAACTATGGTTAAGCTTAAATAATCACATTCAATTGATCTAAACATTTATTTATACTAATTTTTTTCTTTTTTAGATTGGTATAGCGCATTTATAGGAAGAGCTACTAATTGGTTGCCAACATCTTTACCAACTTGACCACCTAGTCAATTCTTCGGCCTCGAGGACTATCAAACAGGGGTGAGCATCCCTTGAACCACATATTACACTTAAATGCCACAAAATAAAAGTAACTAAAAAAATCCACGTAAAATAATTAAATTAAGTATGACTTGAGTTCTAATTTTTGGGAGCAGGACAATAATAAATAATTTTTATAAAAGTTTTTCATCTTGTATTTGGAAGTTTACTAAACTCACTAATTAAATTCTAGCAAACATAATATCTTTGGGAAGGAAAACTCACCCTAGAAAACTATTGCTAAGTTTAAATACTCACCATCAATTGGCTTAAATATTCAGTACTTAATTTTTACTTTTTTATAGGTATAGAAAATTTATAGGAAGAGCTATTAATTGGTTGCCAACATATTTACCAATCTTGGACCACCTAGTCCATTCTTCGGCTCTAGGACTATCAAATGAGTGAGCATCCCTTGGACCACTTATCACTCACTTAAATGCCATAATATTAAGTACTCGAAAAAATAATTAATCTAAGTACGATAATTAGGTTAAGTACCAACAATTAGCAAAATAAACTATTGAACGAGTTGTTTTAACTTAATTTATGAATTTCAACTTCAAATAATTAAAAAATTTACAAAATTAAACACTAGTTATAAATTTTTATGTAAGTTCATGTTATGTAAGTTTATATTCAGATTATATCCATGGTCATCCCCGGTATTTAATTCAAAGGACATCTGATATACTCGATGAACCGCACCCAAAAGAAAATAATGGAACTTTGAAACACAGCAAAGTGGGACAGTCGGTTCAAGACTCTTCCCTTACAATTGTTTTTATAATAATTATTTACAAATAGAATATATTAAAAAACAGTAATATTTACAATATATGATAGTAGGAATGAGTATTTGGAATATCTCGATTCCAAATATCCCAAATACCGAATAGTCAAAAGAAGTCATTCCATTCTCATACCGAATATTTTTTTTTGAAATAATCCCCAATCCGGAATTAGAATTTTGGGATAATCTCAAATTCTCAAAAAAATTGAATTTTTTAATTAAAAAATCTAACCAACCATTAAATACAATCCAAAAAACACGTGGTTCCGTCACCAAAAATTCTGACAAACACATATTTGAAAAAAGTCCAACTTTAACATTTTAATTATTTTTTACAATTTTAGGATTAGGGTTGATATAGAGGAACATCACTAGGGAGAACATGTCGTGACCTAGGTAGGATTGGAGCCACGGAGGTGGCCCGAGGAATGGTCTGTTAGAGAAGGTTGAGGAAAGAGGTATTTTTTTTTAATTGGGAGACATGGGGAAGAAGTCGGGATTAGGGTCTTAGGACTAGAAATTGGGGCGAAGCCGCAGAGAAACGTTTGATAGAGAGCTAAGATTAGAGTAATTTTTAATTGGATAACAGGGGAAAAATTCGGTAGTCCCTTTGTGAGAAGCGAAGAGGTAAGAAGTTTTATAGAGAAAGATTGTTATATAAGTGAAAAATTATAATTTAGTACTTGATATTTTGGTAAAATTATGATAATCTTAAATTATTGTCGATATATCAAAATTTTAAAAAAAATATATTGTCGAATAATATCCCAATCCAGATTCCGATTTCAAAATCTTGAATATAAAATAAATTTAGGATTTCGAGAATTTCAATCTCATTTGCACAACCCTATATAATAGTATGGATCCAAAAAAAAATATTAAAAAAATTAGTGTGGATTCACTCTGAATAATGAAGTTGTGACTGCTCGTCAAAATCCTTACGATTGTTGCCCGGTTTGGTAGCGAGTTTATCCAGCAACAGACCTTTGATCGACAAGTTCTGCCTGGTATGGATGTTTCTTCTTATTGATGAACAAAAATGTCAACAAACACACCATTAACTTATGACACAACCTCAATTTTGGTGTAAGAAACCGAAAAGAAAGGTACCTACCTCGAAATTTCTTTATGAAAGGGCTGCATCTCTTTTTTTTTTTTCTTCCTTGAAAGATTATGATAGCTACACATGATCAAAACTTGGCTGATACCTTAATCAACACGGCTGCTTAATGCAGCGACTTAAATTTCCAATCTTGTTTTATTATATTTGGTGCCCCTCCAATTTTAGCAATTATTTATAACCTATAGTCCTAAGCTAAGCTAACTTCCCAAGGCACTGTAATTTATTTATTTTTATAGTACCGGCAGTGGGACAAGGGGACCAAATATGTTGGCTGAAGTATACTAGATATTGTTCCATGGTATACAACGTCAAATGGAATATGCATGTTTTACTCGCCTTTTTTTTTTGACTTTCATAAGCGGGGTGAATGGCTACAAGTTCATGTGGTATAGACGTGAGATACTAATATGTATTCAAATTGAGTAAGACCGACCATAATTGACCATATAATTTTACTGACGTTATTTTAACAGGATCTCTCACTTTTTTAAAACTCGAGCTCAAAATTATCTCTCGATCAACTAGACCAACCCCTCACATATTGTTGCAGGTAGTCGCTTGTATCATAACACTTTATTTATTTTAAAATTTATCTCATAAATGAGGATCGTATGAAAATAACAAACAACCTGTTAGAATATGGTTAATAATTAATCATGAAGGACAACACTTGCCCTTTGGTGTCCTTTGGTAAAGGGTCACTTGCCCTTTACTTTGCTTGAAGGGTCACTTGACAAGTCTATAAATAGGCATGTCCTTCTCTTTTCATTTTCATCCCAACAACTCATTGCATAAGCATTCATCAGCAATAGTTGTTCTTCTCTCCTCCTCTCTTGAGTTCGAAAGTTTTGGGTATATAAGGGTTCGCCCAAAAGTTTCGAGATACGTGTGCAATGTTCTTGGAAACGCCCAAAATAGTCGTTGTATCTTGGGGACGATTGTTATAGCCCATATTGTATTTAAATATACGGGGCAATCTCGTCTTATGGAGAAAGAATCCAACTCTTACCCCGACTATAAGAAAGTTAGATCCTAATCAAGTACTCGTATCCCGATAAATAACAATCGTAAGATGAGATCGTACTTGAAGATGGCATCAACTAACAGTATTGCTCTGACCACGGTACCAAGAACTGTCTATGCCAAAAGGTCAGCGAAGTTCAATGGTACCGAGTTCAAGAGGTGGCAGCAGAAGATGTCATTCTATCTAACCACGCTCAACCTGATTCGGCTCCTAAAAGAGGAAGCACCAAAAATTGCAGAGAATAAGACTGATCAACAAAAGATCAACGCTCTCGATGCATGGAGTCATACTGACTTCTTGTGCCGTAACTACATCCTAAATAGATTAGACGACACGCTTTATAATGTCTATGTAGAAGCTAAGACTACTAAGGAGCTGTGGAATTCACTCGAGAAGAAGTACAAAATAGAGGATGCCAGGATGAAGAAATTCATTGTTGGACAATTTCTTGACTTCAAGATGGTGGACTCCAAGAAGGTCATCGATCAAGTGCAAGAGATGTAGCTAATCTTTCACGAGATCCAAGCTGAAGGGATGCAACTCAGCAACTCCTTTCAAGTGGCTACAATGATCGAGAAGCTCCCCTCGCTCTGAAAGGATTTCAAGAACTACCTCAAGCATAAAAGGAAGGACATGAGCCTAGAAGACCTGATCGTGAGACTTTGGATTGAGGAAGAGAACCGAAAGTCCAAAATCAAGCAAGGCAAGGCTATCCTCGAGACCACAGTATACCTCGTTGAGGGAAAAGGTAGTAAGAAGAGGAAGAATTTTGGAAACAAGCAGGAGAAGCACATGCCCAAGAATAAAAGGATCAAGGGTGACCGCTACAACTATGGAAAACCTGGCCACATGGCTAAGGACTGCCGCCAGCCGAAAAGGGACGATAAAGGCAAGGTCAACCTAGCTGAAGATAGATATGAGATGGATCTTGAAACTGTGGTGTTTGAGGCTAACTTAGTGGATAATCCAAGAGAGTGGTTTATGGACACTAGAGCCACCCGCCATGTCTGCTCAGACAAGAAGATGTTTTCACACTATCTCCTGATTACCGGTCGAAAGGTATTCATGGGAAACTCTGCAACATCCAAGATCGTTGGACTAGGTAAGGTAGTCCTGAAGCTGACCTCAGGAAAAGAACTAACCCTCTTGGATGTGCTGCATGTCCCAGACATTTGCAAGAATTTAGTCTCTGACTCACTGTTAAGTAAAGCCAGTCTTAAACTTATATTTGAGGCAGATAAGTTTATGCTGACCAAAGCGGGTCAATTTGTGGGCAAGGGTTACCTAGAGAAGGGGCTCTTTAAGATGAATGTAATAACTATTCACCGTACCTTTGATGGTTAGAATAAAGTTAAAGCTTCTTCTTATTTGGCCGAGTGTTCCAATCTATAGCATGGCAGATTAGGATACGTAAATTTAAACTCACTAAGAAAGTTAGTAAGTTTGAATTTATTACCGAACCTAGAGTTCAACCTTTCCGATAAATGTGAGGTATGCGTGGAGGCTAAAATGGCCAAAGTACCTTTCCATTCGGTGGAAAGAAGTACCACGCCTTTAGAGTTAATTCATACAGATACTTACGATATGAAACACGTGCAAACTAGAGACAGAAAGAAATACTTTATCATATTTATCGACGATTGTACAAGATACTGTTACGTGTATCTCTTGAAAGGTAAAGACAAAGCTCTTGAGGCCTTTAAAAGGTATAAGAATGAGGTTGAAAATCAACTCAGTGTAAAAATCAAAATGATCTAAAGTGATCGAAGAGGAGAATATGTAGCTCCGTTTGAGGAACTCTACCGAGAACACAACATTATTCATTAGACGACTGCTCCATACTCACCTCAGTCAAATGGCGTAGCTGAACGCAAAAATCAAACTCTTAAGGAGATGATAAATGCTATATTAACTAGCTCGGGCTTACCCCAAAACATGTAGGGGGAAGCTGTGCTCTTAGCTAACTATATTCTAAATAAGTTGCCACACAAGAAAAGGAACAAAACCCCATACGAGCTATGGAAAGGAAGAAAGTTTTCTTATGGTTACCTTAAAGTGTGGGGGTGCCTAGCAAAGGTCGAAGTACCTAAGCCTAAGCAAGTGAGGATAGGACCCAAGACCATTGATTGCATCTTTATCGGATATGCACAAAATAGTAGTACTTATCGATTTCTGGTGCACAAATCTGAGAACCCTGAAATTAATGTGGGAATGGTCATAGAATCAAGAAATACAACATTCTTTGAGGATACCTTTCCTAATAAGGAAAGAAAGGAAGAAATTTCCAAGAAAAAGGCACATGAGACTATGCAAGGGTCAAGTTAGAAAGATGATGAACCTAGACGTAGAAAACGGATAAAAGTAGCCAAATCTTTTGGTCCGGACTATCTAACTTATGCGTTAGAAGATGAACTTAGGACAATCCAAGAGGCATTGTCTAGTCCAGATACTCCTCTCTGGAAGGAAGCTATCAATAGTGAGATAGAGTCCATCATGCAAAACCACACGTGGGAAATTGTAGATCTCCCATTGGGCTGCAAACCTTTGGGATGCAGATGGATCCTAAAAAGAAAATATAAAGCTGATGGATCAATCGACAAGTACAAAGCTTGATTGGTAGCTAAAGAGTTTAAACAAAAAGAGGGATATGATTTCTTTGGCACGTACTCACCTGTCACAAGAATCACATCAATTAGAGTGCTCATAGCTATTACAGCTCTCTATAATTTCGAGATTCATCAGATGGATGTAAAAATAGCTTTCCTGAATGGAGAACTGGAAGAGGAGATATATATGGAGCAACCAAAAGGGTTTGTGGCTCCTGGACAAGAGTATAAAGTATGCCGACTGGTCAAGTCACTATATGGGCTTAAACAAGCGCCAAAATAGTGGCATAAGAAATTTGATAGGACAATGCTGTCAAATGGATTTAAGATCAACGAGTGCGATAAATGTGTTTATATTAAAGGCACACCTGAAACTTACATAATTGTATGTCTCTATGTGGATGACTTATTAATTATGGGAAGCAACAAAGAGGTTATTGTGAAAACTAAGAACATGTTAAATGACCACTTTGACATGAAAGATATGGGTCTAGCAGACGTCATACTAGGGATTAAAATCTCTAGGAAGGCTGACGAAATTATCTTGACACAATCTCATTATGTGGAAAATGTGCTCAAGAAATTTGATGCTTATGACAAACCTCTGGTTAAGACTCCAGTAGATTTAAATCTACACTTAGCCAAGAATCCAGGGGACCCCGTATCTCAACTGAGGTATGCTCAAATTCTTAGGAGCTTGATGTATTTAACAAACTGTACTCGCCCTGATATTGCATACTCAGTTAGTAAGCTTATTAGATTCACAAGTAATCCAGGGAAAGATCATTGGCTAGCTCTAAAAAGGGTTTTATGGTATTTGAAGCATACCATAAACCATGGCATATACTATGCTAAATATCCAGCTGTATTAAAAGGATACAGTGACGCAACTAGATATCAGACACTAATGACTCCAAATCCATGAGTGAATATATATTCAGTATAGGCGGAGAAGCTGTGTCTTGGAAGTCTTCTAAACAAACGTGCATAGCTCGATCCACCATAGAGTCGGAGTTTATAGCACTTGACAAAGCTGGTGAAGAAGCTGAATGGCTCAGAAATTTTCTAGAAGATATTCCATGCTGGGGAAAACTGGTGCTTCCCGTATTGATACATTGTGATAGCATGTCTGCAATTAGGAGAGCACAAAGTACAATGTATAGTGGTAAGTCTCGACACATTCATCGAAGACATAATACTATTAAACAGTTGATCTCTAGTGGGGTGATCACCGTTAATTATGTAAAGTCTAAGGACAACATAGCTGATCCTTTTACAAAAGAAATCAATAGAGATCAAATGTACAATGTAGTAAGGGGAATGGGATTAAAGTCCATACAATAAAGGATGTTCATAGCTGTAACTCAACCTTGATGAGTGGAGATCCCACAAACTAAGTTATGAAAGATTCAGATAATTACATGTAACCTATCTCATTCTCAGAAGCTGCCCAGGTGTCAGCCTGCAGAGGTGTGGCAAGGTTAAGCATTATGTTTTTAATGATTCCTATACTTTGTTGAAGGTGGAGTATGGCAGGATACTTTCGATAGGAGATTATCTATATAAGTATGAAATGATGCTGCTTCAAACAAAGTAATACTTATGAATCCAAGATATGGTCCATGGCCGAAAAGGATACAACATGAGAACCTAAATATACTAGGGTTATTATTGTGTAAATGTTATTGTCTTGGTTTATGCCAAAAGCTGACGGTTCAACACATCATGTTCACCAAGCAGCGAGTAAATCCGATAACATCTTACTAGAGAAGGTTCAAAGCCACAAGCTACCTATCTCAATTCAATAATAACATGTCGAAACTTTCGAACAGAGTCTGCATGCATTGGTCATCATTCTTGGAAGACTAAGTTGTTAACCATGTGGGGGATTGTTAGAATATGGTTAATAATTAATCATGAAGGGTCACTTGCCCTTTGATGAAGAGTCACTTGCCCTTTGGTGAAGGGTCACTTATCCTTTGGTGAAGGGTCACTTGTCCTTTACTTTGCTTGAAGGGTCACTTGACAAGCCTATAAATAGGCATGTCTTCCTCCCTTCATTTTCATCCCAACAACTCATTGCATAAGCTTTCATGAGCAATAGTTATTCTTCTCTCCTCCTCTCTTGAGTTCGAAAGTTTTGGGTATATAAGGGTTCGCCCGAAAGTTTCGAGATACGTGTGCAACGTTCTTGGAAATGCCCAAATAGTCGTTGTATCTTGGGGACGATTGCCGTAGCCCATATTGCACTTAAATATACGGGACAATCTCGTCTTACGGAGAAAGAGTCCAACTCTTTCCTCGACTATAAGAAAGTTAGATCCTAATCAAGTACTCGTATCCCGGTAAACAACACAACCTTGATCTTTTGTAATTTTTATATCAATATAATTATATACATTGCGGGTCGAAGTTGGAGGTCCGTTGATTCCTCCGTATCTTGAGCCATTAACATTTTTCTTCTCTATTGATTTGATGAATTGTGCTCCTAATTAACCAGAGCCCAATTGCACATATGCGATGTACTCAGACCAAGAGAAAAAAAGATTGTTATAGAGAATCGGAGAGGGACTGAACGCACCGCAAAATGGGAATAATGATGGCATGGCATCTCTCAAAATTTAGCCAAAATTGGCTAGTATTAGCTTTTTCAATGTCCAGTAAAGAAAGGCAATAAAGCAATATCAACCACTTTCAAAGGCCATCTCTTTCTATTGACCTACCAATTGCACTCACACGTCAATATAAAAGTTGATCATGACATATATATCAGTGAAATGTTATTCAAGATTTAAAATAATTTTATTGGAAATTTTTTTTACCGTCTTTGGAAATTTTTTGACCAATTAAGTATCATGTGGATTCAACTTTTTTTAATAAGTTTCCCTAATTGATATTTTTAGTGACAAGTTTTTTCATCAATGTGGATGACCATGTCCAGTACACGTCGTTTTACCATCTTTTGAACCAAATAGCGTGGAGTGTGTAAAGTTTTCCATACATTTTTCATAGAACCTACCATAAAAATGTTAATCACTTCATATTTATGTGCGGACTATGTGAAAGCTTTTTAGAATTCTCGAGTTCCTTCTAATTCAGAAAAAAACCAAATGCTTTAAATTCCTTAATAATATATAATTTATCTGCTTTAATCAGAGTTGCATAAGCCTTAAGGTACAGCAATATTTTCGTTTACTATGAATATATTTTGCCACGGTCATTGACAAGCTAAGCAATCAATAGTCCAATCAATAATTGAAGTAGTTCAAGTTAGTAAAAAATTTAAATAAAATTTTGAATTAGAACCTTAAAAATGTGAACACGTTATTGATATGGTCACCATAATTAATATTCGGTCGATTTTCTAAATACAAGAAAATCATAAGAAATAGAAAAAGGAACTATATTATAAATAACAGAGAAAATACTTAGAGATTCCAAACCAATGAGGAAGAGACACATGTTAATCCATTTTAAGGTTGATGACGACGTTCTGCTTCTTCTGAAGACAACCAGAAATGACTACCCCGAAAATTTTCCTTCACTGCAAGAAAAGCATACGAGATATTCCACTTCTTTTCTCGGCACGTTAACTACACCGTCCATTCTTTCCCATAATTACATGACACGTGTCAAATTACTACTCATTTGGAGTGCACAGATTGATAATGAGAGTGGGGATATGGTCGATGGGAGAGTAACAGTAAATATATTTTTTGTGAGGTTAAATAACAGTAACTCAATGGAAGTTTACATGAAACTGGAAAGAACAACCAACCCTAGCATCTGACATTTAAGTTACTGGATGGTGTAGTTTTTAGATGGGAAACAAAAAGGAAACCCAAAACCAGACCATGAAATCAAAATAAAAAGAAAATATGTAGCATAAAATGAAATGCCAAAGAAATTTGAACTTATGATACAAAACATAAGTCCAGAGTTTAATGTATAACTAACTACAAATATTAATCTTTTATTTAAAAAAAAATCATACCAACAAATATTTGTATCAATGATTGTTTTAAAAATGAAAAGATGTATTTATTATGAAAGTTTTAACATTATTGATTCAAAAGAAATACGAGGCTCAAACATGAATTAGTTTGATTATCTTCTATAATACCAAAAAATGAAATAAAATCACAAAAGATATAGGATTTGTTTTAAAAGATTAATCCAACTCGTACCCCAAACTTGTACCTTAAAGACCACATACACAAAGTTATTACCTCATCCTCCATCTTCCTTCCTTCTCTCCCTTTCTCTCTTCCAAGAAATTTCTCTCTCTAGGGTTTCCTATTCCAAGCATCCAACTTTCCCTTGTTTTTCACAATTTTGGTTGCCCTTCAGCTCTGACCCATAAAAAGCAAGACCAACTTCATCCTTAGAGGAGGCTTAGACCATCCGCACCCCTGCCCCTGCTACAGTCCGTGCCCTGGGCGCCACGTCAGCGTGACCCTGCTCTCAGTTTTTCAGCCCACACCCCTGCCCCTGCTACAGTCCGTGCCCTGGGCGCCACATCAGCTTTTTTTTTTCAGCTCAGCTTTTTAAAATACAGCTAACTGTATCAAACTCGAATATTTTTTCGTGCTTTTTCGAATACGGTAAATTAAAAATTCGAACCACAACCACAAAAATAATTTTACGAAATGGAAATTTTATTTAAAATTGCACATTACAAAAGGAACTACGAAATTCAACAAATTACAAAAGGAACTACGAAATTCAACAAATTACAAAAGGAACTACGAAATTCAACAAATTACATAACAAAAAATTGTTAAAAATTATAAAAAAAAATTAAAAAATTTTCATTTGGACAAAAAAATCGAAAATGTTGAAAAGAAATTTTATAAATTTTTTTCGATTTTTTTCGATTTTTTTCGATTTTTTTCAATTTTTTAAAAAAATTTAAAAAAAAAAAATAAATAACTCGACCTGGGTGACGTGGCCCAATCAGAGCGGGCCACGTCACCCAGGTCGAGGTCGCGCGTCTGGGGCGCCGCTCGCCCCCCTGACACGCGAGGGCGAGGCGCGTGTCAGGGAGGCGCCCCGCCTCGCCCAATGGGGGGGTGACACGTGGCCCGCCCAGGGCGCACGGCCCCCCCCGTGCGGGTGGTCTTAGTGAGGGAACCCAGAAAGGAATTAGTCCAAAAGGGGAGAGATAAGAAGATGAGGAATTGCACAAAGAAGAAAAATAGCATATAGCAGTTTCCTCCATAGCTTAGCCCTATAATCATCAAACACCAACACCAAGTTCCATTTTTTTACTTGTTGGGTTCATTTTTTTTTTTCTTTTCTTTCTTTCCCTTCTTGTGAAGCTAGCTGTACAACAACAATAAAAGGAGAGAGAGGAGAGAGAGAAAGAGATGGGGAGAGGGAGAGTAGAGCTGAAGAGGATAGAGAACAAGATAAACAGGCAAGTGACATTTGCAAAGAGGAGGAATGGACTTTTGAAGAAAGCCTATGAGCTGTCTGTACTTTGTGATGCTGAGGTTGCTCTCATCATCTTCTCCAACAGAGGCAAGCTCTATGAGTTCTGTAGTACAGCCAAGTATGACCCTTTCATCCCTTCTCTCTCTCTCTCTCTCTCTCTAATTTTATTCGTAAAAAAAATTCTTCATATAAAATTATGTGTGTCAGCCTCTATATAAATATATATTTGGATAATGGAAAAGGGTATATGTTAGTCAATCTTCATGCTTATTCATCAATTGGGTGTTGGATCTTCTTCTCTGACAATGTTTTGTAGGTTAATTCGTATGTCCATCCATGGAAAGATTAGTTTTTTATTTATATTTTTGGTGATGAGAGGTAAGGTTTTTTGTTGGCTTTATCATGATTGATCACAAAGAAGCAACCTAAATTTTACACTCTCTTCATCTCAAAGTTATTTCCTTTTTCGATCCAATTATTTAAGAGCATTTTTTAGTTAATTTCCTACTGATTTGTTCCTAACAAGGTTAATCTGTTGATGGCCATGAAAAATAGGTTATTGATTCTAAAAAAAAAATAGGTTGTTGGTATTGATCTAATGTTCTAGCTCTTCCTCTGAGATCTGAGTCTAATTAGTCCTTCAACCATTTTTTTTTTCGAGAAATTAGTCCTTCAACCTTCATATCAATGGAAGGAAACCAAAAAAGAATTTGAAAGATACATTTATTTGTAAAGGTAATTTTTTTTATGCCATCAGTTAAAATACTGAAAGAGATTAATCCATTGGTCTCCGTTAATTCTTATGATATTTGTGTCATTAGCCTAAATATTCTTGATAAAGATCGATCCTTTATCTAGAATTTCCCAATTTTTTCCTTTTCTTTTTGGACAAAGTAGCTAGAATTCACCACTATCTCTTCCTCTAGCTCCACTTCCATGTCCTTAAAAGTAAAAAATGAAAATTCTGATTAATTGGTACTAGCACTAGCCATCTGGTTCCTTTTCGTTCTTCTTCAAGAGACCATGTAAATTCCATTATGGAGTGCACTGGATTTTCAACTTTAAGGCATACACATCCGACCAGTGTGTATAAATCTGTTCTGTTAGGACAAATGAAGACGTGTCTTGAAAAGCATGGGAACTTGTTCATATCTGCTAGGTATAGAAAGTTCCTCACTTGTTGATGTACTTTGCTTTTAAAATCCCTCTGGGATCCGCATAGATACACTCCTTCCAATGATGCAAAAGGGTATTTTTGTTGGATTTTTTAAACAATAATTACAAGTTCCAACTTCCATTTCTTAATTATTTGCTCTTGGACATTATTAAATGATTAAGTATCTAGATATATGGGAATCCCACCAGTAGATTAATTTGGGCATGAGAGTTTTTAACAAGCAATGTTTTTATATAACAATCGGATCATTGATTTTGTTAGATGGATCTTAGTTTAACAAAGAATGCATTGGACGTACATCATTAAGATTCTTAGTTTTCATAAATAAACATAGTTGAGAGTGTAGCTAATTCCAATAAGTGCCTAATATTACATATAATGAATTCGACTTCAAGTAGCAATGTTAGTTTAATGGATTAGACCCCACCAATTAATTATTATTTTATGTTTTGGATTAGAAATAAAGATTTCATCAAACTATCATACTGATTTGATTTCGTGACATATTATCTAATAATCATATGAAATCATGGTTGTTAATTTTATTTAGAAAAGTAAATCGTAGTCCATGGGATAACACCTTGGTACATTTACATCAAGACGAACAGCTGCAAACATTGCAACTTTACATCAACAAAAACCACCCCCAAGATCTAACCCTCCTACATATCGTTTAAGGCTGCTGTCACGAACATCATTAAAATTCTAACTTGGAAAAAAAAAACCAAAGTCGTTAATGTTCTTAACCTCCTATTGTTTGGCCTATGGAAGATCAAAAAAAAATTTCCTAGAATAGATTGTTAACATCTAAAACTAAATTCAGACAGAGGAAGGTGTATAAGCTAGAGCATCCCTGCATGTTTTGTTATGTGATAAAAGTTTTCAACCCAACCCTAAAGCTAGGGTTGTTATGTGCACAAAACTGACTTCCACATGAATTTGAATCTTTTACCTGCATACTATATCAACTCGAGTCAAAAGACTTTTAGCCTTGTTCAAAGGTTCAATCTTTGTTAGGTATAAAATAATGTTACATCAGACTCGAGAAGTGTATCCTATACTTGAGCCCTAAATTTGATTGGGCGAGAGTCTGGTCAGGTGTCTGTTGACCGTTGTAGGCAGATCATACCCTATAAGAACTTTTCACTGTTTTGCCTAGCTACTTCATTCTTAGTTTTTGTTCTTCTGATAAGTGTAGTTTTTTAGTTAACAAAGAATCTAGAGACCACTTATATCACAATCAGAGATTTTTACTCTGTGTATCGCATTCTCGAATTTGTAATTTTTTTCGTATAAGTATACGTTTTTACTTGTACAGTTTTACCTCTTGCCATGGATCACAATTCCTAATCATGCCTCATAATTTGTCACCTGATCCAGATCTCAAATGCATGTGTTGTTATATTATTTGGTAGTGGTTAGTTCCATTTCAAACATTGTAAAGAGGTCAGCTTTTGTAATTTCTTGGTCGAAATTACTTTGCATATAGAAATTTTCTGAACCGGCTAATCTAGTTTCAGTTTGCCATTAGGCAAACTCATCCAAGTGTAATTAACAAAATAAATTAATTCTTCTCAAGTATCACAATTTACTTTGTGTTTTTAAGTCTAGAAAATGTGTTGGCAAATAGATTTTCAATTAATAAAATTAGCATGCTAATGATATATCTATCTAAAAACATGACAATCTAAACGAGATTTTTCTAGTGATTATATGGTTGAAAATTGCACCAAACCATGTTTAAGAATTGAAGTATGCCATTGACATCTTTAAGATTATACACTGAGATATCGAATTCCGGCTAACGTGGGGAAAGATGAAGATATAGGAGTCAAAAACCATTATCAAATCCTATACAGGTCTAATTGTCCAAAATAGTTGTTGGGAGAGATGAACCATCATTCCTCGTCACAGCCACTGCCTCAAATGCCAAAAATGAAATCTAAAAGGAAATAAAGTAGAGTCTGCTGACCCTCACTGACTTCTATTCCAGCATGCTCAAGACCCTGGAAAGGTACCAAAAGTGCAGCTATGGTGCAGTGGAAGTCAACAGACCTGCCAAGGAGCTGGAGGTAAAAATTAAGCAGCTTAATGTCTTCCATTCCATCTTCTGCCTTTTGAACTCGTCTCAATGGTCATCGGTTTTTTTTTTTTTTGGTAAATACAATCTACTTATATAATAACTCGCATCATTGGCCATGTTATATTGCGTGGGATAAATTTGGAATAAGCAGAGCAGCTACAGGGAGTACTTGAAGCTAAAGACCAAGTATGAGGCCCTTCAACGAACTCAGAGGTAATTGGATCAATGAACCTCCACTTCTACTATACATTACACGTCTGAGATAGATTTATGAAGCAGAAATTGAATTCTTGTTGTTGGTTAATTGCCTATTAAATTACTCCCTTGTTTATAAACTGAAGTTAGTTTTTCTTTTTCACAAATCATAGAGTATCTGGGATCAATCGATATAATCTTTTTTTATTTATTTATTTTGATACATCATTTGGAGCTTAACCAAAGGTTGCGTATCTTGTGCAACTGGATGCGCCATATATGACATATAGAGTGATGCAATAAATTATAATTTAAAAAAAATGCTCATTGAGATTCATAGTGAAATAGATTATACGTAACTGTGGTGATACGTGTATCTTATATTTCACCAGGTCAGAACATGAATGATTTTTTAAGTTAAATTTTCAACTAGAATTTCACTTGTCAAGATTTGAATTATGGGTAATCTGTTAAAATATTTTACACTTTTTAGTGATAGACCAAATGCCCTTAATAAAAAAAATCGTAACATGAATGATGGAGTTTCCTGAAAGTAAAATTGCAATTTCCAACAGAAATCTTCTTGGAGAGGACTTGAGCCCTCTGAACACGAAGGAGCTGGAGCAGCTAGAGCGCCAGTTAGAGTGTTCGTTGAAGCAAGTCCGATCCACTAAGGTAAACAACATTGATTGATTGGTTGAAGCCGAAAAAATGTTCATGGACATTTTTTGTATTAAAATTTCCATATCCAGCCTAAATAACGTGTTAGTTTCCTGTAATTTATATTCAGCCTAAATAACGTATTAGTTTTCCGTAGTTTATATTCAGCCTAAATAACGTGTTAGTTTTATGTAGTTTATATTCCGGTGGTAATGTTGTGTGCCATTTTTTCAGACTCAATACATGCTGGACCAACTTGCTGATCTGCAAAATAAGGTACTTCCCAACTGAAATCAGCAAGAAGATTTGTTCGTATTTGGTTTTAGATAAATAAATGTACATAGTTTTTTGTAATAATTCCCTTGTAATAAATTAACTGGTTGTTGGTGCTTGGGGAACAGGAACAGATGTTGCTGGAATCTAACAGAGCTCTGTCAATAAAGGTAATTCTGGTATCCAGTCATGTCGTGTTATGTTGAGAATCTAAAGCCAGAATATGAACGCTCCTGGAACATAAATTCTGAGGTTTTTTTTTCTTAGGCAATTAGATATGAAGTTTTATGATTTTAAAGGGTATGTTTAATATATCGGATTCGATTAGTATTCCAAAATCAAACACGATTTATAAGATGGCTCTGGACTAGGAAGTGCAATTTTTACAAGAGATCCTTCCCATGCTAAAGGAATAGGTCTATGATATACTTAGTACAAACCCTTTATAATGTTGTTTTTTTTTTGGTGAAAACAGCTGGATGAAATAAATGCAAGGAACAACATCCGAACAACATGGGAAGGCAATGAACAGAACATGTCTTATGGACATCACCAGCAGCATCCTCACGCTCAGGAGCTCTTCCAGCCTATAGAGTTGAATTCCACTTTGCAAATCGGGTAAAAAAAAATTCCTTCATTTGACTTCTAACTGGGGCCTTGTAATACCAAACTAATGTCTCTCAAGTGTATTTTCGGGAATTCGTCGGTTTAAATTTGACAAGATTTTGGGTTACTTTTCAAAGTTCTTGCTTTATTGACTATGTGTTGGCATAATTTGGTATCCCTTCTTAAAAATGACCGTTGTTCGTAATCGCTTGTTAAGTATTAAAGCCGATTTGGATGATTAAATTGCTGTGTGGTGTTTTTGGTGTCGGGTTCGGTGTATTTTCTGAATTTGTAGGGATATCTTGATAAAATTTTGCCTTACATATCGAAGTCTTGTTTATGGAGTAATGTAATGGCATGTTCATATTATCTTCACCACAGGTCAAGTTTAACCAACAAGTTCATGTTTACCTTCTTATAGATGACCATTGTTTCTTACTCTTATTATGTATTAACGAAGATTCGGATAATTCAATAATTATCTTTCTCGTGTATTTTCAGAGATTTATTGGGTTATTTTGATAAAATTTTGGATTACATATAAAAGTTCCTGTTCTATGGAGTAAATACTTGCGTGCTTGCATTATTTTCACCGTAGATCGAACTTAACCACCATTTTTGGTATCGGGTTTGTGGTTGTTTTACAGGTACAACGTCGGTTCAGACCAAATGTCCAACGCAACACACGCCCATCACCACCAAGTCAGTGGTGGGTTCATCCCTGGTTGGATGCTTTGAGGAAAGGAACTTGCTGGTTGGCTTGGTTGATGCCCATAAGAAGAGGACATCATTGATGATCCCTAGGAGGAGGTGTCTTTGGTCTTATTCTTGGTGTTTTGCATTTCTATATAATGTGTATAGGACCATTATATAACTCTCTAATGACTTGACATTTTAGTCCATAAAAAAAGGACCTTCTTGGCCATAAATGACTAAAATTGCTTGTAAGTTATTAATTACTTGGAAAAGCCTGTGATAGACTGTGTTACTCAGTTGCTATCTTTATATGTTTTAATCTTCTCTCCTTAGAATTTGAAGTAGGAATCCTTTTTCCAACTATTATTTAGCTTATTAAATAATTGCATCTTACCTGGGATGTGTGTGAATCTTAAGTTGAAAACATAAGTTTGTTGGGCCAAAAATATCAAAACATAAATTAAAGGGCTTCGGCGACGGCTACCAACCTAAAAAAAAGGGCTTCATGTACCGATTGATACAAATTTTAAATTGGATGGATGGGATTTTTACCTGACATCAGAATATATGTTGATTTAACGTTGGGTAAAATTGTTCGGCTTAAAATATAAGTGAAATAACTTGGCAATTTTGGGTTGGATGTAAATCCAATAAGTTTGTGACAATCTTTTTGTGTGTGTGTGTGTGTATATATATATATGGGCAAGGCAGGCGAATAGCAAATTGGAGAACTCATTTTGCATTTCTTTAATACAATTATTTAGACTACTCTTCTTGTAATAGTTTACGTTTCCGTTCACGGGATATGATGGATTTTATATTTAATAAACTTCATGATATGTTGAGAATATCTGATTTACGTTTCATATCTTGTGTTGAACATTAATATATAAGTTTCCAAATATATGGTTAATATGATGGACATTGAGCCCCCATAAAGAGAGGAAGATATGTGAATGAAACACGACGAGAAAAAAAATTCAAAGTTAACCTGACGAATTTATGACAATTGGGCCTGAAGCTCGACCTGATTTCAAATTAACCCGTGGTAGGCCCAAAATTAACCCAACTAATCACTACATTTGATAGAAATACACATAGCTTAACTTTGGGTGTTAGATAGAATATGAGTTTATGTTCACATTTGAAAGCAGGTTCTAAGGTAGGATATGATTTCTATTAATTTTTATCGTATTCTTACTCTTTTACCTTAATTTAGATTTTTTCCTAAATAGATTTCTAATCTAATGAGAATTTTTATTATTATTTTTTATTTAAAAATTACAATAGATTTTTTAAAATATTATGTAATATACTTCATGAAATTGACTCTTCTAATTTTTTTTATATGTTATGATAAATCTTTATATATTTACTGAAATTTATATATATAATTAAAATTTTAAATTAATTTTTTTGCATTTGATTTAAGAGTTGAACTCTATAAGACCATATAATTTTATAAACCCTATAGATCCTAATAATAAAAGTATTAGTCTAACAATAAAAATTAGTGTAAAATGTGAGCACGGATCCTATCTCTATTAGTCTAACAATAAAACTTAGTGTAAAATGTGAGCACGGATCCTATCTCTACTAATCACTACCGATGACCTAAAAATAAATGGCATCCCAATTACATTTTTTTAAGAAACGAATTCCAATTACAATATAGATCGAATTTTTCTCAAAAATGCCTCATATTTTTATATTACGTATACTTATAAATATAAAAAAAAATCTTTATATTACGTGGCAAAATCGTTTTACAAAAGAGAAATAAGCTCATCGAGGAGTTGACCTCACGAATGATATAGACATGAACAAGTTCTAAATTTTCTAACTATTGAACGTCGTAGGTCCATTTTTCAGCGGTAGAAGAATATTTGTGGATTTCGAATCTGTCGTTCAGAACATATAACAATTAAGTTTTGTCATCTCCTTTTCTATAATATTGGCTGCAACTAGCTAGCTGTAGTTGCGTTAGGAGTGAACCGATGGTTACCAGAACAAAGGAACAATATGTCAATTAAATATATGTACATGTAAGAAGACGACATCCGCAAACAAATAAATTAATGTGCTAAATAAATCACCCGCCCGTTCTTAATCGTTGTGAAAAATTACTTCTATGTATTCTTAATTAAATCGAAATTTATGCGGTTCAGCATATGCTTGGGCAGATACTCATTTATGATTCCTGCAATATTTTTTCCATGTTACATGGAATAAGCCGGGTTTATGGATTTTTCCTCAAAAGCCTTATTTGTCTATATCTGTTTGGTAGAAATTTCTGTATATCTTTGCTGATTAATGTGAAATATAATATAAAACTTGCGAGGTGCTCCTCTGGTTCATTGTTTTTGCAATTCATACTGAGAGTGTTAAAAGAAAAAATTGCAAATTTGAGGGACAAAAAATTGGCCATTTTAATGAGGATATATCTCATCATAACCCTAACTGGGTGATTAGGCTAATTGGCTCAAGTTGTCTTCATATTAGGAACACTAGTGAAGCAATCATCCTATTAGAGGGGCAAAATAGGGTCAAGTCTGAAATCTGAATGGTCAGTATGTTTTCGAAGAAAATGTCCGTCAAAGAAACGAAAATTGCTAATCACGCATTATCCAACAAAAGCACATTAAATCTATTGATATCTTGTACATCCATACTATTCCCACTCTTCCACCACCATATTTTACTTAATTTAAGCTTTTAATTTTGGAGTTTATCGCAAAATGGTCCCCATCGTTATTGAGATTGGTTAGTGTCGTACGAGGTAATTCTACAAATGCATTAATATTATTCCTGGGGAGAAGGCTGGTGCATCTTGTTCCCCGCGAGTGCTTCATATTTTAGGTGTTGGAAGGTACAAAATCTTTGAATAAGAAAAAATATTTTTCCCTAGTATCTTTAAACCATAATTTTTCACTACTTTTTATTGGGACCACTTTTATTAAAATCTTGAAAAGCCTGAATTCCAGAGGGTAAAGCAGGGAATGATAGTCATTAACTTAGTAGTAATGCTTATATGTGAAGTACTATAAAAAAAATACTTAAATCAATTATTTTAACTTGATTAAATAATTCTAAATTCGAATCATTGAAAATATGCTATTGTTAAATATACGTCGGATTATTGACACAATTCAAATGTTGTCACGAACTTGAACCTTGTGATTTCCACAAAAAATTTGTGTAGTGATTAATTAAAGAATATATGTGTTGGACCACAGTGAGGCATGGGAGCTTGCTGTGTATCACCATTTTCTCATCCTATAATTAATAATTTCTTAGTGTTACAGAATACTTTCTTTTGAAAGGCACTAAAAGTAAATACTTGATTATAAATATAATTATATTGTTATAAAAAATAAATTTTATCATACAGTTTCTCCCATTATGATAAAGTATTCAATTTAATTATTTATAATGTAATTCACTAGACTTCGTATTTTGTACTGGCTCTTGAAAGTGAATAGTTCAATCCCGTAATAAATTTTGCATTAGCAAATAATGATGGATGTATAAAAGAGAATTTTAAACAAGTGGAGTTTTGTACAAATAGAGTGCTATTTTGTTTATGTTGAAGTATTTTTTAACGGATGCAACGTAAGAAAAAGTTACTGATCATGAGTGAAATTTATAAGATATTCGTGAGCATGAGTATCTTTTCGTGGGATAGGAGAATTAATAAAGGGAATAGAGATGATGATAGAGATCATACTGAGAAACAGTTCCCCGTATCTCCCATAAGTCATTATGATTCAAGTTGAGCTCTATTCCATTGATTTTATTGGTGGTGTTGACAGCTGGTTCACTCATAATCAGCACTTTAGAACCTAATTGGTAAAGAGCTTCAAACAACTCGTGTCGTGATAGCTAATTAGGGTTAATTACTTGACAATTGTGAGAAACTCCAAAATGGAACTTTTGCATTCCATAGTTGGTGGTTATTCATATTAATTCGGAAAAACTATATTTTTTACCATGTGATATCAAGAAAGTTGCACTAAGATCCTATATTTTTTAACTTATGGCTAATCAAGGTCTGTGGTTGGAGGGTTCTTTCTGGTAGAACGGCTTGGAGATAGATTTGTAAAGCGCTCGAAGATTTTTCCTCTTACCCTTTCGTTAAAATTGAGAATAATTGGGGGAGAATTGAGCGTGCGCATAAAAATTCTCCGGCAAGGAGGATATCGGAGTAGCACGGCATTTGAAAAGCTGAAGTGGTCTGGTTTGCCATGTCCTAAAAAATGACACCGTAACAATAAGTAGGATGATAGTATCTGTCCAAAGTTCTAATTGAAATTTTTTTGACTCAATTGATGTCTTAAATCATAATATTTGTATACGATTTTTGTAATTCTACATGATATTAAAATGTAATTTTTTTCTATTAATTTTGAAATGTGATTTTATATGATACTCTAATTAATTTTACAAAATAATTTGTTGCTGATTTGTTATAATAATTCATAAATGTTGTAGCTTTATTGTATTTAATGCTATTTTTTAAGTTAACGTAGGGATGTATACATTAACATTTTTACACTAGTTATTCAGATTTTATGCTGCAGTATTTACATTTTCATTATTTATCTTACATAGTTGCATAGTAACCTTATGTACATATTTTATTATATTTTCCATAAAAATTCCCTTGCATGTAGTTTATTATGTGTATATAATCATTATATCAAATAAATTTTAATTGCAGAAAATAACGAATAAATAAAATTTTGTGTTGACTACCATTTCGGGTGTATTCTGAAATATCTTAATCTGGGTCTCTTTACAACCGATAACAAGATTATGTACGGCTTGTCTCACCAACGAGCATTTGGCCCTGACCACAAAATTACCAACTTTAGACACTTAGCCAGTCCCAACTCGACAACACAACTAAACTTAGGTTGACATGAAGTATTTAATTGGGTTACGACATGGTGTAAGATGAGTCTATCCGCACTTATTGGGTACCATATCCACGGCCGGACCTAAACCAACTTTTGTTCACGGATTTTCCAGTATAAAAACATCTTTATATAATGCATTTGCTTGAAAAAAGTACGCTGAACTAATTAAAATTTAAAATATTAAGATGTAATCATTAGGAATCAAACATTGGACTTCTCAAACCCTTTCCCATCTTTGTGCCGCTGAACCAAAGGTCACTTGACAAAATAGAATAGGTGGTATTGTAATAGAATATGTATTAGAATAAGATCTAAAAAAAAATTAAGAGTTTTTGTTTCACATGAAGATATTATAAGGTAGCCGTTACAAATGGTAAAAATGCTAATAAAAAAATTCTCGTAAAATGAGATCTAACGTTGTTTAACTAGTGTTGATCCGGTGGAAGAAAGAATGCAAGCAGCGAAAATGCAAAAGGAGAGAACAACGTTTCCACTCAAATAAACCTAACAGGATTCGGTGTTGCGCCATATTCAACTTTTCCAGATATTCGAAAGAACAATTGATTAAAAATTGCTTATTTTCGTTGAAAAATCGATTGAATTTTTGTGTAAATATGTTATTCTTCTTTCATCTTCTTCTTGTAGCTGAGTAGTATTACTAAAAATTTATCATAAGAATCATTGAAAAGATAAAAAATATTTTTTCCAGATTTCGAAAGATTTGAGATTCCACACAAATATTTCGAAGAGATTCAACTCAAAAAACCATCGACACAAAATAGTTGCTAAAATCCAATAATAATCCAACTAGTAAAGAGAAGTTTCAAATAGAGGTTCGGAACCCACAAATTGGGTCTTAGGCTACTTTTTCTAGGTGAACAAGCTTTTTGCAAAGCAGTTTTCGTTATTTTTTTGTTATGTGAAAAAAATTAAAATTTATTATTAATTTTCAGAAAGTTTTTTACAAATAACTTAGTTATAAATATTTTCTTTGAAAAAACAAAGCGATTTTATCAGTCATAGAACAGTAAAACCAATTATCATGGAACATATCCAACTTGAAAATAAACATTGTAAAATAGTGTGCCGTTCCAATTTCTTTTAGTTTTTTCCTAGGGTGCTCTCTTATTTACAACGCTCAATGGAAAAAATATGTGTGAAAGATCACTTGGCTGGATGACATAAGCGTAGAGGAGAACTAGAGATGTCTAAGTTCATATAAAAATTTACTTATTCAAAAAGGGAATATTTGCTTGAAAAATACTTTTTATTGGCAAATGAACTTCACAGTACAAGTTCTTTTTTGGCGAAATGAATGCTTAAGTGAATAATTCAATTTTTTCAGGGCATGAGGAAACATCATCAAAAGCTGTAGTCACTTTGCGAGGTATTAATTCCATTCCTTTCCTCATCTTTTCCAATCATGTCTTTCTTAGACCTAAACATGAACATTAATTAAGATAAAATTATTCAAATGATAAGAACCTTATATGTTCAAATAATATGTTATTGCAATATCACACCATTACATAGAGCTCAACAATAATCAACTTATTGATATATTTTACTAATATATGTGACACACCTCCCAGCTCTCCCTTTTATCTTTCTCCTTTTGTTTGTCTCGAGAATGGATCACCACCACACACTATCTCTAAGCTAGGGTTTTTTGAGACATATAATTTTTCTCCTATTTGTTTCTATACATAGTAGCTACAACTACTTTGAAATTAGCTAGCTAGTTATTAAGCTGGAGCACAAAATTAGTACAATTACATTAGGCTTAGCTAGCTATAGTTAAGAAGAAAAGGAAGATTGTAATTATAATTATATAAAATGGGAAGAGGTAAAGTTGAGTTGAAGAAGATCGAGAACAAGACGAACAGGCAAGTGACCTTCTCCAAGAGGAGAAGTGGGTTACTTAAGAAAGCTAAGGAGATCTCTGTCCTCTGTGAAGCTAACGTTGCCTTGATTATTTTCTCTACCAGTGGAAAACTCTTTGAGTACTCTAGTCCTACTGGTTCCAGGTAATTTGGTGTATATATATAATGCTTTCTTTTTTCCCTCACTAACTTAATTTTGTTGTTGCTCATATCCAACTCTATAGGTTAGTTCTAAGAACACCCTGCGAACTTAAACTACTGAATGTAAAAAAAAAACACCTAGTTGGATGACACAAGGTGTACACGAATTGACAAAAGTCTAGACTTAAATTCATGATATGGTACAAAAATTTACTTCTTAAAAAAGCTTAAATTGATGAAATGGAATTCCATTTTCTAATTTTTTCAGTTTCCTAACGGACCACAAGAAAAGAAAACATACTTGTATAAACAAAAAAAAAAAGTTTTTACAAATATGAAAGCTCAAAGAACAAAGATGAGGCCAAATAGAGTTTTAACATGCTACTATGTTTTTTTAGTGGTGAATCTGTTTGGCACTTGAACAACATCATGTAAAATATCACTGTCTTCCATGGCGATGTGATTCTTTGCGTTGAGATTTACATAAGTGGGGATGGTTCTAAACATCTTTTCTCTTGTCACAGCATAGAAAGCATCCTTGCAAGATACGAAGGATGCTCGTATGCAGAGAATTATGTATCATCTAACCCTGATCAACAGGTATTTAATTCAGCATTTTTAAATTTTTTTTTATTCAATCCCAGGTTCCATTTCTCCTTAATTTCATTATAGGAGTTCCCTATACATACAACTTGTAATTAATATTTTTTTTTTGAACAACTTTTCTTCTTGCAAAGCTATAAATGCAGGTGGTTAAGACATGAGAGGTTTTGGCTAGATACTTAGTACTGATTAAGGTTTTGGCTTGTGCAATTTATTAGGGAGGCTGGTCTCTGGAACAAGCCAAGCTGAAATCTAGGGCTGAGATCCTCCAAAGAAGCATAAGGTAACAATTTAGTTATTTAACAAGGACATTTGGTTTAATAACTCGTAAAGTAGATTTCACTGAGATATAACTTGGTATAAAAAAAACACTTACAAAAAAAAAGAATTTGTTTGCTTGTCTTGAGCAATAAAATTTCAAGTTACAATGTAAATTAATTGATGCATATGTTAAAAGGATTGAACACAATAGATGTGTAAAAGAGAGAAAGAACAAGACACAAGATTTACGTGAAAAACTCTTATGGGAAAAAATTATGGGTGCACAACGACAAAGAATTCACTATGATGGAGAAGTGTTATAATATATTTTCAATACACAACAACTACTTTTTTCATAAGACTTACAGAGGCACATATTTAATCGTGGCTAAGTAAACCTAACCCTAATTGTATTTAAGAAAAGACTCTGCAAACTAAGCGATTGTTAGGCCATTAGCGATTGCTTCCTCTGAGAGGGTCCTGAGATAATGGCCTCAAAATGAGTAGAGGGTTTAATGACTTCTTCAATCTCTTCTGCCACATTAAGAGCAAAGGCAACAAAATTATATTCATCGTCATACCTCTTGGGAAGTCTTATATTTGTCCTATGCCTATCCATTGCGATAGACCGTGGAGATGTCTGCATAGAATAATGGAAATTCTCATTTACAGGTGCATCATCATGAACATCAACATCCTCCTTATCACCTGAGTTAATAATATGTTCTACCTCAATGTTGGATTTCTGCGCACTCTCAATAGAAATATCAGTAGGAGGCTCAAATGGAGCATCATCACGAATCATAGTAGCCTCATTAAAAATAATATTTCTGCTAATCACCATCTTTTTAGTTTCAGGATTCCATAGCTTAAAATCTTTGATATCATGCTTATAACCAAGAAAAATATATTTAACGGCTTTTCTCTAACTTCTCTTTATTTGCATGAGTATAGGCAGAGCAGCCAAAAGCTTTCAAAGTAGAATAATCAGCTGGGATTCTAGACCGTACCTCAATTAGAGTCTCCTTTTCAATAGCAATGGAGGGAGACCAATTAATCAGATAAAAAGCAGTGGAGACAGCTTCATCTAAAAAATGTCTATACAATCCAATATTAGACAACATACAACGAGCCTTGAAAATAATGATCTTATTCATACACTTGGCTACACTATTTTGTTGAGGAATATATGAAATGATATAATGCCTAAAAATCCCAGACTTGCAGTAGGATTCAAATTCATTTGAATAGAATTCCATACAATTATCAATGCAAAGCTTCTCCGCCTTCCTTTCAGTCTTCTTTTCAACTATGGTCTTCCACTCCTTGAATACTAAGAATGAATCAAATTTGTGCTTCAAGAAATAAGACCACATCTTTTTAGAGTAGTCATCATATAACGGGATTCACCAATAGATGTCTCCTCAGAATGCACATAATCTAGAATGTATTTAGTTGTGTGAGTAGTGGTATTGAATGTCACCCTCTTATGCTTGCCATATAGTGCTCAAAAAATTTTAGGTAGTCATCGATATAACCTTTAAAGAGTCCATGCTTATTCTGTTGTACAACTAAGTTCACTCATATGCCCGAGATGCATATGTCAAATATTAGAAATATCATTATCAGAAATATTTTGCCGAATAACAGGAACAACAGTACTTGAAATTGTAGAACCTTGGAGATAGTAAAATTTGTGAGACTTCCTCAATTTAGCCTTCATCACAATAAGGAAATCTTTTGTGATCTTCAAGACACCATCTTCATCAACATATTTGTATCCCTTGTTATCAAGGATGCTCAAAAAGATGAGATTCTTCTTCATCTGCAGAATATAATGTACATCCATCAAGTTTTTGATTATACTGTCTAACACTTTGATTTGAACATAACTAATATCTTCAATCTTGCTTGATGAGTTGTCATAGCCCAAAATATATCTAGCATTAAGAGTAGGCTTGAAGGTGGTAAACTAATCTGTATGGAGGTACATATGATAGGTATATGTTGAATCAAGAATCTACTAATTATTTCAAATCAACACATCCAGTAATAATGACAAGAGTCTCATCGTCAAGAACACAATTTTCAAAACTGTCAGTCTCAAATTTATTTGTATTATTTCTCTTCTATTTTTTCTACAACTTATAATACTCAGAGATGTCATATCCATCTCTCCTATAGTACTTGCAAAATTTGTTATTCTTGCCTTTAGATCTCGAGCACCCTTTGTAACTGTTTGAAGTTTTATCACGAGATCCATGGTTTGAGCTCTTCTCCTTTGATCTGCCATGAATGAGTAAGCCCTCAGCATAAGAGCTACTTGAACCATCAGCAGGCACCATCTGTCGGATCTTCTTGTTGGCGTGCAAGACTTCATAAACCTCATTACGAGTGAGGTATCGTGAATGTACAGGATTATGTCTCTAAAATTAGAATAAGAATTTGGCAGCAAATACAATAGAATTAGACCCAAATCTTCTTTGTCATACTTGACTGTCATAGATACTAGGTCAGCAACGATCTCTTTAAAATCAAAAATATATTGTGACAAGTTACCTCCTTTTGTAACTTGTGCAAGAACAACTTTTGCTTTAGGTGCATCTTACTGGTGAGATTTTTTGTCATACAAAGATCTCTTCTAGCTTTAACTAGAGAGCAGCAGCTATCTTCTCCTCGAGAACTTCCTGTAGGATGTTGTTATGAAGGTGGAGTTAAATTTGGGATAAGGCCTTGTGGTCCTTCCTTTTCTCATCTTCGGACCAAACAATAATAGGCTTCTTGTCAAAACTATCCAAGGCATCATCAAAGTCACCCTATGCCAATAACGATCGCATCTTTACCTACCACAAAGAGAATCAGGTATCCCAATCTAACAATGGAAGATCATACTTCATAGAGGCCATCTCAGACACGTAATAAATCCAACAAGCTCTACCATTTGTTAAAAGGATCAAACCTAATAGACGTATAAAAGAGACTCTGATACCACTTGTTAAAAAGATCAAATGTAATAGACGTATAAAAGAGAGAAAGAACAAGACACAAAATTTATGTGAAAAATTCTTACGGAAAAAAACCATGGGTGACGACGGCAAGGAATTTCACTATGATGGAGAAACGTTACAATATGTCTTCAACACATAACAACTTATTTTGTCATAAGACTTACAGAGAGATATATATAACGGTGACTAAGTAAACTTAACCCTAATTGCGGATTAGGAAAAAATTCTGCGAACCTAGCGATCTCTTCCTCTGAGAGGGTCCCGAGCTCCTTCCTTGAACCCAGTGATCCCTGGAGTTCTAGCGACCGTTGGAATTTCGGATCAGCCAAGAATAATAGCATATATGTTATAAATCAACTCTATTAGGGAGATCCTCCAAAGAAAGCATAAGGTAACAATTTGGTTGTTTGACAAAGACATTTGATTTAATGACACGTAAAGAAGATTTCACTTAGATACAAGTGTAACTTGGTATAAAAAAAAATACTTACAAAAAAAGAATTTGGTTGCTTGTCTTGAGAAACAAAATTTCAATTACGATGTAAATTAATTGATGCATATACGTTTTAAAGCAACTCTATTATCGGCTGACCATAGCCATTTTGGTAGTGCTCGAATTGGTTGACTCGTTAACCTTGATTAATTGATCGACCCAATTGTATCCAATTTATAGGGTTCCTAAACTGCTTGATTCTTCTTTATTCAACAACCTTTAAATGAGAGATTAGTACCGTGTATGGTGCACATTGTTGGATTTAGCTAAAACTTATTTGCAGGAACATGAAGGGAGAAGAAGTGGAACCTCTAAGTTTAAAAGAGCTTCAACAATTGGAGCAGCAAATTGACACAGCTCTCAACCGCATCCGAATGAGAAAGGTCAAATTATAATAAATTTCTCCAATTATTTAACCATATGCATGTGTTCTTGTAATATAGATATCGACATAGGGCGAGTGCCCTTTCAAGTGTTGTCGGAATTCGTCATTAAAGTCTGACTCGGTTGTTAAAAGAGCGAGGTAGGTATACGGGACAAAACCAGAACATGGTTTCGAATCCTTGCTAATAAGTAATAACTAAGCCCAAATAAGCCTCAAAGAAACTATTGCTAGCTGATGTTCTTTATGTTATAAACAAGTTGAGGATTGTTCTCTGATGGGTTCTAACTGATTTTGTTTTATAATTCTTGGGATCACAGAACAACCTCATTAATGAAGTCTTGTCCGATATGCGTAAAAAGGTAAACGGTTCACTATGGCTAACACAAACTATGATTTAATGACGGCATTTTACTAGAAAGTAGCCATTTATCATTTTGCGATCCTAGAATGTTGCTTTGGTAATCCTTCTTTTCTGTTGTTTGTGTGACACTCAAGTTTAAGGTTCAACATGTACTGGTCTGAACAAAACTGGTATGGTCTTCTTGCAGGAGAGGGCATTGCAGGTGCAAAACAACTCGCTAGCGAAGCAGGTAATATGGCTGGCAATTTTGCGGTCGATCTATACAAATTCAAGCAAGAATTTATGTTGTGATGTTTTATTTAGCTCGAGGACTATGTGAAGACGCTGGCCGAGAAAGAGCGGAGTTCAAGTAAACAGGATTTGCTTGCAAATGTAGCACCTACAACACCACCAGCAACAACACCAGTTCTGGCCCTAGGGCTCACTTCAACTATTTCTAGGTACATCGATACGACCATCTTAGAGTGGCCAAGTTGATAGATCATACTCACAACTAATTAAAACGAACGTGAAAGATTGCAAGATCGCGAGGCTATCGACTAACAACCGAAATGCTATGAATTTTTCAGGAGAGCTTCTGAGGCAAGAGAGCAAGCAAATGAGAAAGAAGTAGAAGCACACACTCCACCAAGAAATGTCACTAGGACCATCATCCCATCTTGGATGCTACCTCGTATTAACAATAAAGAGGGTTGAGATGATAACATGTCATTTTGTTCTTGCATTTTCCCGAGATGTGTATTATCTCAAGACCTAATATGTGTATTCTGTATCGGTTTATTGTCTTCGCTGAATCAAATTAACACATCTATTCTACCGCATTGCTAGTCGCAAATGTGATAATATCATTCTCCAACTTATTTTATGAAATACATATTTCGAGTTGGTTAAAAATTTTAAAACTAAAACAGGAAAATTGAATATAAATGTTGTAATGATAATATCCCTCTTAAACTGGTGTGGATGTCTAGGAACAAAGCAAGGACTAGTTTATTTATGGCCAAGCATAACAGCATACAGAGCCTTTTTTTTTCTTCTACAGTTTGTACCGATGAAAGTGCTCCAAATTTGGAACCTAAATGGAATAGTTCAATGTATAAATTCCTGTCTTAAACATATGAATGCAATGGAAGAAACAATCAGGTAGTTCAATAGCTTCATTTAAGCTTTCCCTTCACCGACTACACCATCCCCGTACTGTAGCTCTCCACCAGTAAGCAAATGCTCCCTGAAGCCACAAACAGTGCACCAGAAAATGTGAGCCGAATCGAATTAAGAACAAATGCTTGCATAAACTGACTAAGCGATTCCGGAAACACTAGGCCAGAAGTGTTCTCCTAGATCGTAGACTCTATTAAGATAACATTTTACTTGCCTTCGTATCATGTAAACGAGTATGAGCCACAGAAAGTTATAAGAGAGTGCAGAAGAAAATGGCTAAGATACCTCAATCTCCCACAAAGGCGAGCCAGAGCATCAGATCCTGTCCTAGATGCAACATCCTCAATATCGGAAGCATTTGATGGCGTCACTGTGTCGGCAAGTCTAAATTCACACAACTCCTTCAAAGAACAAGCATCTGTCAACACGGCCGAATGGCCACCACCAGCAGCCAGCTTCCTCACTTGACCCACACACCTGCAATGTCGTTTTTTCTTCAAAATCGATGAATATGTAGGGACATAGCTCCGCATTATTATTGGGAAATGAGTGGATTGGTCGTACCAGTCAACTGGTGACGGGTACCATGCATAGGTAGACTTCTCATTAGCTGCCTGACCATAGCTGTTGTATCCCCATCCTTGTATTCTTCCATCCTTCATAGACACAAGTGTGTGGCAATGGCCACAAGCTACAAGCTGAACACCAGTGGGAACCACTAAAGCAGGAATGTTTCGGAGGAACGGTTCTGAATCACTTGGGATGAACGAAAAGGAACTAGTTTGAGGTCCGAGGCCCAATTGTCCGACTTGGCCACCTCCCCACGCATAGAGAGCTCCTTTCTCAGTTACAGCACATGTGTGAACGCCTCCACAAGCAACATCCTTTATTTTGACTTCATTAAGTGCAACCACCCTCCTTGGCAATAGCTCCGTATCACCAGATTGAAGAGAAGTGTGCCCGAGTTGCCCAGCGTTTCCGAGACCCCACGTATAACTGCCAGCCAACAAGTAAAACAGGTATTAGCGACAAGTGAGTACGTTAGCATTAACAAAAAAAGGCAACCCTACGACAGAAAAGGAAAGATATCCAATTAGCTCAAGAGCGAAATTATGCTCAGGAACGGAAAGCAAAAATTAAAATGTGAAACTGGAATAAAGCTACCATCAAGAGGACGACACGAGAACTTGAAGATTAAATCTTTTGAGATGGTACCAAAGATTCAGCATCTGTTAGCTTTTCAGCCCGAAGGTGAGCCCTCAAAAGAATTATGAAGAGGGTAAGAAGGAAAAACATATCGTTACATGAACGAGACCACAGCAGTGACCGATTAGGCAATACAAAGAGAAAGAGAAATTGGGCATCTAAGATGAAGCCGCAAAAGTAATAAATTCTAAATGAGTCTGTCATTCCATAGAATAACCGAGCAAAGGGGAAAGAGACTTGCATATCATAATGCATCGGATATCCTTTGCATCCAATCTCCAGACTAGACTTTGAGTTTCCTTATGGAGCATTTTTCCAACCTTCAAAGAGGGTTACATGTGTCATGTGGATAACTACAAGTTTCATGCATAATGGAGAAACGAGAAGTTATCTCCATTTAAGGAATCCACAAAACTTACACCTCTCCTTTTTCGGATATGGCTGCAGTGTGGTACTCCCCACATGACACTTGGAGGATCTTAACAATCTCAGGTGCCTCATCCAGAAACCTCGCATAAGTATTAATTATACGAGCTCTTTGAAGTCCTTCACAAGTAATGCCTCTGCCAAGCTGACCATATTCGTTATAGCCTGATTCATAGCAGGAGAAATGAGATTCTAGTTAACCTTTAAGTGGGTAAAACCGGGTTATAACTTAAAAGTACTCCGCTTTTTTTCTCCTTCCAGTCCAACCAAATATATGGCTGGAGCAAGGGTTATGCACATTAAAAGTGATAAAAAGGCTAACAACTAGATACAGGAAGATACCAAACAACATTACTCATTCGTTCACGACTTCACGGTAACACAGCGATAGTAATTAAGATGTTAAAAATAGTACTAACCCCAAGCCTGTAATAAGCCGTCCTCAGACAAAGCCACTACATGAACTGCACCACAGGATACTTGCTTGATATTCTGAAGGCAACGAAAGGGAAATAAAGTAAACATTTGAAATGAGCTCAAGAAATAAGTAGCAAGCACACGAACACAGATGAAGCAAAAATCAAAGACATCATTTAAGCCAAATATTGACTTGATCCCAGAAGAATTTCATATCTTGCTCAATGGGAAGATCCCTTGATTGCAATTCATATACAGAACTTACAACCAGTATTGTAACTAATTTAAAATTTTCCGTAATGTTTCACTTCTGCAATCTGAGTGCAAATAAACAGTGCACTCGCCTTAGTTGTGCAGCCCTTAAAATGATTTCTTTTGACAACTAAGGTCAAACTAAAAACAGAAAGTAAAAATCAGCAGCCGATCCCTTGATTATGTGAGTGGTATCAGCCATTCGGTATAGGAGTAATGGAATGAGAATTTTGGAAAGGAACACAGGCACATCAGAGTCCACAAATAAATGTGTCCAATCATCAGAACCATATATACATAACTCTGTATAGAATCTGAATGTTGCATTTCCTTCTAAAGAGAAAAATCAGGCTGATACATACCGTGTTTGGGGTAAAGGCTCCCCAAAATAAGCGTGGATAGTTTGATCCCTGCAATGAGAAGACAATATTTAGCATGAACAGACTCAATGAGACTGCAAATTACTAATGTACAGACAGATCAGCCACCTGGTTTTGTCCCCACACCCAGAGTCTACTCTTTGAGATGCTTCCATCAGTTTCACGAGATTCTGCGACAGCAGCTGTACAATGTGCTCCACAGGATACAGATTTTACAAATTCGGACTCCAAGTGCCTCACTTTCTCTGGGTGTTTTCGCCCCTCCTCCGAACCATCTCCCAGTTGACCATATTCATTAGCACCTAAGAGGGAGAAAAAGGGTAATCACAAAAAGGCACAATCTTGAAAAGGTTGGTTAGCAATTATTCTGCCAGAAAAATAGGTCTTTACATTTCCGCAAGTATTCAACTAACAACAAATCAGGACATCAAACTCCTAATCATGCTTCATGATTACACAAAGCAATCAGGAACAAGCAACGTCTAGAGATCACAAGCAAATCTATGACTATCACGGAGCCCTGGTCGACAGACTGAATGAGGAAAAGCATAAATGACAATACCAAACATTTGATGCACAAAAGGAAGACATCAAAAGGAAAAGGGACCGAACCCCAAGTGAAAAGGGACCCATCAGAGGCCACGGCCGCAGTATGCTCCCGACCACAAGCTATATCAAGCCACCGGGCATTTGCACCGGCAGGGCACCCAAATAGCTCAGGAGGGAGCTGCTTCGGTATCCTCAGTTGCCTCTCTTTTTCGTTCCTCCCTGTTTGCCCACTATGGTTATAACCCCACACATAAATTGCACTCTTGGTAGGCAGATTATTAACAGGCCTCCTGGTCTCTCCAATAATCTCATCAATGTCCATTCTTTTCTTCTTTCTTGTACTAAACTCTTAACACAAATGGGTCTCTCTCTATTATCTACCAAACAAAGCAAAGCAAAGCAAGAGGAACCTGCCAAGACAAGCAAAAAAAGATTAGAACTTTAAGCTCAAAAAGATGAAAAGAGGTTGAACCAGAAAAGATTTCATTTGCCCGGCGTTTACCCAATTGGGATTTTGGCGGTAGAGAACAATCCCTTGGCGAAAATAGCTCATTTATGTTCGTTTACCAGATGAAATATCAAACGGAGCTTAAGATGAGAAAAAGGTTACCCTTTAGAGGTGTTGCTTGGGAGCTTCGGACAACCGATAGAGATTGGTGGGATACGAGTGATTGTTGTGGTGGGAAGCAAATAGGAGGAGCTTTTTTTTTTTCTTGAATGGAAAAATGGTGGGTTCTCTCCTCCTCTCTTGGCTTTCCTATTTGTGGGGGTTATTCTTCTTCCTTGGTTTTAGGACAGGTTGATGATGGCTTTGGACAGGTGGAGAGCGGACAAATTATCCAAGAGGCAACATAGAGCTCGAAGATCATAGATTTTTGTTTTTCTCTTAATCAACTATATAGGCTGGTTCGAAAATTATTTTATCCTATTAGACCTGAATTATGTGTTGTGTCTCGTTACTGTTAAATGTCCTTCCTGATTATAATTCATTAAGGGCCATGAAGAAGAAGTTTGGCGGGAAAGAAATTAATAACAAGGCCCATGGAGCAAGGTCCAAACTAGAGATAATCAAGCCCAGCAACAGAAAAGAAATAGAGGGACAGCTGGAATCAATAAGTCCATCTAGAAGCAGCCTAACGGAATTTATCGTGTAGCTAGAAGTAGTATTCTTTGTGTACATATATAGAACGCTTTTGTAATTTATTTTCTTAAGAAAGTAAATAGAATCATCAGAATTTTCTCTCTCTTTTCTGTTATGGTATCAGAGCGATTTCTGTTAGATCTTTCTTCTTGAAACGCTTTCGCGGTTACCAAGCACCCGAAACCATGGCTCACGTTGTGGCTACCAATGCCAACACCATGGATCCAAACTTTAATCCTCTTTACCTACACCCCTCTGAGAGTCCGGCTACTATTTTGGTCACCCCGTTGTTGAATGGAGACAACTTCCATTCCTGGAGCAAGTCGATGCGGATGGCTCTGGAGACGAAGAACAAACTTGGCTTTGTGGATCATAGTGTTGCGATGCCTACTACGCGTCTTGGAGGCGCTGTAACACCATTGTTTTTGGTTGGATCATGAGGTCCATTGAAGCAGATCTTGTTGAAAATATGCAGTGGTATGAGCTGGCTGCTGATGTTTGGGACGAGCTTCAGGAGCGTTTTGGAGGTAGCGACATGATCCAGATCGCGGAGCTAAAGCGCAAAATCTGCTCTAAGTCAGGGTATTCTCTATGTTCATGACTATTACACTAAATATAAGAGCTTATGGGAACAACTCTTACAGTTTAGGCTTGTTATGAACTGTGAATGTGGTGATGATTCTGTTGCTTCTTGTACTGCTGTGAATCTTGTGAGGAGTTACCAGCAACAAGATCAGATCATAGGTTTTCTTATTGGATTGAATGAGAATTCTGCCGCTATTCGTACACAAATTCTTGTCATGGATCCATTACCTATGATGAGTCGGGTCCTGTATCTTTTGAGACAGCATGAAAGACAGCTTGGTCCTCCTTTGTCCCACTCAGTGGCGGTTAAGTCCCCTGTTGAGTCACATGTGTTTGCTGTTCCGAATCATAGCTATAGGCGTCATGTGATTTCTGGTAATGCTAATTACAACGGTGGTAGTGGTAACCAAGCTAGGAAGCCTAAATGTGCGCATTGCAATATGATTGGACACACTATTGATAAGTGTTATAAACTTCATGGCTATCCACCTGGTTTTGTTCCACGGCGATCTAATCATGTCAATGCTGTGGATGGTGGATCTTTTCTTGGTAGTGGGTTCTCTTCTCAACCTATGTCACAGGTTCAAGCCTCGAAGTCTCACACTACTTGACCACAGAGTTCTGGTCCATCTATGTCACAGCTTGATAAGATCCAGGAACAACTCAATGGCATACTTGCCTCTATGTCACAGCAACCTCCTGGTGGTCCTACATCCTCTACACCAGCTACCATAGCTCATGTTTTGGATGATCATTCTCATCACTCTTGTGCTGCAGGTATCATTCTTCAATCTCAACTTGATCTTGCAGTTTTAGTCGGCTCTTGGATACTTGATTCGGGTGCTTCCACGCATGTTTCTTGCCGCCTTGACTCTTTTTCTTCCTATAGTTCTATCGCTCCTACATATGTCACCCTGTCGAATGGTTCTAAAGTTGCAGCTACTCATGCTGGCACAATTCATCTCAGTCCGGATCTGATCTTGTATTATGTTCTTCATGTCCCTGGTTTTCAATTCAATCTGGTGTCTATTAGTCGATTAACAAATGATGGTCCGTACTCACTGGTTTTCAATGGTTCTACTTGTATTATACAGGACCTCGAGAGACAGACGATGATTGGTTCTGCTAAGAAGGTTCATGGTTTATACTACCTACGCCACACACAACAGCCGAACCAACCTGCCTATTCCCTGCTTACAACAGCTACATCCTACATCGCTCATGAGTTAGACCTTTGACATTGTCGTTTAGGTCACTTGCCTACATCTAGACTACGTATTTTGCAGCAGTCGTTTCCTGATATTACCACCTCATGTGACAATCACTGTAGTCCTTGCCACTTAGCTAAACACAAATGGATGCCCTTTCCAATCAGTGTTAATAGGGCTGCTAATGCTTTTAGTTTGATTCATGTTGATATATGGGGCCCTTACCATACCCCGTCATATGATGGCTACACCTATTTCCTTACCATAGTGGATGACCACACCCGATATACATGGATCTACATGATGAAACATAAATCTGAAGTGCAGTACCATTTAGAACATTTCTGCAACCTGATAACCAACCAATTTCACACCACCATTAAGACCATTAGGAGTGATCAAGGGAGAGAGTTCCTTCTGCCATCTTTCTTTCACAACCGGGACATTTCTCATGAGATGTCTTGTACCTATACGCCCCAACAGAATGCTCGGGTTGAACGCAAATACTAACATATCCTCAACGTAGCACGTGCCATACATTTTCAGGCTTATCTACCTCTTTCTTTTTGGAGTGCGTGTGTCCGTCATGCTGTGTATTTGATCAACTTAGCACCTACCCCCGTCCTAGACAATCATACTCCCTACGACCTTTTATACCATACACCATCACCCATCCTTAGCCTCCGAATCTTTGGTTGCCTATGTTACGCAGCTGTCTTACCAAAACAGAGCAAATTTGACTCTAGAGCCCGAGAATGTGTTTTTCTAGGCTATCCTACTGGTACAAAAGGTTATCTTCTTTACGATCTCACGTCCCATCAGACCTTCTTGTCTCGTGATGTCACCTTCTGTGAGACTATATTTCCTTTCCAACATTTTCCACCCGCCTCTCCACACATACCTCTACCGGCTTACCCATCATTACCTCCCTTATCTTCTCCTCCTCCATTCCCCTCTACAGATGTTCCTTCTCCATCACCCATATTACGACGGTCTCTACGTTCCCATAAGCCTCCCTCCTACTTACAAGACTATACCACTACCTGTACCTCTCCATTTACATCTTAGCAGACTCAATCATCTCCAGTTTCTCAGGTAACACCTTCCTTCCTATATCCTATTACAGCAGTGTTGTCTTATGATAATCTTGGTGCTGCGCACAAGCACTTCCTTTTTGCTGTGGATAGTGTTCATGAACCACGTACTTTTGTAGAGGCCAATCAAGCTCAATGTTGGCGTGATGCGATGCAAGTTGAGTTGCAGGCTCTCCGAGCTAATGACACTTAGGAGTTGGTCGATTTGCCTGCTGGGAAGGTTCCTATTGGTTTTCGTTGGGTGTACAAAGTCAAGCATAAAGCCGACGGCACGATTGAGCGTTTCAAGGCTCGTTTGGTTGCCAAAGGTTATACACAAGCGTTTGGCATTGACTATATGGATACTTTCTCTCCAGTTGCAAAACTTACTTCAGTTCATCTTATCCTTGCCTTAGCTTCTGTTAAAGGCTGGTTTCTTGAACAAATGGACGTCAATAACGCCTTTTTACATGGCGATCTCGAGGAGGAAGTTTATATGATTCCACCACCTGGTTTGTGTGATGGGGGGGACAAGGTTTGTCGACTCAAAAAGTCTATTTATGGGCTGAAGCAGGCAAGTAGGCAATGGTTTACCAAGTTATCATCCTTGCTTACATCTTTTGGCTTTGTGCAGTCAATGTCAGATTATTCCATCTTCACCCTCACCAGGGATGGTTTCTTTGTTTGTCTACTGGTGTACGTGGATGACATAATCGTTGCAGGTGATAGTATGCTACTAATTAATCAAGTCAAGTTCTTTTTGGATAAGTCCTTGAAGATTAAAGACTTGGGACAACTGAAGTATTTTCTGGGGTTTGAGATAGCAAGATCGAAAGAAGGGATTCATGTTTCTCAGAGAAAGTATGTACTTGAACTGCTGAGAGACACTGGATTTCTCAATTGCCAACCAATGAAGATGCCAATAGTGCAGAACTTGAAGTCTACTGCTCTTGATAAGGAGGCAGAATCTCTGGATGATGCTACATGGTATAGAAGGACAATTGGAAGGCTGATATATCTCACAAATACAAGGCCAGACATAACGTATGCTACGCACCATTTAAGCCAGTTCTTATCCGACCCTTGTATGAAACACAAGAAAGCAGTTCACAGATTATTAAGGTACTTGAAAAGATAACCAGCACTTGGCTTGTTCTTCCCAACAACTTCTGACTTGAGATTAAAAGCTTATTCAGATGCGGATTGGGGAGGTTGTTTGAATACGAAGAGGTCAACTACAGGTTTCTGCATATATTTAGGTAATTCCTTGATCTCTTAGAAATTGAAGAAATAAGCTACAGTTTCTCGATCATCATCGAAATCAGAATACAGAGCATTGGCTTCTACCAGTTGTGAATTGCAATGGCTGCGATATCTTCTAAATAATTTGAAAGTGGGGCACGAAGGAGCTGCTGCAATCTATTGCGATAATGAATCTGCCATTCACATCGCCGAGAACCTAGTGCTTCACGAAAGGACGAAACATATAGAGCTGAATTGTCATCTAATTAGAGAGAAGATTCAATCGGGATTGATCAAAGCCTTTTATGTGCCGACAGAGCATCAAACAGCAGATATGTTTACGAAGCCCCTGAGCCCTTTGATTTTTCACTCCCACATGCTCAAGCTTGGACTACGTTCTATTCACGGTCCAGCTTGTGAGGGGGTGTTAAATGTCCTTCCTGATTATAATTCATTAAGGGCCATGAAGAAGAAGTTTGGCGGGAAATAAATTAATAACAAGGCCCATGGAGCAAGGTTCAAACTAGAGATAACCAAGCCCAGCAACGGAAAAGAAATAGAGGGACAGCTGGAATCAATAAGTCCATCTAGAAGCAGCCTAACGGAATTTGTCGTGTAGCTAGAAGTAGTATTCTTTGTGTACATATATAGAATGCTTTTGTAATTTATTTTCTTAAGAAAGTAAATAGAATCATCAGAATTTTCTCTCTCTATTCTGTTAGTTACTATTTTTTTTTGTGAAATGGAGTGGCGAGATTTTATATATTCACAGTCACCAAATCATAAGTATATCAAAATAGACTGTCTCTAAACAAGTGTATGTTATTAAGATACATGTTTTTTTGCCAATTTATTAAGATACATGTTAATACAAAAAAATATAATAGTGCTTCAAGAGTCTTTGTCAAACGGTTATCTAGATAAAGATGATTTTAACCAAAAACAATATCTACTGTCCAAATTTAAACAACAACAAAATTATTTTTAACAAAATTGTTATTTACTACATCATGTTTTCAATATTAGCGGTAGGTGAATTTCCTGGATCATTGGAGTTCGGCCGGGCTTCATGTCCGAAACTAACTTTGAAGGGGACCTACCCACCCATCTTTAAGATTTTTTCTTCCCACCATTGCCAAGTTCACATTTATTGCTCCCTTTATATATTTTGGTAACTAGATCACTATTTTGCAAAAAAAATATACGATTTCCATCAAATCAATCTGAATTATCAAAGTTTTCACCTTGCGATGACCTTATTTTCACTCAATATTGTTGTACCTCGCTCCATCATCGATCTCATATGTAGCGTTAGAAGACAACATGCCGCAATTACCTACTACAACACACCGTAGCTCAAATTGAATCTTCTGCCCACACCGGGAGTAGCTCCCCGACCTACCTTCGAAGCCTGAAAAAACCCAAATTAGTTTCCCGATTGTTGGAACCGTAACCCAAAAGCAGCTCCTTCAACCCACCTCTCGAAACCCTAAACCCAAACCATCTACTTCAACCCAGCTCAAAACAATAGTGTCGTGTCCTAAGAAGAAGTTCCTTGAACGCGGCTCTCGGACAACCCGCACCTGAAACCCAGGAGCTGCTCCTTCGAACCCAGATCTCGAAACCAAAAGAAGCTCCTTCTAACTTTTAAAATGGCAAAGGGGAAGGGATGACGTTTGGTAAATTTGTTTGTTTTTAGAAAGTAAAAAAAGAGGGAAACTGTTAAAATGGGTTAAAAGTGAAAGAGGGGGATATAATTGTCATTTCAGGTGCCTCCTCGCCGGAGATTTGCTCCGGTTCTGGCTAGAGGGTGAAAATCGTATAATTTCTCCAAACTAGGAGGGGTTTTTAATCAGTTTGCAAAGTAGAGGGGGAAATCGTCTATTTGTTCAAAGTCGAGGAAGCCAGATGTAATTTACCCTATTTTAAAATATTGATTTGTTTTTAATAAATTTATTATTCATACTGCTGGTCAAGAAGTCCAATGAACAAAACAAGACAAATTTTTTTTATTTTTAGAAATGGTCTAATTCCAACCACCATTCCTTTTTCTTCCAATATAAAACACCAATTCCCTCTGTTCAAGTGGGAAATGCGATCAGCCATAGCTCTCGGAAAACTCACACCTCCTCTGCTCTTCAAGGTAACAAACCGATCTTTTAGCTCCTCTTAGCCGGGAGTTTTTATTAAATTTTTTTTTTCTTGATTATTTTCTCTGCTCTTGAAATTTGGTGACTAAGGGTTCAAACCCGTCTGGTAAATTTCCAAGGGAGTCACTCTGGAACAGAAAGTTTGGATTTTTAAGTTAGATAAAGATTCGTTCTTTGAAGTCCTGACCTGAAGAAAGAAATAACGGATTCCCATAGTTTTGTTGGTGTAACAACTGATACTACGGTTGGTGTTGGTGGTAACAGACGAGTGAATCGTCGCCTTTGGTTGACTTTAGAGGGTCATATGTGAGTTTGATCAATTGAGTGTCGGCTAACTGATTCTATGAATTGTTAGAATCACACTTATAAACGAATCCATCACACTCTCGCCACTAGCGATGTGGGACGGAATTAGGTCAAAGATTGCACTGACTTTCATTTTGCCAAAGTACGAGAAATGGGGGTTGTTAGATAATTGGACATGGGATCAATCTGCTTTATTTCATATCCAACCCAAAACCTTAAGCCAATAGGTTGGTGAATTTTTAATAATTATAAACAATCCCACCACACTCGGAACTAGCAATGTGAACATGAATGATACTAGTAGTGGGAAAAGAATTCAGGGGTTCTTGAATGTGTTGATCTTGAGAGTTACTTGTGCTCCTTATTTCAGAAAGGTCGAAGAAATTTGCAGATAATGGCACAGGCTGCTGGTAATAGTAGCAGGGGGAAGAAGCATATCACAATCGATATCAGCTCGGATTCTGTTTGCCCGTGGTGTTTTGTTGGCAAGAGGAATTTGGACAAAGCCATAGCTGAATCCAAAGATCAGTTTGAGTTCGAGGTTCTTCGTTTGCTCTGTCTCTCTCCCCTTTCTGTTGAGGTTTAGTAGTATAACCGAGTCCTCCTTTGTATTGTATGCAGGTCAGATGGCATCCGTACTTCCTTAATCCTTCTGCCCCCAAAGAAGGCATAAACAAGCGAGAGTTTTACAGGAACAAGTTTGGACCCAGAGCAGAAGGAATTTTATCTCGGATGACTGAGGTCTTTTTGCTGTATTCCCTTTCTGTTACTCTCTAACTTCAGCTGATTCGGGTTCTTATGATCAGTTTTATGTGCTTGTTAATGCAGATATATAAGGGTCTTGGTCTGAATTACAATTTGGATGGACTCACGTAAGATCGGATCATCTATAGTTCTTTTGTGCAACTAAATGCTATCCTATCAGGAGCTGGGTTTTGGCAAATCACAAGTACTGTCTTGAACTTCTTGCAGGGGAAGCACACTTGATAGCCATCGTCTTATCTATTTTGCCGGGAAACAGGGTTCCGATAAGCAGCATGAACTCGTGGAGGAGTTGTTCCTTGGTTACTTCACACAAGCTAAATATGTGGGCGACAGGTATGACTACATCATTCTTCCAAAAGAAAAACTATGCGTAGATATCTTCAGTCTCCGCGTCCTGGAGCCAAACTATTTATGTTTTGCCGCGGTGCAGGGAGTTTCTCCTGGACTGCGCTCGAAAAGCCGGCATAGAGGGTGCAGCCGAATTTCTTGAGGATCCTAATAATGGAGTCACGGAGGTCTTAATCTCTTCTTGTCTGCTAATCTTCCACTCTCTTTTCCAAATACTGTGTGGAACCATTAGTTTGACATCTTTCATGTTCTTCGCCAAATGTGCGGTTTGAGTTTTACTGAACAGATTATCTTTTCCAAAACTGTCGGACATAATGAACATCTTCGTCTTGCGTATCCATTGACCTACCGCTTAGTTGAACTCCCGTTCGCACTCTGGTTCCGGACCTCCGGTTCATAGTATCGAATCTTCTGTGTGGCAACCTTTAGTAACAGCTTAGTGCGCATTAATCTCTGCAGGTCAATGAGGAGCTCCACAAGTACTCCAGCAATATTACAGGAGTTCCGCACTTTGTGGTACGTAGAGCATTCAGTCTCTTCAACTTTCACAGCCCGACTTTCTCTCTACGTTGCTAAACATTTGCCGATTCTTGTCTTATTGGACAGATTAATGAGAAGTACAAACTGAGTGGTGGCCAACCACCTGAGACTTTCCTCAAAGCTTTTGAAGCTGCTGCAAACTGACAATCGCCTGGTACGAAGCTTCTACCTTGGTGCAATAAAACGACACGTTTCGAGCCTCGTCCGATAAACAGCAATGACCAGTATGGGGCATGTATAATAGAAGATCAGACATGCATAGAAATGGGACATGTATAAAAAATATCATCTGACGTGCCTTTCTGGAACTGTCATACCGAAACGAAGCTTCCTCTTACGAAGTTTTTCTATTTACGTATTATTACTATCACTCTCACAAATTACCTACTAATATACTTTTAGCTCAATGACTGGTAGAGATGGAAATTCAGCAGTTAGTTTAGCACCACTCAAATTTCCAAAATTTTAAAAATGCATTCCGACACCGAAGCTTCAGTGTTTCATTTTCATGTCCATTAATCAAAGACATTGACCAAGAAACACTGCTTGGTTTTTGTTTAGGAAAAAAAAAGATTTGGCCTTTCTTCCACGGCAATGTCCAGTTTTTTCAATGTTTTTTTCTTCGGCAAAACCTGTTTATAAAACGCAGTAAACAACATCTTGTCTTAGGTCTGAGCCTCTTTCTTCTTGGAACACTGGGTAAAAATGGTCAAAATTGTTACTTTTTTTTTTTGGTCAAAATTGTTACTTGCCGTATCAGGCAAGTTACATACCGCAACATTGAAAACCAGTCAGAACTGCACGAAATTTCATTCCATTGCTTTACAAAGCTTTTCAGAATTCATATAAAAACCTCTGGCAGCAAATAGCAACCATAAGCAAATCCGAACTCAGCCAGCGTAAGAACAATGCGTGGATCCCGTTTTTCGAGACTGCAATTCCATTCACGATTTCAATATGATTTCCAGGAGACTGATACTTGTGAGCACACATTGTTTTTCATATTTACCAGGGGTAAAACAAACGCCAATATTCACAAAAAAGGAGGAAAGAAGAAGGCAAAAACTCTACAGGTTTCTGTGTTAAGCCGTCTTTAGTAGGCTGTAGCTGTTGGTTTCTTCAACGACTGAGCCTCTGAGCAGGATCATGTCGTCTCATCGAATACCATAAACTGGACAAGACAAAAAAAAGTAACAGGGAGGGTCAGTTCGGTAACTCTGTGAAGATTGCACGGTTTTATTGCGCTACTATCTACAGATCAAGCAACAACTCATGTGACGCCAGGCACGCAATTAGTTGTGAAGACGATAGTAACTGATGTAGCACAAAGAAAGCAAAGCGAATACTAAGGGATAGAAGCTCAAATGTTTGTGCAAAAGGAAGAAAATACGATGGCCGACAAGGATCAACACTAGAAAGAAAACTCTCATGTGGAAGTCACAATACACAGTAGTCTGGCCGTTTTAACAGAACGTGCTAAACTACAAAGTAAGCTAGCAAACAACTAAATAATCCTAATCCACCATTCAGGTAGCATAAATTTGCAAACAAGGCCCCATGTGACCAAAACCACAACTAATCTCCTATGGACAAAACAGCTTCTCCACATCAGGCAGCAGTGAATGGAGCACACAAGGGGACAACCCATCCATCAAGAAAATAGCGGTCGGTGATAGTCCATTACTCAACAACATGGAAAGTTGCAGATGAATTGCATTAGTAGAAGTTTAATCCAGCATAAGAACATGACCATCGCATGATAACTTTCCTAAACTAGCAAATGTGCCAACTTATTCCTCATAAGAACACAAAAAGGGAATGCATCGTAGAACTCAAGGTCGAAAAAAAATATTACCTTGCCACACACAGGGCAGCTATCACTTCTCTCCATCCACTCGTATATGCAACCAAGGTGAAAATGGTGAGAACACCTGGTCATTATCTTGGGGTTCTCTACAGTATATTCTGCATAAGCAAAATGAAGAATTAGGGGCAGCAAAAACAAAAGCAAGTATATGCAGAAAATTCATCATTACATACCTTCAAGACATGTTGGACAGACTTCCTCGTCTTCTGATGAGGAATAAACATATCCAATCCCACCGGCAACTTTGGCGGATGAGAGCTTGAGGGAAGATCTAGCCCGTTGTTCTATAGGCCCTTCTTCACATGCAGATGTGTTCCACTTGTCTCCCACACTGACGGACTCAGAATCAGCAGCAGCATCACTTCGTAAAGGTTCAGTTTCTTCATTCGCATGACTGGAACCCTTCTCACGTCTTGAGACAAGACCCTCACGTTGCAAGCGGAAATATCTAGGGTCAGCATCATAAGGCAGGGGTCTTGGAGGAGAACGGAACATGTCGGAGAGGGAGTTGTCCAACGAAGGAGCGGTTGTGGATGTTGTACCCTGTATGGATGCAGCAGCAGAATGGGCTTCTCCTCTTTGGAACAGTGAGACATACTGCAGTAACGGGAAAAGGGGAGACATAGTTGGAACTTGAAATCAAAGAGAAAGGAAAATCCTAAAAGGGTTTTCTCAACTCGTGTTTATTAGACCCCATGCCTCTGCAAAACTCTACAAGAATTAAAGATGAAGAGGGGGTAACAAGCATCTGATGAACAAGAAACACATGACATACCGCATTTCGGAAATTTTGGATAAAGCAACGAACACACATGCAGTTTCTGTACACGGCACTCTCAGGATTTATGTAATCTTCAAAATCCTCAGCATGCATACAGCAGCAAACAGAACCCATGGTGTGAGCTCCAATCTCTTTGCCAAGCTAAATCAATTAGGAGAAGTCTCACGAAGTATTCTCGTCAAACAAGAACATATAACGAGAGAGGACTAAGCTCGCAGAAGGTCAACCGGCCCCTGCAAACTATCACCCTCCCTCTCTTTTCTCTTATATCCCAAGCGCAACGTGCCCTTTCCACCCGGTTAAATATTTCGCCGATACGTAAAGTTCCTCACCTGCAAATCAAAATAAAAGCAACTGTAAAGAAGGTGCTCCCATAAGATCCAATGTAGAGGAACTCATGGGAAAAACAACAAAAGGGGGTTTAAACCCATCCTATGGAATTCCAAAAACTCCATAAACACTTCTAATTCTTCGATCAGTCACGTGGAATTCTTTCAAAAGTAAAGGGCTAATTGATGAAAGATCGGAACTTTACTCCAACAATTGAAAAGGGGTTCTTTCCTAGACACAAACGAGTGACAGAGTTGTTCTTAGCTTATCGAATATCTCAGGTTCGAGTCAATGCAAGTGTGTTAAATACTCGTTGAAAAAGCTTTTCCACCTTCCAAAGGTCTTACCCGATCAACACGTCTATACAAAGTGGTTCTAAACAAAATAAATAAAAATTAAAGCTAAGAATATTTAGGACCAAAGTATTGCAGCAAATGCATCATCTAACCAAAAAAACCGAACCAATCAAATTCAATTTCAAAATAGAAGAATCCCCGGTAAGAAACAGGAAAAAAAGTCAATGAACAGAGAGATCAAAACCCAGAAAAATCAACGGATCATCCAAACAAGAGGTACCCATCTCAGATTAAAGGATTCCCAGATGAAATTTAGAGGCTTTAATTATATAAATGGGGTAGCAAATAATTAAAGAGAGAGGGAGAAGTACCTAGGACTTGGGTGGAGGAGGGCCTCCTTTGAGATTAAATTGGGTTATGTGAGCTGCGGAAATAATATACAAAGAGCCCAAATTAGACCAAATAGTCGGTGATTAGGCAGAGAAGGAGTTTTCGAATGTTTTGGGATTTGAATTATTTGATTGTGATTCTTAGGGAGGCGAGAAAATCTATGAATCCGCTGAACAAATTTCCGGTCGTGTCTCTTTGTTTCTTTCCCTGTTTTTTTCTTCTCTTTTTCCCTTTCGGAAACGGAAATTATGGGATGGGAATAATGAATCCAACTCCGACTTCTCTTTTATCGTTTTCTCTTTCTTTAGCTTTTTTTTAATGTAAGTTTACATCATAGATATATATGGTATGATTTGATCTCTAGACATTCTAAATATTTAATGGACTTTGTGTCATTAGAGGGTTGGGATTCGGTCCTCCATATAGAAATCTGTCCAGGACCATCCTGGAGTGGAGTAGAACTGTTGGATTAGACTCAATTAGATTCTCACATATCCGAGGGCCGATATTGAAGAGGGGTAAACTTGTACTTTTATGATCCTTCTATCCCCATCAATCTCTTACGTCACTCTCAATCTTTCTTCAATATCGATCAGGGAGGACTGAGGAGACCTAGCGACGAGATGATAGACTCGACAACAACGACGGACAACAGAAGGAATAGGAGGGAGGCGACGAGGAAGACGAAGGCTTGGAGGCGTCGCTATCGTCTGAGGCGTCGGCGACCGGGATTAACAACTCCCGATCTCTCTCCCCACGCTCTCTACTCCCCCATCACGATCACCGATTTCTCATCTCCCATCTGAAACGCCACCGTCCAGAACTCCCTGCCGCCATGCGTTGGTTTAGTCTTCGACAGTTGTATTCGATTAAATTAAATTACGAGTGGGTAACCATTTAATAGTGAAGTTTTTAGCTGGGAACTGTGAGAAGGGAGAGTGGCAATTATGTGATTCTCAGTTGCTTTAATTCTTGTCAAATTGGGTCATTTTCTTTTAATGTTATTGATTATTAAATAAGGGCTACTCCACGCCGTGAGAATAGTTGTTGATAGCAACCCAATGAACGTTATCGATCTTGATGTTAACTTAATTCTTTCGATAAAAGTTTTAAAATAACTTAGAAATTAGGTTGCCGGTGGAATTAATGGTTTTTGGTTCTTTTAGAGAATGGTTTCTGATTTTTCTTAATCAATTTGATTAATCATTCTCGAAATTTGGAAAAGATTGATGGATTAATCATTTATTCGATTATAAATCATCTTAACTACTATTTAATCATAATAGTGTAAACCATCCGAACAACTAGTTTTCTATGATATGTTCAAGTGGTTCGCTCCGATATGTTCGAGTGGTTTGCTCCAATATGTTCGAGTGGTTTGCTCCGATATGTTCGAGTGGTTCGTTCGGATATGTTCGAGTGGTTCGTTCGGATATGTTCGAGTAGTTTATTCGGATATGTTCGAGTAGTTCATTCGGATATATTTGAGTGGTTTGCTCTAATATGTTCGAGTGGTTTGCTCTAATATATTCGAGTGGTTCGCTCTGATAAGTTCGAGTAGTTCGTTCAGATATGTTCGAGTAGTTCATTCAGATATGTTCGAGTAGTTCGTTCGGATATATTCGAGTAGTTCGCTCTGGTATATTTAAGTAGTTCGCTCTGATATGTTCGAGTAGTTCGCTCTAATATGTTCGAATAGTTCACTCTGATATGTTCGAGTGGTTTACTCTGATATGTTCGAGTGGTTCCCTCTAATATGTTCGAGTGGTTCCCTCTAATATGTTCGAGTAGTTCTCTCCGATATATTCGAGTAGTTCCCTCTGATACATTCGAGTGGTTCGCTTCGATATGTTTGAGTAATTCTCTCTGATATGTTTGAGTGGCTCTATGATATATTCAAATAGTTTGCTCCCATATGTTCGAGTGGTTCTTTGTGATATGTTCGAGTGGTTTGCTCCGATATGTTCGAGTGGTTTGCTCCAATATATTCAAGTGGTTCGTTTTGACATGTTCGAGTGGTTCTCTCTAATATGTTCGAGTGATTCTCCCCGATATATTCGAGTAGTTCTTTTTGGCATATTCAAGTAGTTCTCTTTAATATGTTTGAGTGGTTGCTCCGACATGTTTGAGTAGTCGCTAGTGGTTCGCTCCAATATATTCGAGTGGTTCCCTTCAATATGTTCGAATGGTTTGCTATGGTATGTTCGAGTGGTTCACTCTGATATATTAAGTTGTTCGCTCCGATATGTTTGAGTGATTTGCTTCGGTATGTTCGAGTGGTTCATTCTGATATATTCGAGTGGTTCTCTCTGATATGTTTATGTGGTTTGTTTTAATATGTTCGAGTGGTTTCCTATGATATGTTCGAGTAGTTCGCTCCTATATGTTCCAGTTGTTCGCTCTGATATGTTTGAGTGGTTTGCTCTGATATATTCGAGTGCTTCGCTCTTATATATTCGAATTGTTTGCTCTGATATGTTCGAGTGATTCTCTATGATATGTTCAAGTAGTTCTCTATGATATATTCGAGTGGTTCTCTCTGATATGTTTAAGTAGTTTCCTCCGATATGTTCGAGTGGTTCGCTCCTATATGTTCGAGTTGTTTGCTCTGATATGTTTGAGTGGTTTGCTCTGATATATTCGAGTGGTTTGCTCCGATACGTTCAAATTGTTCGCTCCGATATGTTCGAGTAGTTCACTCCGATATGTTCGAGTGGTTCTCTATAATATGTTCGAGTAATTCTCTATGATATGTTCGAGTGGTTCTCTCTGATATGTTTGAGTGGTTTGCTCCGATATGTTCGAGTGGTTTGCTCTTATATGTTCGAGTGGTTCGCTCTTATATGTTCTAGTGGTTCGAGTATTTCGCTCCAATATATTCGAGTGGTTCGCTCTTATATGTTCGAGTGGTTCACTCCGACATGTTCGAGTGGTTCGCTCCAATATGTTCGAGTGGTTCGCTTCGACATGTTCGAGTGGTTCGCTCCGATATGTTCGAATGGTTCGCTCAGATATGTTCGAATGGTTCGCTGTGATATTTTCGAATGGTTCGCTCTGATTTTAATTATAAATTTTTAAATAAATTTAGTGAAACAATTTTTTAAATAATTTATCCAATTTAAAAATAATTTATGATATCATTTACTATAAAAAGAATAATATTATGATTAATTAATAATAAAATATTTACAAGGCCCTTTTTGTGTTATAACGCGTGTTCTTTTTAATTTTTCCTATACGCGTGTCCTTTACCTATTTTTAATTATCATCCAATTTTGCCCCTCCTCATTTGAATCTAGGACGGTCCTGTAGTAGGCATCCAGGACCGAAGCGCATCCCGTCATTAGATTATAAAGTCTTGGTTGAGTTACTCTATTTGGCTTGTTTTTCTCTTTCTTTAAGTTGTTTATTAATTTTGTTTTGTAATAACTTATCAGACTAGTCCAATGATTATCACCTTGGATGTTGAAACAAACGCAAATATATGCTATTATATTTTTGGGAAAGTACACATTGTGGTTTACCGATTATTACTTATATATTCTATAGTTTCAAAATCGTAAAACAGATTCAACTTATTCTAATTTTATCACCGATTAGTCTCGAACTATGGGTCCATGAATTTTTGGTCAAACGATATCGTTTGATGCTCACGTAAAGCACTATGTGGAATGACTTGGATAAGTCATTAATGGGCGGCAATGGCTAAATTACTTCCTCCTCTTTCTCTCTCTCCCCCTCTCGCCTCCCTCCCATTCGACCCTCCTCCCTCCTATATCGATGATGGACTTCCTCTTTAACTCCTTCAACGCCACCACTCTGGGCCTCCTCCTTGTCCCCTATGCCTGCGTCAACTCCCCTATCATCTGCCTAACTAACGACACTAATTAGTACTCCCCCCTCGTGAACTGCAGAAACATCGAATCTCTGGTGGGAGGGACTCGCTAGAGCCACCGTAGAGTCAATGTGGCCGCCGAGGTTGAGTGCCACGAGGGACTCGAGTCCACCGACATAGTTTTCGCTGATGAACACAAATGGGGTGATGGTTGCGTGGTCAAACGGTAGAGCTCTAACGATAAACTCGAGAAGCTCGAGCAAGGTTTGACACTTGACGTTCTTCTCGATGAGGTCCTGGGCCGATTCAGATACATTTTTTAAGGCCACCAGCGACTCAAACATGGAGAGTATAGTAGTAGGGAAGACCACCATAGCTCAATTCTGCTTAGGATAGAGAGTAGGGCGGTTGTGGGGTGGACGAGTGGTCTTCAAGGGCATTTTTATCATTTTAAAGGAGGAGGAAAAGAAGAAGTGATGGAGGAAGGAGAGAGAGGGGCGGGAGGGATAGAAGAGTAATTTGTATTTATGATTAGATTTGAGGAAAGAGGTTTTGAGTTTGGGAGAAGGTTTTTTAAAGAATTATTAAAACATTTAGTACTAAAATGAACATTGTACTCACTACTACATTAGCATTAACCTATCATCGAATAAAACACGTGTCAATCTACGTCGAACATTAAACGATGTCGTTCTACGCACAAAAAATTTGACCAGAGTTTGTGACCGGTCGATAATCAAAAATGAAATAGGTTGCGTCAATTATATGTTTTGAAATCACAGAGTATCGAGTGATAATTGGTAAAATTATGGAATATCTACATGTACCTTTCCCTATATTTTTTTTCCCAAATTCATGGTTTGGTGTGATGTTGACATACATTTTCTAAATGGAGATGTTGCCGGATGTACTTCAGGAATGTATTTTTGGCCGGCTATGATAAAAAAAACAAATTAAATGTTGAGATTTATTTATATTTTATAGTACACACACTTCTTATAGGACTCATGTCACTCATCACATCAATTAGGAAATAACTTTATTGTTTTTAGATAACTAACGGCGATTAATTACTCATAAAAAAATTCAACATATTTTTTTAAATAAATTTTTACACCATTTCTACAAAATAGTTTGGTTAATTAATAAATTTACCATGTCGATACACTATCTTTTGGTAATTCCCTTTGGGTGGTATAGGAAGATATTTCTCACAATATAGATATAAATCTTATGATCAAAAGATAAAATGTTTTCTACCCTATTTATAATAGAATTCTAGAATTACAATCATCCATAACGTTACATAAATTTGTAATAATCGTTTGTAATCCTTAATTCAAATCTAATTTGGTATGCGAAAAATATCTGACTCCGACAAACACTAAGATGCCCCTCCCCCAAGTCCCAACCTCAACGTGTTTCTAAAACAAAAATGCATCTTCTTAGCATCGTAATTTGGTGGAAATTAAGGCAATGGCGTCCACCCGAAGCTTTGTTTGGGCAAATTTTGGCAACACAACGAGGACTCCAAAGATAACTCAATATATGTTCTCTATTGGAAATTATCTTACTAGCCCTATTACATCTTCTTGATCACAAGCATGTTTCAATGGTTTTTTTAGGGGTAGATTGAGTGTTTTTACTGATAGAGTGTCTATAATCTTATGGTTAGGATCTATTTACGTTGATACATGAGCATTTTCGATATTTCACATAAAAAGTTGATAATGATACAACACATGACATAAAATGGTGCAACTATGATATACAACGATTCTACTCGCGACATACAATAATACAATTGAAGTATACAACGATATATCATGTAACATATATTGATTAAACAATATAATAACATTTGCCATAATATAGCAAACGTCATACGATGGTACATGATATGTCATATACAAGTAGAATATGCAACATGCAAGTAATTAGCTATTAGACAATGCTAACATATTTTAAATATAAATTTTCAAAATTGTCAACATGTAATTCAATCTTGATGACCACTAAGACCATACGCAGCGAGGGACAACAGTCTTCATAATTTTTCACACCAACTCCTCTTCTATCCTCTTCTAAAAAAATATAGGTATGAATCTGATTATTCTGAGCTCCGATAGTTCTGATTGTAGTTCGAATTTTTATTATAGTTCTGGAGAGGAAGAAAATAGGTTAGTAATCAATTATATGCAGCAATGGCAAGCCACAATGGAAGCCAATATGCGTGCCGAAGAGGCTGCTATTCAAAGAAGGCAAGCTGAGTCAGCTCCTCGTGCACCAAGATGCTATATCAACTAGGGCTGACAAGTTGGTGATGAGTGCTTGATGCAAGATTATTTCACTAAAGAGCCAACATATGGAGCTGATATATTCTGATATCAGTTTTGTATGCACAGACCTTTGTTTCTTAGAATAGTTGAAGCGGTGAATGTCATTGATCCTTACTTTTAACAAAGGTAAGATGCTTCAGGGAGACTCAGACTTTCGACTTTGCAAAAATGTATTGCAGCGATGAGAATTCTTGCATACAATTCAGTAGCTGACGTTGTTGACGAATATCTCAGGATTGCCGAATCTACAACAAGGCTAGCTTTGGTGAAATTCGTAAATGGCGTCACGGCTTGTTTTGGCGCAGAGTATCTTAAGAAGCCCAATGAACAAGATCTTGCTCATCTACTCCAAGTGGCAGAGCAACGTGGTTTCCCAGGCATGATAGACAGTATCGATTGCATCCACTAGAAATAGAAGAATTGTCCAACTGCCTAGTGTGGATAATATACTGGAAGAAGTGGCAAACCGACAATCATATTGGAAGCAGTTACTTCATATGACCTATGGATATGGCACGCCTTCTTTGGGACACCTGGTACCTGTAATGATATCAATGTGTTACAACAGTCTCCTGTTTTTACTGATATTTTAGAAAGTCGTGCACCTAAAGTTAGCTATACCATCAATGGAACCCTTAGAGAGTTACCATATTATCTCACCGATGTGATATATCCACAATGGGCTACCTTTGTGAAGTCAGTAACAGCTCCGTCCACCCAGAAGTTGAAGATGTTTGCTGAACGTCAAGAAGGATACAGAAAGGATGTGGAGAGGGCATTTGGAGTTCTTCAAGCTCGCTTTGCATTCATAAAAAATCCATGTCTTCTTTGGAATCAAGAATTCATTGGAAAAGTTATGATTGCTTGTACCATAATGCATAATATGCTAGTGAAGGATGAACGTGATGGATATGGGCTTTATTGTCCAGAAGAATTTATCAACGATACACCAGGCACTAGCACCTCCATAAACTATGAATACTCTACTGAACGCATTAGATCCCTATCAAGATTTATGACCGCTGATGCTCATATTCGGAATAGAGAAGCCCATATCACTCCGTAAAGACTTAATTGAGCACGTTTGGACTAAGTTTGGAAGCGATAATTAGTTATGTAATTTACAAATCTAAGTTATTTCTTGAATTTCGTATTTCCTTTGTAATTTGCAATTTTTAATAAAATTTCCTTTTTGAAAAATTGTGTGTTTCACTTTTTAATTTCAATTTTTTAGAAGTTACGCAAATTTGTATTCGAGTTTAATACAATTAGCTGAATTATAAAAAAACTAAGCTAAAAAAATTGACGTGGCACCCAGGGCACGACACTATAGCGAGAACACCACCGTGGACTGAAAACTGAGAACAGAAGTACGGCTGACGTGGCGCCCAGGGCACGCCTTGTAGCGGGGGGCACAATTGCGGATGGTCTTACACAACATATATCAACATTAAGCGAATCACGTTTTCGAACAAAGAAGAAGTTTATGTAATCGAATTTTAAATTTTTAGCTTTTTTCCAAAATTGGAAAATATCACATCACAAATATAACATTTGAGAAAGAAGACGGGAAAGCCGAGTGACCTTTGGTCCAATGACACACGGGTGAGGAGGGATTTGGGAAGTTCAGGGTTCGATTCCTGACACGTTGTAATAGAATAGGTTTTAGAATAGATATTAGAATAGGATCTTAAAAAAAAAGACGGGAAAAGGAAAACCGAAAAAGAAAAAGAAATAAATATAATTTGAGCGGGACATCCAAAATCCCTAATATTTTTAAATTCATTTCATTTTTGCTCCTCTCACTCTTCCCCCAACTAATTCTCCAGATCCTCCTTTTCCCCGTCTCTAAAAAGACCAAAAGCCCCTCACACTTCCAATTTCAGACAACAAAGAACCAATGCAGAGCTCCTCCTCCTCCGCCGGCGGCGGGGCTCAGCCGGAGGCGATCCTGGAGTGGCTCCACAAGGAGATGGGGTACCGCCCATCGGGAAAATCCCCCAATATGCCCTCCGGCGACGCGATCCGCCGGATCTGCCGCGGGAACATGATCCCGGTCTGGGGCTTCCTTGTCAACCGCGTCAAGTCGGAGAAGACTGTCCAGGGCATTCGCAAGAACATCACCGTCCACGGCGGAGGAGCCGAGCGGAGGACCAGGGAGAAGGCTTCCGGCGCGGGCGGGGACGGGGACAGGGACGCTGCGGTTAGGGAGAGGGAAGCTGCCGCGAAGGAGGTTGAGCGGCTTCGGGGAGCGGTTCGCCGGCAGCGGAAGGAGCTTCGGACCAGGATGCTGGATGTTTCTAGAGAGGAGGCCGAGAGGAAGCGGATGCTCGATGAACGTGCCAAGAATAGGTTCTCGTTTCGGATTAATAATTATATTTTGAAAGAAAAAAAATATCTGTTTCAGTAGGAAAAGATGAGTTTATGTAGCTTGCATTAGGTTTGTTTCTGGGGATATGGGTTTAGGGTTTGGCTACTCTTGGAGGATGTCTTCTGATGCCCACTTAACTCGGGAAATCATCGTGTGTGTTTTCGTAAATAGACGAAGGAGGAAGATTTTAAAGCTGCGAATTTTCGTGAATCAGCGAAAATTCGTGCTGAAGACTATGTCTTCGAATCATGAGTAAGAAGAAGTAGGTGCTCAATGTGCTAGACATATTAGGTTCCCATTTTGAGTCTCTATTGTCTCTTTATTTTTTTTCCGGTAGGAGAAGACGAGTTTAGGTAGCTTGCATAAGGTGTGTTTATGGGGATGCCCCCTATGCTCGGGAAATTTTTGTGTGTTTATTTTCGTAAATGGAAGTAGGAGGAAGATTCTGTAGCAGTGATTTGTACCTTGTTGTTGCAGGCATAAGCAGGTGATGTTAGAGGCCTATGACCAGCAATGCGACGAGGCTGCTAAGATATTTGCAGAGTATCACAAGCGTCTTTGTCACTTTGTTAATCAAGCTAGGGATTCTCAGAGATCGAGTGTTGATGCCTCTGTAGAAGCTGTAAGCAGTTTTGGTTCTACTAGCGAAAAGGATTCTGTCTACTCGACTGTTAAGGGGAGTAAATCTGCTGAGGATGTCATTCTTATTGAAACTATGCAAGAACGGAACATCCGGAAGGCATGTGAGGCTCTTGCTTCACACACCATAGACCGGATACACAGCTCTTTCCCTGCTTATGAAGGTAGTGGTATCCATTTGAATCCTCAGTCAGAAGCAGCCAAGTTGGGCGTCGACTATGATGGTGAAGTACCACACGAGATTAAAACCGTTGTTGCAAGTTGCCTAAAGAATCCGAATCTGCTACTTCAGGCTATTACTGCACATACTTTACATCTGAAAACTGTTATATCTAGAGAAATTGAGAAAATCGATGTCAGAGCTGATGCAGAAACCTTAAGGTACAAATATATCTCTCATTGTCTTATGTTGGCACGCTGGCTAGCTCGCCTTTTCTCAACCTTGGTTTTGATTGTTAATCTGTGTCATATCAGCTTAAGATTTACTCTTTACTCCGTTGAAGTATGTCTTTTGTTGCTTTTAGTTGAAGCAGAAAGGAATGAGTAGTTTTGGCTGTTATGCTTTTCTGCAGTCTGTTTATGGGTTTTTCCTGACATGACACTTAATCTTTTAAGTGCTGTATAGTATGTACTTGTAAGTAGTCTAAGCTTTTTCATGTTGGAAGTTGGTCTGAGCAGTCTGACCAAGTTTCAACCACAAAGAAAAGTGGTTCTCATTTCTGTCACTAACTCGGTGAAAATTGGAACTTGTTCTTTTTACATCATCCTGTCCAAGGAACCATGATCTCTTTTTCTAGATAAGTAACCCATAACTCTTATGTTGGTTTACAGATACAAGTATGAAAACAACAGAGTAATGGAGGTCTCTTCACCTGATGGGAGCTCACCATTACATCATCAACTTTATGGAAATGGAAGGACAGGAACAGACGTGCCTTCTGGAGGGACTCAAAATCAACTCCTTGAAAGACAGGTGAATCTAATTTGTATATTGCGTCTCCAATGGGATCTTGTGGTATGAACTGAGATTTGAGTCATCTATTGTTTTGCATTCCAAACTTCACTTTTTGTACTTGATGTTTTCCTATTCTTCTCATTTTGGTCGACAGATGTTTTCCTTCTGTTGCATATTTTATTTAATAATTTGAGTGCAAACTCTCCATTTATCAAGAGATGGTACAGTATTTTTGCATCCCATTTCTTTCACATCTCAATATTGCAGCCACCTAGTCTTTATCTGTTTGACTTATATATTTTGGCATGGCTTTTTGCAGAAGGCTCACGTTCAGCAGTTTTTGGCGACTGAAGATGCATTAAACAAAGCTGCTGAGGCTAGGGATTTGTCACAAATGCTTGTACAACGGTTGCATGGAAGTAGTGATGGAGTTTCGTCACACTCACTTGGTGTGGGAGGTGGATCACAGAATATTGGAAGTCTTAGGAAATTTGAGGTATTTTCCTGATTTATTAGCTGCAGCTACTTGCTTTCACCTGATACACGGATCCAATGGTTGATCAGAAATATGTGTTGTGAGTTGCCCGTATCTGGTTTGTTCTACTTGTCCTCGAGGGAAATGCATTATTTCTTTTGTTCCTTCCATTTATTTAATGGCTTTGTCAACACTCAACAGGAAATTGGATAGCTAGATGCTGCATAAGTGTATGGAGACTCTCTTCTTCGTTTTTTGTTTATTATGATTCATCTTTTTTTGGTTGACTTACCTATGCTATTTGGTACTGTGGTGAGCTATAACTCAGACAACTCAGTAGGTAATTGTTGCTACTGTCGTATGTTTTGCTGACCGCATCCTATCTGCCTTTGAAGTATATCTTACCTCTTGAACCTTTGGCCTATTTGATGCTCCTTGATTGGTTTTTGAAAATAGTTCATACTTGGTAAAACAAGCAGAACTGGCAATCCTGATATAAGCAGAACACAATTGTTGTGGTAAACTGGTAATAGTAGCCTTATGTGGAAGATGAACAAGCAGAACCTGGCTCCATGGTCAATCCCTATACATGTTCTGCAGAAATCAATTTTTAAAGCAATAGTAGTATTCTATGTAAAATGGTTGTATCATGTGTGACAATGCACTTGGAACCTACATCTCATGTTTACAGCCTGTTATTTTGAATTACTATGGACCCTGGACATAACATATATCTTTGTTGCATGTTACTGATTCACAGAATGATTGCTTTAAAACTATATTCTTTTGATGCAGTTGGAGGTTTGGGCCAAGGAAAGGGAGGCTGCAGGATTGAGGGCAAGTTTGAATGCCTTGATGTCTGAAATACAGCGCTTGAATAAGTTGTGTGCGGAAAGAAAAGAAGCCGAGGACTCTTTAAGAAAGAAGTGGAAAAAGATTGAAGAATTTGATGCCCGCAGATCTGAACTAGAAGCCATATACAGTGCTCTACTAAAAGCAAACATGGTAGGCTATAGTTTTGCTGCGTCTTGCAAATGCAAAGCGTAGATTCGGTTGATCGTGTAGTAATTTCTTGTAGGATTGCAACGTGCAATAATATTGCTTAAGCTGTTTATGGAACTGAACCAAATATTACATGTTAGCCTCCCTTGGACAAATTGATTTATGTAGAAGTTGGAAGAGAGAATATCACACAGTACATTTTTACTGGCAATATCTTTGACTTGTTGGATGTTGGACAATCATATGATAGGTTTATTGTATTCTTCTGGATGTCTCTGATAGAATAGTAATTGTTATACATGGCTAGTTTCTGTTGTACGAGGAAGGAAATTGGTTTGTGATTTCGATGATTGATTTTCCTTGTAGGATGCAGCTGTATTCTGGGATCAGCAGCCCTTGGCTGCCAGAGAGTATGCATCGAGCACCATCGTTCCTGCTTGCAGAGTGGTTCTTGACATGGCAAATAGCTCAAAAGATCTTATTGAGAGAGAAGTTGAGGCTGTTGCTCATAGCCCAGATAACAGTCTTTACATGCTCCCCTCAACGCCTCAGGTTATTGAGTTGTGAGACCTTTTTTTGGTGTTTCTCAAATTCTCGAGTTGTCTTCATTTACAGTTAAAAAATCTATCAGGCACTTTTGGAGTCCATGGGTTCTACAGGATCCACTGGACCTGAAGCTTTTGCCACCGCAGAAAAGAATGCTGCTTTACTAACAGCAAGAGCTGGTGCACGGGATCCTTCAGCTATTCCATCCATATGTAGGGTATCGGCTGCCCTTCAGTACCCTGCTGGTGAGTTGTGCACTTCGGAAGAACCGTTGTATGTTATTCCCTGACAAAAGGCTTTTTTATCCTCTTGGGATAAATATATTTTAGAACCCTGATATATCAATAGCCTACAACAAAAAAGCTGTGCTATGAAACTCCAGAAAACTACATTGTTTTTCAGATATGAACAAATTAATGGAGAATTTTTTGTGACACAATTTAGTATGACCAAATTTCCACTGCTTATAATAGTAATAAATAAAAAATCAAAGATTGAAAAACTAAGGTTTTCCTCAATCTCTCTCTTTCCCCCCTCTGCTCTGGCGGGGCCCCATATACCTTTTCAGATATGATAATGTCCATTATAAACGTGGGTAGTTTGGTCATAAAAATTTGGTCGCCAAAAGCTACCGTTAATTTTACCATGCCCAAAAACACAGGTTGTATTCTGTAATTTTCATAATTCAATCTTGTGTATTATTCCCATCCTTTTTGGTCGTATCTTAGCTCAGTTTTTAGCCGGAAAATATCAATATTTTTTAATTTTCGTCTTATCAAATGAAAAACTTTTGTGCTACATGAATTGCATTCTCACGTGTGCGACTAGGGGCTGTCAACCATATGTTGGCATGATTGCCTGATTTGTCAAAAAAATCTTTCTGCAATTATTGTCAAGTGTCAACCATATGGTTTCCGCTTGTGCCATGTAATGTTCCTATGACTTTGTTTTTGCTTAAACACGCCAATGACTTTTGCAGTAAAAGTATGAAAATGGACTTGCTAGTTGCAAATGGTTTCTTTTTCTTATCAGTTTCTCAATTCTATTTTGGCAAAGTTGATGGTTTTCCATTTGCATATAGGTTTGGAGGGTTTGGATGCTGGCTTGGCATCGATACTAGAGTCTTTGGAATTTTGCTTGAAACTTCGTGGTTCTGAGGCTAGTGTGCTGGAGGATCTGGAAAAAGCGATCAACTTGGTCCATGTGAGGAAAGATCTGGTTGAAAGTGGGCACTCTTTACTCAACCATGCCTATCGTGCACAACAAGAATATGAAAGGTACTTGAAAGTGTCATGGTCCTGGCCAGGTTCCAGCCTCTACCCATAGAACTGTTGAACTACGAAACATTTTTATGTGTTGACTCATAGGATTTAAAAAAACAGCACAATCGTAGAACATATCTTTTGAGAATAATCTTACAAAATATCTAATCAGTTTGATCTTCTTATTTGAGGATTTCTTATCTCTCAAAACTGCTACTTCTTACAGAACAACGAGCTATTGTCTGAGTTTGGCTGATAAGCAAGAGAAGGCAGTTGTGGATAAATGGTTACCTGAATTAAGAACAGCAGTATATAATGCTCAAAAGAGTTTGGAGGATTGCACATACGTCAGAGGTTTGGTAAGTCTGAATCATCCTGGAGATATATGATATTTTCTTGTGATCTGTATGTTGATTAGGTTCTGGAATACAGATTCAATTTATCTTTTGCTCATTGATTGGATTCCATCATGACATTTGTGAAACTGCCGAATCATTAGGGCACCGTTTGCTTAGTTACCTCCATTGAACAAACTTTTCCTCTAGGCTCTGCCTTCCAAAGGGAAGATTAATGACATAAACATTCCATCATTGCCGTTGGAAATATTATTATTTACTTGTGTCATATGCAATGGTCTATTCTTCAAGTCTTCTGGCAGAATTAGCTGTACTGTTATTTTTACCACATGTTGGTAGCTTTGCAGTTTCACATTTTAGGGAACTGATGTTTGTTATGTCCCCTATTTTAAAATTGTTCTGCAGCTAGAAGAGTGGTGGGAGCAGCCAGCATCTTTGGTTGTTGACTGGGTAAAAGTTGATGGACAAACCGTAGCTGCTTGGCACAATCATGTGAAGCAACTCCTCGCATATTATGACAAAGAGCTCTTATGAACTAATATCGGGTTGCCCGCAGGAACATTATGGAAAATCCCTTGTACCTTCTCTACCACTTTCATGTCACGAACTACTCTACTTGAATGAAGGACCCCGGTCTTTAACAGCAATATCATTCTTTCAAGAGCATGCAGGACTTCTCCTTGTTGCACAGCTCATGACTGGAACTGGACGTCTTTCGTCGATCTTGGGCTGAGGGGACTGGAAATGATCAACATCGGGTCATTATCATGAAGGCATGCAGAGTAGCTATCCCGGGCAAAAGGAGTACAACCTTGTTCGACTGGATTGCAGGAGGACGAGCATGTTCTCATCGGTGTTTGGAAACGAGCATTTCATTCTCGTGGTTGTAACTTGTGTTTTCCCAACTTTGTATGTACATAAGTAGCCTTCCTTGCCTTTTGTATAATATCACTCCTGTACACAGTTCACTGGCTAAGACGAGGCTCACATTGGATAAACGTTGTAAATTGATTGTCTTGTGTGCACTTTGTGTGATCTTTCCACTAGACAGTTGTTGTGCAGCATTTATGCGGTTTCAAGGTATCAGTGCATCTATCGCTGAGCATCGAGCATCGAGCATCGAGCATTGATTTGTTAATTTTTGAATATGTAATTGAACGGCTTTCTTGTGCCCATACGAGTGTGTGCTAAAGTTTTGCTGCAGATGGAAGACTGATGTCGCAAATAGCAAAGAACAACACCATACTCTAGTAGGAACACATTCACGCCTGTTAAGCCTCGGTTTAAGCTCAAAGAAGCAAAGTGTACAACTATATATGGCATTCTCACAAAATAATTACAGAACGTTCGTCTGGGAACTTGCATTAAAAAATTGCTGGACCAAGAACATATGGCCTTCTCACAAAATAATTTATTTGCTACTACTCTTAAGTGCGTGGCAGTTGGTGTTCTAAACTTGAACATAGGTTGTAAGTTCGAGTATCTAAGCGTAAACGTAATGTATCATTTAGCGTAAAGGATAATGTTGTCTTTATAAGAAACTTTTATAATGTTCTTATACATTTGGCTTAAATTCAATTCAACAGCCCAAATACAATCTACAATAGCTACTTACAATCTAGACAAAGCTACAGAGAATTGAATATCGGAGAAGCTTCATGAAAACTTACATTCTTCCACTCCGACCACTATTCAAAACGGGCCTCCAATATTTACCTCTGTGTCTCACGGCCCAAAAGAAGCCCATCCACCTCCTAAACTTTGTGTCGCTTGCACAAGGTAAGCAAGGTTTTAAAAAATGTGGTCTTATTGGTAGTTTGACCGGTCGGACCACGAATAGTGACCCAAAACGTCCCGGGCTTACATGAAAAAATGGTAACCTTGCGAACCGCCCAATTTTCGGTCGAACCGAGAGATTCTTCCAGAAAAGCGGGACGGACTAGGCGGTTCAACCGAAAATTTGATATTTTTTGTAAAATTTGTAGATTATTTTCTTATATACCTATCTATATTTCAAAAAATTATATTAAAATATGAAGAAAAAATAATTCTGGTCCGACCAGTGATTTGGCTAGTCAGAATGGTTGACTCAGGGTCAGACCCAAATCTGGGTCGACCTCCAGGTCATTTTTTAAAACCCTGAAGATAAGTGTTGCATGTTGTTTAGGACCCTCCTATCCATACTTACTGAGTTCCATGTTGTTTTTTTCGGTGATGGTCGTCTCGATCTTGTGGATGTAAGTCAGTTCACCGACACATGTATTTCGTGTATCCTTTTTTCCTATTTCTACTAGTATTTTGTATGGATATTTTAAACATTCATCATTTCTTACACCAATATCGATTTTTGTACTAAATGATAGATCGTCATCACTTAGTTATATTACCATTTTTTTATCTCCCTGATAGTATTTATTGTCCAATTTGATGGACTTCAACAATAGGTACAAAAGCAAGCTCTATTAATCATTACAACTTCAAAAGTAGCCAAAACCAAGCTCCAGATAAATTCCTCAAAACCTGCACCAAATCCTCCTCATGCCCTAAACTCTGGGGGTACAGGGAGTGTGGTCGAGGATCCAGCGATCACTAGGCTACCCGAGAAACTCTATTTTTTGACCATTTGCCCCTCCACTTGGTGAGACCTATAAATACCACCTTCCTTATTTAGAAAGTTTATCCTTAAACTATTCTAACTAAATATCTAAGCTAGAAGTTGAGAAGAAAGGGGAAGAGAAGAAAGGGAAGAAGATTTCTATATTATGAAGGTTTAGGCAAGTGATTTTGATAAGAATTTGTTTACCTTAAGTTGAGATCTTTCCTTTACCTTGAAGATGAGGTTATTATGTAAGAGTTTGAACAATTTTTGTGGACCTAGATAATAGAAGTTAGGGTGAGTTGGAGGTAGTATTTGAGTATGTGTGAAGGATAGAAGAAGAGCTAAGCTTAGAGGGTATGATTTATGGATCGATGCGTGGTTCGGAGGTTGTTTTGTAGGAATCCAAACTTAGGATCCCTAAATAAGTTGATTATGTTCCTAAAGGTTATTTACATGCTAGTAGGGTTCATAATGATAAGAGGGTTTGTTGTTTTGGCTAGTTGATCAACGATTTAGATCCAAGTGCTGAGAGACATGAAACAAAACACAGAGCTTCTATTTGTGTGATTTGAGCGACTTGTGTCTAGGTAAGAGGATATTATCCGTAACATGTGTTTTAACTAACTATATGTGATTATGTGCTTGATTTGATATATTTGTAATAGTTTGATGTGTGCTTACGTTTGGATCTTGGTCTACTTGTCTTTGATATTCTTTGGTGTAATTGTCAGATTTGAGCTTATTTGTTCAATTCTGATATGAGACATATGGTATAAGTTTACATATGTGGCCAATTAGTCTTGGTCAATATGTATATTTGTGAGTCATTTGTAAGCTGGTACATGATGAGGTCTACTCGTGATCAACCAAGGATGTTGGCATATGTGCACATACACTAAGGATACGTTGGATTTGATATGATCTATTTGGCTGACGGGGTTGTTCTGATATTACATTTAAGATTTGGTATCCACGTGTCAGTGTGAGAAAGACACAGTCTAAACCTATCTAAAGCTCATCCGTTTACGTGATGTATATGTTTGTGTATTTCTGGTATTTAAAACTTATCCAATTTGTGTGACGTCTGTCTATTTTTGTCTGAAATCCGATTACGTGATACTTTAATGATCTTACTTGTAAAGTGATACTTTGTTGTTTTGTCTCCATATTGTCAATACTTGTATATGATTGATTGATTGATTGGTTGGTTAATTATATGTTACTATTAATATCTACCTACTAAGTATTCCAAAATACTTACCCCCTCTTTCCACAGGTGAAGAAGTTTAGGGATTGGTTGACGTTTAAAGAGTATCTTTTGTCTGTCCATCAGAGTCTAGCCCATTGTCTTCATCCCAGGTTACTTTTGAAGTCTCCAGATAGTTTTTCTTTGTTATCTAGGTTGCTCTATTGTACATATTGTAGGACCTGACATCGACTTTAGAAGTATGTATATTTGTATTATGATCGTATAAATTACTGAAATGAACAAGATGTGTTGTATTGATTCAATTGTACATGAATTGCAGACTCCTACGAGTATTTATACACCTACTAGTTGTACAATTACAGTAATACAATCTCTAATTACACGGATTGATGCTCTGATTGAATCAATGTAGAGTTGACAACTTTGATACTTTCCCTCGCTGGAGATTCTCTTTGATTATCTTCCAATTGGTGACTTATTCTTCGAGATCTCTTCGATTGCTTCTTTGATTGTTTCCTTCTTGGTTTAGATTATTTCGCTTCTTTTCTAATTGGGTCAGATGTGCACAATTGCCTTCCAATTGAGGTTTTGGGCCGTTACTATGATTATAATCGCTCCTGCTTATCTGATTGATCTCCTTCTTAATTCGGGTTATTGCCCTTCGATTGCTGGGCTGGAGCTTCCAATTATGGAGTAGAACCTTCCAGCCTTCCAACAATGATGCTACGCTTTAGATATGATGTTAATTATACGGTAGGTTCGATGCTTGCTAGGTTATGATAATTCGAGGTATGTAAGCATAATCTATAGTCGGTCAGCGATCCCAAGTTTGGGTCGTGACAGGAGACTTATACCATTATCAAGACTATTGGTTCTTGAAGCCTCACCTCGAAGCAGCCACTACCGCCAAGTCGATCTTCCAAGCTCACGATGATGAAATCCTTCTCTCCTCCTCGTTGAAGACGGGAATCAACTAGCTCAAGGCCATTTTTCCTTCTATAATCAGCTTCAGAGAAAATGGCCATGACCCTTTGCTCCATTGCTATCCCAAAGAGCTCATAAATCTTGCAGGAGAACCCAAAAGCTAACCTCTTGGGTTGACCTTCTTTTAGGCTGCTCCGAACCCACTTGCCTTACTCTATGTTAAGTGATTCCATCGAGTTCTCAGGTTGCATGGTCGCATATATAACCCGGGATCCGAAGGACACGTTCAACTCGTTATATCATTTTATGAACGCCAAGGCCATGATGAGATCCTAAAGGGGAGGTGAAGAAGCTGGCTAGGTTCCTTGGGAGGCTATTTGGGAATGAGAAGGAAGTTGATGAGGTGATATGGATGTGCAGCTTTGAGAGGCTCGAGAACTTGGAGGTGAACACCAAGAAGCTCGTACTTCAGGCGCGGATTGGTTGGAAACTGGAAGAGCCACTTGTCCGTGGAGATGACTGGAAGGCTCGATCAGATTACCAAGATTAAGTTTGCTGGTTCAGGTCCAGATCACTAGTTAGCACCGAATAATTCTGATTCGAGTACGTTGGAACTTGCTTGATGTAATGTAATAAGTGAATTCGGAAACGTTGTTGGTTAATTGCTGTGTCAAAAAATGTTTTCAATAATGGTTAGGTGTCGTTCAATTTGTCGAAAATGTTGTAAATACAAATAGTTTGTATATGTTAATTTTACTATACATATTAGAGCACCACGAATGAAATGAACAAGTTTTTAGGTTCACTCAAGCTGCAACTGAATGAAGTCAAAATTGGCTACCTATAAACGAAACAAAAAACGCTGATCTAGATGAAGTTACTAATTTAATTTTACTATACATATTTATATTATGAAGTTACTAATTTACCCTGGAAATGACTAATTTTCAGAATTACATACTAAGTAATGACCATGCCACACCATAATTTATTGTGGGGGGAAAGCAATTAGTGGGTTGGGTTTTAAAATTTCTGACAGAGGCTGAAGTTTCTGCGTAAGATTTTTTGATATATGAAAAAAAACTAAGATCACAATTAACTTACCAATTTGTTTCATCAAGTATTCCCAAAATCATAATTTACAGGTGAAGATTTTTAACACACATACATTACGATTATTTACGAGCTATTTTACGCACTCGAAGACTTGTGTATCTTTTATTCATGTGGTACAATTTGTTAAAGGACTGGCTTGATTGGTAACAGCAGACCTCTTTGTATCAGAAGATTCTGGGTCCAGTTGCTCGTTTAACAAATTGGTAAGTTAATTGTGATCTTATCTATTTTTTTTTCTTACATCAAAAAATCCTACGCAGCAACTCGGACCCAGAATCTTCTGATCACATCCTTCTTCGTTGCTCGTTTATTTCGAGGGTGGTGTGGTACTATTTCTCTAATTTGCTTGTTGTAAGCTGGAGTCCTAGTGGCTCGCTTTCTGGTTGTTTGGGTTCTTGGATTGATCTTGTGAGTGGTCTAGGTTTTGGAAAAATCGTTGGTACATACATAATCTTCGCTACTATTTGCTGGGGAACTACAACTAGTTTATTACTATCAACTTCGTTGAATGGTCTCTTTTTTCTTCATAGATTTGTTCGGGACGTTGGTTTTTTTTTTTTTTTGAGTTGAAGATATGGTAATAATTTTGCGACTTTAACATTAAGATATATTTTTTTACTGACATATTCTTTTTCCACCACAATTTTTTTCTCCATGAGTTTTAAATGATGAAGTTTTTCCTCAGGTCGACGGCCCAATTTACGCCATGACAAAGAATTTATACATTAATTAAATTGTATATTTCATAATATTTTTTATTAATACTTGCTTTTCAAGATTATTTCATTCGTCCCAAAATGATAATTGATGGTATGGGTCATATAATTTATGGTTCTAGTGGCATCACCGGAGCATCCTTATCCCTTAGGAAAAGAACAAATCGGGGTGGAACATCACTGGATTACGACATGCGCTGTAATGAACCCGTGAGTTGTGAAATCTGTGTTTGCGGTTTCGGAGTCCATCGATTTAACGATGAGCATTCATCCCTCCCTCATTCTTTGTCCATTTTTACTTTTCACAGAGTTACAAGAGGAAGAATTTAAGACAACTTTAGTGCTAACAATCTTTAGATATTACATCAACACCGCCCGTGATTAATTTTTAATAAATATTTATAATAAATGGATTAATTTTAAATTGGACAGTGCCAAGTTATCCGTGACAAATTGTAAGCTTCAGCAAATTTAACTCAACGTGATTTGAGAAACGTTCAAACCAACACCTTGAACTTTGAAAATTCTTTCAACTAAAATTACATTATTTTTTTGAAAAATAAAAATAATAGATAAAGTTACATTTGTTACCAAGATAAAAAGGAGTTAACAACGAAAACGTGTCGTCATACAGTGACATTTGGTATTACAGTGACATTTGATTTTAGTGAAAAGACCCTTCTCATATTCTCCACGCGATTAAATGTTTGGTTTATGATTAAGAGTTACTTTAAACTTTGACCCTCTTCGATTTAAATGTGTGTAGGATTTACATAAATTGTGACACAAAACGTACCTAATTCATAGCGAAGAATGTCATCGTGGAAGATTTTTGGTTTTCTGGATTAAGAAAAATCTTAGAGAATTTTTTTAGTTTTCTCTGACTTAATCTCAATGAGAAAAATAGTACAGTAGTTTGTTTAACCAGGAAACCATGATCTATTTTATAAAGAGTAAATCCTAATTCTTATAATTATAATTTTGTCCATAACAAAATCATAATTTATCTAATATTTTTACACATTAAAAGTCTACACCTTATTAGATAAATTATAGATAAATTAAAACTCAAAGGTTATTTGATTAGTTTTAAGTGGACGCAACCGAACATGACAATCTATCATATAATTATTTCCCATATAAGTTCAACGTTGGTGTGGTGATATGTTAGAGCTTTAAGTGTATATTTGGGTAATTTTGGTGTACTTTGGGTATGTTCAACTTATTTTTTTTTGTTACTTAAGAACTTGTTTTCAAATAGTATTTATTAGCTTTGTTGATATTTGTTATCTGATATTGAAGATTTAATATTTTTGATGTTATGGTGTAACTTTTCTTAGTGCATTTTTCGGAAAATATGTTGTTTTACTTATGACAAAAAGTTACATTGGTTGAAAAACCGTGAAATTCTTTCTTAGTGGTACATGCATATCCATACAATCATACAAACTCCAACTATGTGAATTGGCCCTTCTGAAAAAAGAATTGGCCACTACACAGATAACTTTTCTCTCTGTGTGATCGAAAAAGGGTAAAGGTCTACTTGATCGTTTGCAGATCACTTGTTTAATAATGTATTTTTTGAAAGGTTAATTTCTTAGATTTATATAGAAAATCTACGTCAAATTCTATAAATTTTTGTACCACTAGTTCAACTATTTATGGATAATACTCCTAAACATAATTAGAAAAACTGTGGTTTTAGATATTTTTAAAACATAAGTCAGCAAAATATGGAAAATCTCTTCTCCCTCTAATTCCTAATTTTTTTGTATTTCTTTCAGATTTATTTTTAAATTTTTTTTATCTTAGTTATATTTAGGACGTGTTTGTCCAAAACTTCGCTGAAACAGTTAAAGTACCAACTAGAAAAAAATTATGTTCTCAACTTTATTAAATTTAAAAAAAATTGCGTACAAATCCGCAAGCCCAACACACACTATACCCTTACCAATGAAAAATTGCGCGTAGATAAACTTGTACCGAATGTTCGAATTCTCCATTGTCAAACGGTGGCACTCGAAAACAAGACACAACTCCCAATGAGATCTGAAATTTTGTAGCCACCACCGTAAAAGAAGATGAGTTTATTTTGGTACCATGTTTCGTCTTGCAATTTTATTTTATGTCGTTTGAGTGTTATCGGATGTTGTTGCAGGGCAGCTGATTCTTTTTGCCTTTTTTGCTTGACCCATTTCTTCTAAATTTTTGAAATTTCAGAGAAAAAAAAATTGGAGGTCTGACTCCTTGGATAGAAGGGAGAATTGACCCTTTTGTGCAATCTAATTTGTATATTATGAAATTTGAAACTCCTTCCTCACTGCCATATGAAAAAAAAGCAGTCAATTAGTTTTGTTGACCCAAAATTATATATTGCCGAATAATTTATTTAATTGACTAATTTAAATTTAAATTGAATTAAAATAAAATAAGACAAATTTCTTTACTTTAAATTTAACATATACACTATTAAAATCTTTGATTAACCTTTACAACTTTTTACCGGTTCCGAATTATTCTCTTTGAGCCATTGAATTTCAGTCGTACAGGAACAAAAAGAAAACAAAACCAGATCACGGCAATATTTGTTCACGAGTAAGCAATAAGTGTCAATAATTCCATTGAACTTTTTTGTAATGTTATAAGCTAGAGACTTCTTTGTACACATGAAATATGAGGCTACTCCACAAGTCTCGTGAACCAACTAGGACCCATCTGTCCTCTCTTACCTGTAATTCCAAAACCACAAATGAACAAACTCACAGAATGTAGGTAAAAAAAAAAAGAGTGACAAATTTATTTGTTCACACTCGAATATCATTAAATATTTAGAATCGTTTTAAATTTTTACCTACACATGAACTAATTAAATTACTTTTTGAGCTAATTTAGTCTATGTTCGGTCACATTCACCGCTCCTCAGCTTGGCAGCTCACTGGTTTATGCATGATTCACATAATTTAGGCTGTAGGGACCAATAATATACAATATAACACTGAATCTGATAAGTCCTAGTTTAGCTCTTATAACAAGAAAGCAACAAATGAATTATTATTAATCTAGGAGGTGGTGACATTGTAGCCTCTCTATATAAGTACTTGGAGGAGAGCACCTAAAAATTGTAGAACAGAATAACCAAAATGGCTTGGCCTTTCATAATATTCTTGCTCACTGCAACATTTTACAATCCTTCAGAGGGTGTCCATGTTCAGAAGAAGCTTAAACCTGCTGTAGTTGTTGGGACTGTCTACTGTGACACGTGTTTCCAACATGACACCTCCAAGAACAGCCACTTCATTCCAGGTTCGAACCGAGCAGGACCAGAGTCAAACATAGAAAATCCATTGTAGCTGTTTGGTTGACCTTATTTTGGGTTCTTGTGTTCAGGTGCAACTGTTGCGGTGGAATGCAGCACCGGCGAGGGTCCAAAACCGAGGTTCCGCCGGGAGGCGAAGACCGACGAACACGGAGAATTCAGGATTCCCCTTCCTTTCTCGGTCAGCAAGAACGTGAGGAAGATCGAGAAATGCTCGGTGACGCTGATCAAAAGCAGCGAACCGTTTTGCGCAGTGTCTTCAAGAGCAGTCTCTTCGTCACTTCACCTCAAGTCAAGGAAGCAAGGGGAGAACGTTCACATTTTCTCAGCTGGGTTCTTCAGCTTCAAGCCTGACAACCAACCTGAGATATGCAACCAGAAGCCAAGAACAAAGGATCACACGAGCCGGTTCGGATCCGAAAAGACCTCGGAACCGAGCTCAGAACCATCTTCTGACCCTGACCCTTCTTCATTTCCACCTCCACTTCAGGACCCTCCAGTTTCCGGAAACCAATTCCACCTTCCTCCTATTCCTCTCCTTCCAAGTCTTCCTCCATTGCCACAACTTCCTCCTCTTCCTTCCCTTCCGGGGCTCCCTCTCCTTCCACCTAGACCCGAAAAGGCGGCGGCCATCGAAAGGAAGGCCTCGGAGCTGAAGAACCCTGATGATTTCTTCTTCCCTATAACACCTCCATTCTTCCCTCCAGTGATCCCTCCAGTTCTTCCTCAGCCACCTCCATTGATCCCTCCTGTTCTTCCTCAGCCACCTCCATTCTTCCCTCCGATTCTTCCTCAGCCTCCTCCATCGCCATTGCTTCCTCCTCTGCCACCTGTCCCTGGCCTGACCCCACCACCATCGCCACCTCCACCTTCCCTCCCGGTTCCACTTCCTCCATTGCTTCCTTTTCCTCCTCCTTCCTCACCGGGCTTCCCCGGTATCCCACCAGCTTCCGAAAAGCCTTCTCCATGATATATATATACACATCATCTCAGAAGTTATTTCTGCAATTCTTCGTTTCTTCTTTCTTTCCCTTGTGTAACTCGTTGTCCATGTTATTACTTATTACTACTTGGATTGAGTGTAATTAGGAGCTTAATTAAGGACCACTTACCACGAAATAAATGTATCTTTGTCTACACTACTTATGTAATACGTTATCAATAATAACCTTTCGAAACTATATGTGCGTTATCAATAATGTTGCAATCATCGCCGGTGATTCTTTTCTTAATTGAGATTTTTGGTTCTGAGTTTGTATATATACTCAAAAATTAAATTTGAGTTAATATATGGATTCTAATCTTGCAATGGCAAAATAAAAGTAGTGTAAACTTCGGCTAAATAGATTCTGACCAGGTTTGTTGACATTGTAACAAGTTGATATTCCATTTGATATTCTTTAAAAGTATAATATATAACCTACTTAATATGTGATTGTTCATTACAAAATAATGTTGCGATTCTCAATTTCTTTCTAAATTTTACTATACCAGAACTCCAAAAAGTGTGGTATCATTAGATTCTCAAGAAAACTAATGATTAAAACAATTAAATGTAATAATAACTGGTTAACCATTAAACTGTCAAGAGAACTACCAACTATTTCCCAAGTCTGAGATTGAATGGATCATTATCAAGTGATTGAAAAGCAAAATGGGGATATGATACAGAATTTGGCGACAATTGTTACTTTGAGCATTGGACTCAGTCCATTGAGCTACCAATTACGTCGTGTTATGCGTGGCGGAGGTTGGGGGACGCCAGGAACGAGAGGCAGGGGATGATGGCTTGTTTAGTTCTTTTTTTGTGATAGCATTTTTGGTACAAACATTCTTACGAGGGTAATTTGGAGATTTCACCGGGGAGGGAATACTTGGAAAAAAAAAATTAAGAGGAATAACGACTTATTTATTTTCTGAACAAACAAATATATTACGTCAAATTTTAAGGAGAGCTTTCCAACGTTTTAAAGATCTTAGTTGACAGGATACCAAGTAACTTTTTGAAAAATAATTTTACTCAGAATCTAAAATACAATATACTAGATGTAGTTTATGGTTCATAAAATTCTATACGCTCCCTCTAAATAATATATTCTGATTCCGATCACCGTCTAGGATTTGGACACTTTTAACGGATATATGTATTATTTCTACTATAAATGCTTGAAGGAGTTGAGATGTAAGATTATGAAGATGGAATGGTACAAATTGTATTAATTAGTCTATACGATTTGAAATTTAGGTTAGATTATGTTAATATTTTTTTCATACGATATATTTTTTTTATGTGATATCAATTTTTTTTATGTGGTAAAAACATGTATATTTTTTTTTATTTATTTCTCTGATAATGACATTTTTTATATGATATCAGTCTGTGTGAATTTTTTTTATTTTGGTCTCCTGATTTTTGGACAAAAAAGTCATGATATGTATATTTTCATTTTTTTAGAATGAAAATGATATTCGCAGAGGCGAAGCCAAAATTTTTTCAAAATGGAGAAAATACATAAAATATTTAATTTTTTTAATATTTAATTTTAATTTATAAGTTGATTAATTTTTTAATGAGGTCAATTTCTTATTTTTAATGGGTACATATACTAAATTATATATTAAATTACTAAATAAACAAAAAATTAAGTAAGGTCAATTGACCCCACTTATTACCACTAACCTTCTGCCCTTGGATATTGGTCTGCGTAAGGACATTTGATTATTATTCTATAGTTTTTGAATTTTTTAAAAATATTTTATCCGTAGAATTAAAAAAAATACTATTTTTAATTGAATCCAACCCAACATAGGAATTTATATTCGAAGCAAATCCTTTTTTCTGCAATTTTACTATTGGGCCTAGCTCCTATTTGATGCCTCTTTAAGAAATGACATTGAAGTTGTAATTTTCTTTCTTTTAAATATGTCATCTCAAACTAAGTTCATAATTTCAATTGTGCAAAAATTTGGCATTATTTCTCGTACTTTGAAATGAGAAGTCGTATGAACACAATAGACCTTGGATTATGTTATTACTAGGCAAGTTCAAGATTGGCTTAGATGGTCGAATTCTATTGACGAATTTGGACACCAAGATCTAATTTTGTACATAGAATTTCTACGTGACAGGGGAGATTAATCATGTATAGAACAAGTAGGATATGATTTTTGTACTACTTGGTGTATATAATTGGATATATAAAATTAATCTATTTACCAAAAAAAATCTTGGATCATGTTAAAAACATTTAATCTAGATAGAAAAAAAATTATATCCTACCTCAAACTTTAAGAAAGTAAATAAATGAGTATTCCAAACTTATAAATAGACCCAACACAATTGAACCTTTTATCATTCTTATTAGAGTTGGAGTTGATCACGATTACTACTCCGCTAGTCAGATGGAGTAGAGTAGCCATCCGGGAGTTTCATATAGATGGCTTCGTGGAGGTCCCCATGCAAGAATGCATTGTTGACATCAAGTTGGGTAATGCACCACCCTTTTTGGATAGCTACAGCCAAAAGACACCGAACAGTGACAAGTTTAGCAACAGGCGCAAAGGTGTCATAAAAGTCAACGCCTGGAATCTGTGTAAAGCCCTTTGCAACTAAGCGTGCCTTGTAACGTTCAATGTCACCATCGGGCTTGTATTTGATTTTATAGACCCATTTCGAGTCTATGGCCCTTTTTTCAGGCGGTAGAGATTCCAACGTCCATGTCCCATTCTCTTCAAGTGCACGTAGTTCAGCAGCCATGGCATCATGCCATTCAATATGCTTGACAGCCTGTGAATAAGTGCGAGGCTCATCACGTTGCGTGATGGTAGCAAGAAAAGCTTTATGTGAGGGCGAAAACTTTGAATAGGAAACAAAGTGTGAGAGGATATACCACCGAGTTACCAAAAGGAGAGGCAGGTAGCAGGTGCGTAAGAGAGGGTAGTAAGCTTGTTTCGAAGTCTTGTAGATGTTTAGGAGTTTGTTTTGGTCGCGAGCTGCGACTAGTGTCCTCAACTGGTGGAGCTTCATTGATTGGCATCTCGACTGGTATTATATCAGCTTCGATGCCACTCGGTTCATCATGCATCATGTCTTCGCGAGCAAGCAGTAATTCATCATCATACTCAGTTGAGTCAGGGCCCTGCTCAGGTCGAACTTTGTCAAGTTGAGGGGCTCGTCTGAAGGGATGTATTTCTTCGACAAAAGTCATATCTTGTGAGTGGTAGATGCGTCGAGTATCTAAGTCATAGATGCGATATCCTTTTCGGCCCTCGGGATATCCAACGAAGATGCCTTTGTGACTTCGTGCTTGAAATTTGTCGCGATGTGGCTTATGGATGTGTCCGTACACCAAACATCCAAAGGAATGAAAGTGTGTGTATGTTGGTGTCTTCCCAAAGATTAGCTCATACGGTGTCAACTTGGTTGCCTTAGTTGGAAGGCGATTAATGAGGTAGACCGCTGTGAGCACGCTTTTCCCAAAAATATGTGGGCATTGATGCATGGAAGAGAAGGGCACGAGCAGTCTCTAGGATGTACCGATGCTTTCTTTTGACAACACCATTTTGTTGAGGCGTATATGGACATGAGGTTTGTAATAAGATGCCCTTTTCTCGATAAAATTGCATCATCTCATGTGACTGAAATTCTGCGCTATTGTCGGTGCGAATCTGTTGCACTTGTCTTCCAAATTGTGTATGCACCATGTTACAAAACATTTTAATATAAGCTGCACCTTCTGACTTATGTCGCATTAGGTATGCCCATACACCACGAATGTAATCATCTACAATTGATAAGAAGTAATGTGCACCCTTAGAGGCGGTCTTGTAGGGACCCCAAATGTCATAATGAATTAAAGAAAAACAAGTATCTGACTTTATTGAGCTGTCTTGAAAAGGAGGACGAGTTTGCTTTGCTCGAGTACATGAATCGCAAAAGGAGTAATCCTGTTCTAGTAGAACTGTCTTACATAGACGATGCACATATTCCAATTTTTCACGTGACGGATGACCAAGCCTTTCATGCCAAGTTGTCGATGTTCCCTTCTTCATATGCATTACCACCCCCGCCCTTGACTTCGAACCAAGAACGTACAGGCCCCCGCAGTGCCTACCCACTCCAATCAGGATCCTCGATGATAGGTCCTGCAATACACAAAGATCTGCAACAAAAGTTAATGAGCAATTCATATCCCTTGCTAATTTTTGCACAGAAATCAGATTGCATGGGAACTTTGGAATGTATAAGACATTGTGCAATAAGATGTCATTTTCTAATTGAACTGTGCCTATTCCTTCAACAAGAATAATTTTGCCAGTTGGTATCTTGACGGGGGCTTGAGGGGCAGATCGGATAGGACCTACAAAAGAGCTTGCATCACAGGTTATATGTTCTGTCGCCCCAGAATCAATGATCCAGGGTCGACCATCATTAATCATACCCACCATATGTACTTCAGTATTTTGGTCTTGTACATTGAGGGCTGTGTTGTCTCCTCCTGGCTTCAAAACATGAAGGAGTCATGCATATTGTTCTGCACTTAGGCCGGGTATAGGACTGATGTCCGAGCCAACCATCGCAGCATTGGAGGCTTGTTTGTGGTTGGTACTTGTTTCAAATCGATCTTGACGTCTGCTACTATCCCGGTCTTCGTTTCGCTTCTACCAATCAGGATACCCCACTAATTCGAAGCACTGATCTTTGGTGTGGCCAGGCTTTTGACAGTGGGTACAACGCAGCTTGTCTCTTGGTGGCTTTCCTGTCTTCTGTTGACTTATATCTCAGTCTGGTCGGTTGTAGTTCCCGGTTTGAAAGGCTGCTGCTTCAATTTGCGGTAATCTTATTGCTAAAATTTGGCGTGTTTGTTCATCTTCCAAAATAAGGTAGTAAGCTTCACCAAGAGTTGGTGTTGGTTTAGTGCTCAGAATCTGGGACTTGATTGTGCTGTAGACATCATCGAGTCCCATCAGAAACACGTAGAGTTGCTCCTGCTCTCGTGCTGTTGCGTACTTCGCCTTTGCTGAATATGTGCAATCTGCCATTGGGGAGTTACACTCCATCTCGTTCCAGAGGCTCTTCAATCTCGAGAAGTACGCTGAGATGGATGACTTCTCTTGGTGTAGGAGTGATATGGAGCGACGTAAATCGTATGCTCTTGGAGCACTGCTTTTGCCTAATTGTTCCTTCAAGTTGGCCCAAACTTCACGTGCCGACTTTGCATATCGTACGCTGCCTCTGACTTGTTTATCAATAGCAATTGCGAGCCATCCCTTTACCATCGCATCGCATCTCAACCAGCTTGCGTAATCAGTCACAGTCGCTTCCGGTTTCGTTGTCGTGCCGTCGACGAAGCCTAGCTTGTTTTTGGCCAGCAGAAAGTTGGTCATCTCTCCAACCTAATCGCTGTAATTTCTTTCGGTGAGCAATTCACTCACGTTGACTTGCCTCGGATTGTCCGAGGGATGTAAAAATGTTACGACCCTCGTTAATTTGTCTAGGTTGTGATCGCTAGGTCCGACCGTTGGTTATTTTTGCGTCGATTGGTTCTGGAATCGTGTAGCTTAACTCGTCGACCTTTGGAGGATTAGGTATAACTTTGTCTTGTAAATTCCGATTTGGATGATTCCAAATGGTGTTTGTCCGCGACACGATTGCGTACAACTTTGTTGTTATGTGTTTTGTGATTTGAGTTAGAATTTTTGAGTTTTTAGGTGAGTTTCAGGAGGGTTGCGATTGATAGGCTTAGTTTGTCGCATTTTGGTAGAAAAATCATAACTTCCTCATACGAACTCCAAATCAAGCGATTCTAAAACGAGTAGAATCGTAAGACCTAGATCTATCTGATTTAAGTTTTGCGAAATTCGAAATTTTGAGAGGTGGTACAGAATGTTTACCCAGCATACGCTGGGCAGCCAGCGAAAGCTGGGCCAACCGAGAAATGCCATTGGAGGTACAGATTGCTTACCCAGCGGATGCTGGGAAGCCAGCGGATACTGGCACACTCGGGAAATATCATTTTTCTGGCTCTTTTGCCCCTCCAACTTGGTGAAACCTTATAAAACCTCCTATCAAAAATAGAAAGTCTCATCCATTCACTTTCCACAAAATATCTAGCCTTGAGGAGAGAAGAAGAAGAAGAAGAAGAAGAAGGAGAAAAAGGAAGGAAAAACCTTGGTTTTGGAGATTGGTAAGTGATTTTTAGATTAAGGTTTATTAAAAATAAGTGTAGATCTAGTGCTTACCTTTAAGTTGGTGTAAACTTGTGAGGATTGAGCAATTTTGTGATTTTTGGATAATTTGGAGTTTTAAGTATTTAAGGATTGAATGGAGGATTTGATAATCATAGATGATGATCTAGTCATTTATGATGAGATAGGAGAATTATCATGCATATTTTGGAGATTTGTGTAGGAATATGATTTTAAGGACTTTAGTGTAGGTTTATCTATTTTTCCATGAGTTTGAGAGGTTGAAGATTGATATAGGGTTGTTATATGATTTAGTTGAATCGCATATTAGAATTCAAACACCAAGGATCGTGAAGTGACGTTCGAAGATCTTTTGGAGTATTTGGACAATTTGGTTAAGGTAGGGAGATATTATCCCTAACCTCTGTTTTGACTAGCATTATTTGTTATAAACTTGTGATGTTGGTTGATATGATGATTATGTGGTTATATGATGGATTGTGAAAGTGAGTCTTTATTTTGTGTGACTTGGTGATTTTTGGTTTATGCATGGTTTTGGAAATCATGAGTCTTTGGATTATGAAGTTATGATTTGAGATCATGAGTTTGTGTATGTTATGTGTGAGTCAATTTGTGAGATGGCGGACGATGAGGTCTACCCGTGACCAACCGGGGATGTTGGCATATGTGCACATGTTTTGAGGATACATTGGATTTGTTATGATTATGATATGGCCGGCAGAGTTTGATTATGAAAGCGCTATAAGATATGGTATCCTCGTGTTGTGAGAGGGAGTGACACATTCTAGACCTATCTGAAGTCCATCCATGATATGACGTTTGCGATGCCATATTCGGATCGAAACGTGTCTATGTGTATGATTATGAATCCGTCTTTATTTATGATTTAATTACTTGTGATGTGCTAAATGTTAATTTGGAACATTTGTCTATGCATGAATTTGTGTCAATGCATGTGGTTGGTTAGTTAACTATAGGTTAGTTTTAATACCCTCTACTAAGTACTTCCAAGTACTTACCCCCTCCTCCACAGGTGACTGAAGTTAGAGAATCGCCTTGACATTCGAAGAATTTGTTTGATAGATCGTGTGAACCCATTATCTTCTTCCGGGTTTTGAAGTCTTCGGATGGTATTTCTCTTTTGTGATCTAGTAGAGTCGCTCCGTTGTACACATTGTGGGACCTTATGTTTGTATTTGGAATTATGTAAGAATAAGATGTGATATGTATGTATAATTATGAAATTACGCTTCTGTATTTATATAAGCTTATATTAACGCTTCCGCAATTCGATTCGTTTGTTCGAACAGGGCTGGTTGGGTTACGGCTCATTGGTTTAGGTGAGCGTGACTTAGTGCCATGTTAGCGACCCGGATTTGGGTCGTGACAAAAAAATAAAGTGATGTCATGTCCGTCATGGAGGTTCCATTCCGGGCCATGGTTTTCTGGGTGGTTGTTTTGGGAAGGTGTTGGCTGCGGGAAGGTTTATTTGGTGTAGGGTTTATGGAGCAGATTTGTCGTGCTCTGATACCATAAACAAAACAATTGTGTCTGCAACTTGGTTTATTCCAATATCAAGCTCGGCATATATAGCCTCATAGTACAATCAGTTTCCTCTTTAGTAGGGAGGATAATCATGACAAAACAAGAAGCTAATCTGAACAAAACAGGAAGTAGTAATCTAATTGCACAGGAAGTAGTAATCTAATTGCAGAAGGTAACTAACAGATTGGATCCGATACTACTGCTGAGACAAGGAAGTAGTAATCGTGATCAACTCCAACTCTAATAATTCTCTTCAACATACATTTGGATCATTTTATACAAAAATATGGATAGCGGTTTGATATATAATCAGTTAGACTAGATGATTCACATACTTGAACTAGCCGATCAGGAACAACTGCCATTTTTTTAGTTTTGGTATATTAAATGGTTAAATTATTATTTTAATTGATAAATATTGGAATAAAATTATATGAAATTTAAATTATTTTAATATTAAACATTAATAGGAATAGAATTCTAATGAATAAAAGACAAGATGACAAAGTGTATTTAAAGAGCGTTCAAAGGATCATCGATTTGCGGTAGCTTCGTCAATGATACCAACTAAATAAAAAGTTTGTTCGTGAAGAGTGAAGACCATCAATTCTCCAGCAAGAATTATTGAAACCGTCTCATCATATCTCCCCAAAATATTTCTCCGGAAAGGTATAAAATTTACCTTATTTAAATTAATTATACAATAGGAAATGAACTTCTTACCAATTGGGAATTTGGAACAAACCAATAAAATGAATAACATAAAGATCTTACTTGGTTCCCAAGGTATGGAACCCTAATTTTGTGTGTCTTTACATGTGATGTTGTTTTAGGGTTAAACATATAAACATAGAAGAGAGAAAATTTAGGCAGCCTCCTCCTGTTGTTTAGCTTTGTGTTAGAGGATACGAAGAGCTAAAAACATGAGCAACCATGTCAAAACAGATTGGTGCGTCTCCATGGCCAACCGAGTCCTAATGCAAAAACTTAAGAAGGACGGTAACTCCAACTTCGTGTCGTCCCCATTGTCACTCCACCTGATGCTTAGCTTCGTAGCGGCCGGGACGAAAGGGGAAGCGTTGGAGAAACTCCTGGCCCTTTTCGGATCAGAGAGTATAGCTAGCTGAATGAAATCGCATCCCATGTCATCTCCCTCATTTCGCAGCAACGAGAGGATCTTTCCGATGAGGAGGAGCTGGAGCAAGATTCGAAACGAGCAAGATTGGGATCGGAGCTGATGATTAGGAGAGGAAAAGAGTCTCAAGGTCCAGAGTTGTGCTTTGCCAATGGCATGTGGATTGATCAGAGCTAGGGGTGAGTTTGGTGCGGTGTGGTGCGGTTTGGGCGAAAACCGACACCACACCGCAACTTTTTTTTAGAAAAAATTAAACCGCGCGGTTTGCGGTTTTTGCAAAAAACCGCGTGGTGCGGCTTGTGCGGTGTCGGGGTGGTGCGGTGCGGGATGTGGTGTGGCATGCGGTTTGGGCCCAGCCCATTTTAACGGGCCCAAATCGATAAAAATAATATATAAATTTGAATTAAATTCGAACAAAATTGCAAAAAGTTACAAAAAATGCAAAAAATAGGTGGCCAATAAAAAATATGTTCATGAAGAGTAACTTTTTTAAGATATATTATATAAAATATGTATATATGCATATATACATATATATACATTTCAAAAAAAAATACATATATATGGTGCGGGGCGGGGCGGTTTTTCGCGCGGTGTAGTTTATAAGCCTGGCTTCAAGGAGGTCGCAAAGGTTGTTTATAAAGCTAGAGCCAAGCGAGTTGACTTCTTAAACAAGGTACTTATGCTGCTCTCGGTTAAGAGAGTTTTTTTCTAGAGTCGGTTTTGGATCTTTGATTTTATGGGAAATTGAGTTCTATTTCATGAACTTGTTAAGTTCAATTTGTCTTGGATATAATATGTGATATGATCTAGAATAATTGGTATTTCCATGCTTCGTGACCAGGTCATGAAGCATCAATATATGGACCATATCATGCAGTGCCTCTACAATTTACATTAATATGCATATATTCGAAAGTTTAGGCATGAAAATCTGATATTGCTAGTTGAATTTTGTGGGTTTGTTTATAAGTCATCCATTATTTCGAGATGTTAAATTGAATATGAAAATTCTTTTGAGTGTCTCACATCTTTAGGGAGGACATATCCTTACATGACAAGTTTTTTAGTGTGGAAAATCAACGCATAGTTTTAATATTTTTATTTGGATACAAAAAATCTAACAAATGCTAATATGATACCAAATTTTAATTTAGAACAGTATCGATAGTCAACAATCAAGCTAATCATAGTGCATATGGTTGCAGGCTGATAAAGCTAGGCAGAAAGTCAATCGATGGGTTGAGAAGGAAACAAAAGGACTAATAAAGGAAATCCTCCCACCAAATTGTGTAAAGACTGATACTGGGCTCATCCTTGCTAATGCATTGTACTTCAAGGGCAAATGGCTTCACAAATTTGATAAATGGAGTACTAAAGATAAGAGCTTCCACCTTCTCGACGGTAAGGTTGTTCAAGTTCCTTTCATGGAAGGGCAGACAAGAGGTCTGAATTATCACCGCAAACAGTTTGATGGCTACAAGGTACTGAAACTTCCATACCAAGGTGGTAGGAGAAGACAATTTGCCATGTACTTCTTCCTCCCGGACGCGCTGGACGGCCTGCCAAGTTTGATAGAATCATTGAACTCGCAAGCCGGATTTTTCAGCCAGGAATTTGATCTATATTACAAACGAATCGATGCCTATTGGATACCGAAGTTTAAGTTCAGCTCCGAGTTCGAGGCCTCAGAAACCATCAAGAAGACAGGGAAGCTCGAGATGCTGTTTAGACCAGGAGGAGATCATCTCAGCGAGATGATAGGTTCTTCCGATGGTAAGAAGTTTCGGCTGTCAGAAGTTTTCCAAAAATGCCACATTGAGATAGATGAAGAAGGGACAACAGCAGCCGCTTCAACTGCTGCATCAGTGAAACAAATGTGCTTCGTCATGGGAGCTAAACCTTTCAGATTCGTCGCTGATCATCCTTTCCTGTTTATGATAAGGGAAGAGCGCACTCGAGCTGTGTTCTTTATAGGCACTGTGCTCAAACCGCGCCTCCAATGATCTTCTTGAACTACAGTGGTTTAGATTTCGTGGTCGCTGGTTCGGCCTTTTAAAGTTCTAATATTGTCACTGTCTGCTTCTAAGATTTTCATGTGGCATCGTACCAATGGTTTCAGAAAGTTGATGCATTCAATATTGATTTTAGTATTGCACACTTTTTCAGTGAAGCTCGGCACTAGTTTATTCTGTCTTATGTTCATTTTGCTTTCCATGTCATAAACTTCTTCTATAATGACAGTGAATTTTATCAATGCTTTGTAAATTTGCATATCTAACACAAAGTCTTAATGTACTTGGTAAATAGATTATTTCGTACTCACGATTAACAATGTGTTAATCTCAACAAATTTATCGGCCGAATTTTGCAAATGTTTAAACTTCACGTAGTCTACTCTCAACACAGATCTTGATGTCTAATGAAAATCTCGATTCATGCGTAGCCTCTGTCTCCATTTTGCTGGTCAACTCGGTCTCCGGGGCTCAATGGCCACTTCAATGGGCTTTTTTTTTATTACTTCGACATCGATATTTTTCATTACATCAAGAGTATTTCTTTTTTTTTTGAGAATTTACATCACCCGAATTCCATGATTTAAAATGTATCAACGAATGTTATTTTGGTCAGACACAGACCAAGCATATCTGAGTCGTGGCGGCGAAATTTTAAAGCACTAAGATAATTGAAATAAATAGTGTATAAAATGGCATGAAATTTAAGTCTGGAAAAGAAATTCGGCATGCATTAATCCATTTTATTTCAATATATATCCATTATTGATTCTCTCGTTGAGGATATAAATATATCTCTTATGGATAAACACACGCATCTTGTTAAAACGGACTTATGATGAGCACTCCAAGTTGTCACGAAATCGACCTTGACTCTCACGACACTTTTTCACCCAACACATCACAAACAGTTTGATGGCTACAAAGGTAATGAAACTTCCATACAAAGTTGGTAGGAGAAGACAATTTGACATGTACTTCTTCCTCCCGGACGCAGTGGATGGTCGGCCAAGTTTGGTCGAATCGCTGAACTCGCAGGGCGGATTTTTCAGCCAGAACTTTGATCTGAATTACACTGAAATTGATGCATGTTGGATCCTCAGGTTTCAGTTCAGTTTCGAGTTCTGAGGTCTCAGAGACCATCAAGAAGACGGGGAAGCTCGGGATGTTGTTTACACCAGGAGATCAGTTCAGTGAGATGATACATTCTTCCGATGCAGGCTCTCAGAAGTTTTCCATAAATGTCACATTGAAGTAGATGAAGAAGGGACAATAGCAGGGGCTTCATCCGAGTTGAACCTTTCAGATTTGTGGCTGATCAACCCTTCCTTTTATGATAAGGGAAGAGCATCGCCACCGTGCTCAACCCGCTTATTGAATGTTCTTCTTGAAGTTCTGTGGTTCAGACATTTTGTAGTTGATGCAAGCAAACTTTGGCACTAGTTAATTCTGTCTTATGTTCCTTTTGCTTTCTTTGACATTATGTGTATTTTCATGTCATTCAAATAAAATTTATCGGCCAAATTTTACAGATATTTGGTCTTTACACCCTCAATATAGATCTTGTTATTTAATGAAAATCTGTATCTATTTTTTCCCCTTTATGATCACCAACCTATATTAAAGAGCGTTCAAAGGATCATCGATTTGCGGTAGCTTCGTCAATGATACCAACTAAATAAAAAGTTTGTTCGTGAAGACAAGACCATCCACTTCTCTAGCAAGAATTATTGAAACCGTCTCATCATATCTCCCCAAAATATTTCTCCGGAAAGGTATAAAATTTACCTTGTTTCAATTAATTATACAATAGGAAATAAACTACTTACCAATTGGGAATTTGGAACAAATCAATAACATGAATAACATAAAGATCTTACTTGGTTCCCAAGGTATGGAATCCTAATTTTGTGTGTCTTTACATGTGAAGTTGTTTTAGGGTTAAACATATAAACATAGAAGAGAGAAAATTTAGGCAGCCTCCTCCTGTTGTTTAGCTTTGTGTTAGAGGACACGAAAAGCTAAAAACATGAGCAACCATGTCAAAACAGATTGGTGCGTCTCCATGGCCAACCGAGTCCTAATGCAAAAACTTAAGGAGGACGGTAACTCCAACTTCGTGTCGTCCCCATTGTCACTCCACCTGATGCTTAGCTTCGTAGCGGCCGGGACGAAAGGGATAGCGTTGGAGAAACTCCTGTCCCTTTTCGGATCAGAGAGTATAAGCCAGCTGAATGACATGGCTTCCCACATCATCTCCATCATTACGCAGCAACGAGAGGAACTTTCCGATGAGGAGGAGCAAGATTCGAAACGCCCAAGGTTGGGATCGGAGCTGATGGGTAGGAGGAGAAAAGGGTCTGAAGATCCAGAGTTGTGCTTTGTCAATGGCATGTGGGTTGATCGGCGCTGCTATTTTAAGCCTGGCTTCAAGGAGGTCGCAAAGGTTGTTTATAAAGCTAGAGCCAAGCGAGTTGACTTCTTAAGAAAGGTACTCATGCTGCTGTCGGTTAAGAGAGTTTCTTCTAGAGTCTGTTTTGGATCTTTGATTTTATGGGAAATTGAGTTCTATTTCATGAACTTGTTAAGTTCAATTTGTCTTGGATCTAATATGTGATATGATCTAGAATAATTGGTATTTCAATGCTTCGTGACCGGGTCATGAAGCATCAATATATGGACCATATCATGAAAGTGCCTCTACAATTTACATTAATATGCATATATTCAAAAGTTTTGGCATGAATATCTGATATTGCTAGTTGAATTTTGTGGGTTTGTTCATAAGTCATCCATTATTTCGACATGTGAAAAGTATACTAATCTAGTTTATAGGTTGACATAGAATATCTAACATGGTATTAGAGTGGATTGATCCCGTACTCATTGTTGAGCTCTCGTTTGAGGGGACGTGTTGAGTATCCCACGTTGCTTAAAACGAGAGTGTAAATGGAGGATTCGTGAATATGGTAGGTGGAACATGCATATGGAGAGGGAGGATATATCCTCATCAGAGGACAAGTTTTTAAGTGTGGAAAATCAACACATAGTTTTAATATTTTGGATTGGATACTAGAATTCTAACAAATTCTAATATGATACCGGTTTTAATTTAGAAAAGTATCGATAATCAACAATCAAGCTAATCACAGTGCATATTGTTGCAGTCTGATAAAGCTAGGCGGAAAGTCAATCGATGGGTTGAGAAGGAAACAAAAGGACTAATAAAGGAAATCCTCCCACCAAATTGTGTAAATTCTGATACCGGGCTCATCCTTGCTAATGCATTGTACTTCAAGGGCTCATGGCTTCACAAATTTGATAAATGGAGTACTAAGGATAAGAGCTTCCACCTTCTCGACGGTCAGGTTGTTCAAGTTCCTTTCATGACAGGGAATACAAGTGGTCTGGATTATCACAACAAACAGTTTGATGGGTACAAGGTACTGAAACTTCCATACCAAGGTGGTAGGAGAAGACAATTTTCCATGTACTTCTTCCTTCCGGATGCGCTGGACGGCCTGCCAAGTTTGATGGAATCATTGAACTCGCAAGCCGGATTTTTCAGCCAGGAATTTGATCTAGATTACAAACGAATCGATGCCTGTTGGATCCCAAAGTTTCAGTTCAGTTCCGAGTTCGAGGCGTCGAAAATCATCAAGAAGACAGGGAAGCTCGAGATGCTGTTTAGACCAGGAGGAGATCATCTCAGAGAGATGATAGGTTCCAGAGGTGAGCCTTGGCTGTCAAAAGTTTTCAATAAATGCCACATTGAAGTAAATGAAAGAGGGACAATAGCAAGTGCTTCATCTGTTGCATTAATCAGAATATTTTTCTGCGACTTCATCAGGGGAGCTAAACCTTTCAGATTTGTGGCTGATCATCCATTCCTGTTTATGATAAGGGAAGAGCACACTCGAGCTGTGTTCTTCATCGGCACCGTGCTCAACCCGCTCCTCTGATGATCTTCTTGAAGTTCTGTGGTTTAGACTTTTCGTGGTGGCTGGTTCGGCCTTTTCAATTTTTAATATGTTCACTATTATTATGAATTATTATGGATGCCATTACCCTACTTCATCATCATCTCCACTTCACCAATATTCTCCACCTCAAGTCATAATGAACTCCACCTCATTTTCATCATGAACTCCTATGGATGCCAACTCAAGTCATCATGAAGATTCTCTTAGCTTGCCTATAAATAGCTACCATTGTATGTACATGAAACACACACTTGAATGAGATAGTAATGAGAAGTTCTTATTCTTCTCTCTTGCTCTCTTGCTCTCTTCCACTCTTCTTATTACAATTGTTCTTAGTCCATATAATTTATAACACGTTATCAGCACGAGGTTCTACCGTATTCTCAATATCGTCTTGAGAAGATCGAGCTTTAGCATTGTAAGTGATCTTTACGATTTTTATTGTGTTCTATTAAATATTGTTCACAACTTTCATATGCATTACGAAATTGTGACTTGCATGGAAGATCTTCTTTGTTTGTTGCCCAAGGTAAATTAAATAGTTTCGTAGCTTCTCCATAAGGCATGTACATGTTTTTCCCAATTGGTTAATGACTGCGATTAAATAAGAATCACAAATATAGTAATAGTCATCACTGTTTCAGTAGAAAACAACAACAGAAATATTGGATAAAGTTTAATGCAAAAATGTACAAGATAATAAGCACCATAACTAAAGAGCAACAATTGTCTTAGAGTTAGCAACAAATTTGAAAAAACAATGAACAAATGAATGATCACGCCCTTAATACAAATGGAGAGTGTTTTGGTTATCATTATGAGCTTTGAACCTAACTATGTTACTGGCGTAAGCATGCATGCCAAGTATTCTTAAGTTAACCTTATTCTAGTGCTTAAATTAATGGCTTATCATGCTTATCTCATCGGCACTCCTGGAGACATGTTATTGAGGTCAATTTATTTATTTTCAAATTGACCAAATAGACGAGACATTATAGAGTTAGCAATTGAAAATGAGTTGGACTTGCGGGCGTCTCTTAAAAAAAACAAAAGAATTACTAAAGAATCGTATTGTAGATATGTGGTTATTAAACATAGGTTTAATACGATTCTATTAATCAATAACCAAAATTGTAGCTATATGGTTATTGTAGCTATACAGGTTTAATACGATTCTATTAAGCAACTGTATTGTTTTTATCAAATAAAGTATGTGGTTATTCCACCTTTAAAATTAACCAAAATTTGTTAGCATAATAAATAAATAAATAAATAAATGACGCAACACAAGTACTCTTAATAAGTACTAGAATGTCGATACAATTAAAAGAAAACGTATATCTTCCACTTGACAATGATGGATAAATATTCCTGTACATTGGAAGCCAGTAGCTTAAGGAAGTCTCATTAGGGTTATAATAATAAATGAAACTAAGAAAGTGGAGAACCTACTTTGAAAATGTGATGTGATTTGATCACGAAGGTAATTGCTCCCAAGTGGAAGCTAAACTTACTTTTATTATATTTGATACTTTGAATATTTATTTTCATCAATTTAATTCTCGGTATAATATATGAGAAATTATGTCTAATATTATTTTGTTTGTTTATGATAGTAATATCATGTTTTGCTCTTGACTTTAATATAAATATTTCTTTTATTGTGAAGAGTATGGAATTGAACCGAATTGGCTCACCTATGAAAGAGCAAGAATTGTGTTTAGCAGATAGTGCTACAACGCACACCATACTTAAGGATGATAAATATTTCCTTCATTTGATTAGGCATGAAGCCAATGTTAGTACTATATCAGGTACTACAAATTTAATTGAAGGCTCCGGAAGAGCCAGTTTATTTTTACCTGGAGGTACAAACTTTTGCATAAATAATACATTATATTCTCCTAAGTCTCAAAGAAATTTATTAAGTTTCAAAGATATACGCCAAAATGGATATCATGTTGAGACAATAAATGAAGGAAATAAGGAATATTTGTCTATAACAAATATTATTTCGGGTAAAAAGTGTATATTGGAAAACTTACCCGCTCATTCATCTGGTGTGTATTATACGTATATCAATGCACTTGAAGCACATGCAATCGTAAACCAGAAGTTTACTGATTTTGCTATTTGGCATGACCGGTTAGGCCATCCGGGTTCAATTATGATGCGAAGAATTATTAACAATTCAAGTGGACATTCCTTAAGGAACCAGAAGATTTTCCAATCCAATGAATTGTCATGCATTGCATGCTCTCAAGGAAAATTAATAATCAGGCCTTCGCCAGCTAAAAATAGATATGAATCTATTGGATTTTTGGAACGTATACATGGTGATATATGTGGACCTATTCACCCTTCATGTGGACCATTCAGATATTTTATGGTATTAATTGATGCATCCACTAGATGGTCACATGTATCTTTATTATCAACTCGCAACCTGGCATTTGCGAGACTACTAGCTCAATTAATTCGATTACGAGCTCATTTTCCAGATAATCCAATTAAGACCATTCGTCTTGATAATGCTGGTGAATTTACCTCAAAATCATTCAATGATTATTGTATGGCCATTGGTATAAGTGTTGAACATCCTGTAGCTCATGTTCACACTCAAAATGGTCTTGCCGAATCGTTTATTAAACGGATTCAATTAATTGCAAGACCATTGCTTATGAGAGCAAAACTCCCTATTTCAGCTTGGGGGCATGCTGTTTTACATGCAGCAATGTTAATTCGTATCAGGCCAATAAATTATCATGAATTCTCCCCATCTCAATTGGTTCATGGTCAGGAACCAAATATTTCCCATCTAAGAATTTTTGGATGTGCGATTTATGTTCCAATTGCTCCACCACAACGCACTAAAATGGGACCCCAAAGAAGATTGGGAATATATGTTGGATTTGATTCTCCATCGATAGTAAAGTACATTGAGCCACGTACTGGGAATATATTTACGGCACGATTTGCCGACTGTCATTTTGATGAATCAATTTTTCCAACATTGGGGGGAGAAAATAAGCAGCTTGAAAAAGATATTAGTTGGAATGAATTATCTTTGCGCTATCTAGATCCTCAAACAAAGCAAAGTGAACTTGAAGTTCAAAAGATAATTCATTTTCAAAATTTAGCTAATCAATTGCCAGATGCTTTTGCTGACCCAAAGAGAGTGACTCAGTCACATATTCCAGCTGCTAATGCTCCTTTAAAGATTGATGTTCCTGAAGGACGATCAATTATTGCCAACGAAGATAAGGCACAAATGAAACGTGGTAGACCTATTAGTTCCAAAGATAAAAATCCTCGTAAAAGAAAAGAAGCAATTAAAGATGGTCAAAATGAGGATATCGTGACTCCCGAAGAGTCCCCAGTCAATATTCATATTAAGGAAGGGCAGATTCTAGAAGAATTGCTTCCGAGAGAAGATCAGGTACCTGAACATGTTGATAATCATGAGATCTCAATAAATTATGTTATGACTGGAGGAACATGGAATCGAAATGAAGTCATCGTCGATGATATTTTTGCTTATCACGTAGCACTAAGTATTATGGAATGTGAAGAGGATCTAGAACCAAAATCTATCAAAGAATGCATGCATAGAAAAGATTGGCCAAATTGAAAGATGCAATGAAATCTGAATTAGATTCACTTGCAAAACGTGAAGTTTTTGGACCAGTAGTCCGCACACCTAAAGATGTGAAACCCGTAGGATATAAATGGGTATTTGTGCGAAAACGAAATGAGAAAAATGAAGTTGTGAGATATAAAGCACGACTTGTCGCACAAGGCTTTTCTCAAAGACCTGGTATTGATTATGAAGAGATATATTCTCATGTGGTAGATGCAATCACGTTTCGTTATCTGATAAGTTTGGCAATAAATGAAAAGTTGAATATGCGTCTAATGGATATTGTAACGGCCTATTTATATGGTTCACTTGATAGTGATATTTATATGAGAATCCCTGAAGGATTAAATGTACCAGAAGTACGTGATTCAAGTCAAAAAAGACTATACTCGATCAAGTTATGTCGATCATTATATGGGTTGAAACAATCAGGGCGCATGTGGTACAATCGTCTTAGTGACTGCTTATCACAAGAAGGTTATAAGAATGATCCTATTTGCCCATGTGTTTTTATACGGAGATCTGAATCAGAATTTGTTATAATCGCAGTTTATGTTGATGATCTCAATATCATTGGAACTCCTATAGAGCTTCAAAAGGTAGTTGATTATTTGAAAAATGAGTTTGAAATGAAAGATTTGGGAAAGACAAAATTATGTCTTGGGTTGCAAATTGAACATCTTGAAGATGGAATTTTTATGCATCAATCATCCTATATATCCAAAGTGATAAAGCGTTTCAATATAGATAATGCACACCCGTTGAATACTCCAATGGTTGTAAGGTCACTTGATGTGAAAAAAGATCCTTTTAGACCTCGAGAAAATGGTGAAGAATTTCTTGGTCCTGAAGTACCATATCTTAGTGCAATAGGTGCATTAATGTACTTGGCTAGTCATACATGACCGGATATATCATTCTCTGTTAATTTACTAGCAAGATACAGTTCTTCACCTACAAGAAGGCATTGGACTAGAGTGAAACAAATATTTTGTTATCTTCGAGGTACAATGGATATGGGCTTGTATTATCCAAATGTCTCAAAAGCAGACATAATTGGATATGCAGATGCAGGATATTTATCTAATCCTCATAATGGTCGATCACAAACTGGTTATTTATTTACATGTGGAGGTACGGTTATTTCATGGCGTTCAATGAAACAAACTATATCTGCCACCTCATCTAATCATTCTGAAATTTTGGCTATTCATGAAGCAAGCCAAGAGTGTGTTTGGTTGAGATCTATTGCTAAACACATTCGAGAATCGTGTGGATTACCTTTTCAAAAAGGAATACCTACAACCTTATACGAGGACAATACTGCGTGTATCGCTCAATTGAAAGAAGGTTATATTAAAGGTGATCGGACAAAGCATATATCACCAAAATTCTTTTTCACACACGATCTTCAAAAAGATGGAGAGATAATTGTTCAACAAATTTGTTCAAGTGACAATCTGGCAGATTTGTTCACAAAATCTCTGCCTGCAGCAGTTTTTGAGAAACATGTCCATAATATTGGTCTGAAACGACTCAGAGATCTCAAGTGATTTTACGTTGTACTCTTTTTCCTTATCTACGGTTTTATCCCAATGGGTTTTTCGAGAAAGGTTTTAATAAGGCACGTTGGAGATCTAAAGTGATGTGGTCATGAGAGGGAGATATTATTTTTTGTTGTACTCTTTTTCCTTATCTACGGTTTTATCCCAATGGGTTTTCCGAGAAAGGTTTTAATGAGGCACGTTATTCAAATGGCATCCAAGGGGGAGTATTATGAATTATTATGGATGCCATTACCCTACTTCATCATCATCTCCACTTCACCAATATTCTCCACCTCAAGTCATAATGAACTCCACCTCATTTTCATCATAAACTCCTATGGATGCCAACTCAAGTCATCATGAAGATTCTCTTAGCTTGCCTATAAATAGCTACCATTGTATGTACATGAAACACACACTTGAATGAGATAGTAATGAGAAGTTCTTATTCTTCTCTCTTGCTCTCTTGCTCTCTTCCACTCTTCTTATTACAATTGTTCTTAGTCCATATAATTTATAACAATTATCTGTTTTTAAGATTTTCATGTGGACTACATCATACTTCTGAAATCGTGCAATATTGACTTCCTATTCTATAGTATTGCAAAATTTTTCACAATGACCTTGGATCTAGTTAATTCTTATTCATCGGCAACGTGTTCTTCTTGAAGTTATGTGGTTTAGACATTTGGCACTAGTTAGACCACCCGCAGAGGGGTCTTCTTGCCCCGGAGGCGCCACGTGGCGCATTGTGATTGGAGGCGAGGCGTGCCTCACCCTGACAGGATTGTCTCATCCCGCGCGACGTGGCCTCCTCTGACTGGGTGACGTCGTCTAGGGAAATATTTTATTTATTTTTATTTTTTAAAACAATCGATAAAAATGAAAAATCGGAAAAAATTTCTAAAAAGTAATTTTATTTTTTTTTTTTGACTTTTTTGTGCAATTAATTTTTTTATTATTTTTTGTTAATTTTATACAATTTTTTGAATCTAAATAATGAAACTTTTCGGATAAAAAAATGTGTGGTCCAAATTTGATGTAAAAAATTTGTTGTCCACATTCATTTGAAAATTCTATAAATTGATACAACCTTCTTCACAATTTTTCACACCAAAAGATATCCTCTCCTCTCCTCTTTCTTAATTAGATTGAGAATATTAATTAACATTCTAATTAGATATGGATCCCAATGAAGAAAATGAGAATTTTGATTAGACCGATTTTAGGTAATTTAGTCCAACTAATAATTTTATAGTTTCTAACTCTAATGTTTACTCCCAAGTTAGTCAAAAGTTAAGCCAAATTCCTGAGTCAAACCAAGATCCGCCAAACACCCGCCCAACCAATCCTCCAGCCCGGCTAAGCAATAGGCCCAACCGACCAACGCCAAGGCCACAGCCACCAAACTACCCTCAACATCCACCAAACTACCCTCAACCTCGACCAATTTACCTAAAATTCTCAGAAAATTTTCCCCAGATGCCACCATACCCATCTTGGTACTTTACAAGTTTTTTCCAAAATCCGCCAAATTGCCCACCAAACTTTCCTGAAACTCGACCAAGCCCAGTGTAAATTCCACAACCACAGTCATCATCACCCACAAAAATAAAAGAAAAAACTATTGCTAAGACGTGGAGTGTAAAAGAAGACATTGTACTAATGTCTACTTATATACTAGTTAGTGAAGATGCCATTGTCGGAACAAACCAGAAGGGACAAGGCCTTGGGCACCGCATCAAGCAAATCTACGACCAATGTTGTATAGAAAATCCAACCGACCTTAGCCCAAGAAATTGTGAGCAGATGAAAAGTAGATACAAACGCCTAACTCAGGCATGTAGAGGATGGATTGAAGCATACACCAATACATCTCGGAAATCAAAGTGGCCAAGTCGAGTCCGATATAGTGGCAGAAGCGCATATATTATATCAACACACCCACAGGAAAAAATTTCTTGATTTACATGTGTTTCAGGAAGTGATGCACAAACATCTAAAATGGAATCCTGGAATGCAAGAAGATCAATCATTCGGCTTCACCTTTTTATCACCGGCAAATGATATGGAGAGTGGTGGAAGCACAAAGAAACCAAGAACCACCGAGGAGGAAATTGACACAATTCCGGATGACCTACCTACTCCAGTTAGCAGAGCTTCGACAATACGTCCAATTGGTCGAGAAGCAGCCAAGAAAACGCAAAGCGCTAGAGGAAAAGAGAAAGTCACATCAAGCAATGACAACTTCCCTTCAAAGCTTGATTCTCTGCAAATTGCGCGGTCAACAGCGAAGGACACCGCCAAAGATGTCATCAACATCTTGAAAACGGATGACGAAAAAAGATCCCAACGAATGAAGGAGTACAAAGAAGCCACGACGATAAGCGCTAATGCCAAGACAATAAATGCTAAAGCCAAAATTCACCAAACAAATACGGCCGTTCTCCAGGCGTTGATTGCTCAAGGAAAAGAACTATCTCCAGACAAGGAAGCGATTAAGAATTTTTTGCTTTCATAATTGTATAATAAGGATCAAGCAATTTCAGTTTTTAAATTTATGTGATTGTTTCCAAGTTCGCATGTAATATATTTTGAATTTTATAAAATTTCTATTTCGCAAAATGTGGCACTTCAAAATTAAATTTAGCATTTCCAAAGTTACACGAATTTATTCTCGAGTCTGATGGAGTTAGCTGAATTTTAAAAAAAATGAGCTGAGAAAAAAAGCTGACGTAGTGCCGAGGATGTGGCACTATAGTGAGGGCACCACTCTGAGCTGAAAACTGAGAACAGGAGCACAACTGACGTGGCGCACAGGGCGTGCATTGTAACGGGGGCATGAATGCGGGTCGTCTTAATTCTGTCTTATCTTTCCTTTTGCTTTCTTTGTCACGTACTGTACTTCTTCTCCGGTGAATGATTTATAAATTTTGTATTGTGTTAAATTCAGCATATCCAATTCAAGTCTTACCGCATTTAGTAAATGGAATTTTGCACATTGTGTTAATTTTATGTCATTCAAATAAAACTTGTCGGCCGAAGTTTATAGATATTTGGTCTTCACACCCTCAATATACATCTGATGTTTAGTGAAAATCTGGATCTAATTTTTTTTTTTCCTTTATGGTCACTAACGTATCTTAAGTCACTGTATAGTCACTCCGGCCAGATTCGCCGGAAATCCTCCCGGAGAAAAAAAAACGATGAGGCCCACCTAAAATCTTCCCGGAAACAGATTAATTAATTAAGCACATTGCGGTCATGATTACAGTTTAAATCGCAACTGGGTAGGCACAAAATACCAGTTTACATTTCCTTCACAATTTTCTCCAAATAATATATAGTCTCTCTCGTAAAGCCACGATGCTCAACTTTTGATTATTCGAGAGTCACCCTTTTTCTTCACTTGGTTAGTTTACTGACTCCATGGCTCAATGCTTTTTAGATTCCGACATTGATATGCAATTTAAAAAAAAGGTAGAAATGCAATTTAAAAAAAGTAGAAATGCATTTTCATAATTAGGAGATTATTAACAGTGGCGTAATCATGTTATCTTGGTCAGAGAGAGATCGAGAAAATTTGATTCATTGAGATGAAAATTTTAAAATTCACTAAGATATTTAAAATAAATAAAAGTATAATATGCCCTTAAATCTAATTCTGAACATAAAATTCAGGACGCATTAATCCCATTCATTTTAATAGATAACCATTATCTTTTATATACTTTGAGTCCACTTTTAATTACTGATTTTTCAAAGTAGAGATTTTGAATAAATTTAAAGCTCAATTTTTAAAGGACATCAAACAATATTTTTTGAGTTGAAACTAAATCAAAAATTAGGACATAAATCTTTCTAAAATCTAAACCAAGTAACTCCAATTGATCTTGTGACTAATTTGACTAGCAAAATGAGTCACAACACTAAATTACAATTAGCTCCACACATACGAAACTCTCTCAATTCAGCCCACGGAGAAAGAAGGGAAAGTTCTCTCACAGCGCCAAACCGCAAATACCTCAAACAATAAGGACTTATTAGCAAAAACAGAACAAAGCAAGGGGTTTGCGCTAAAAAGAGCTAAAACAAAAAACCCTAATTTCTCCCCCCTGCCCCCCTAGAGCTGCTGCTGCTCACTCATTTGGGTTCATCTTCTTCTCCACCGCCAATTCGATCTCGTCCTCTTCCCCTTTTCCCCAAATGGTAAACCCTAACACCGTCTCTTGTCAGATTACTCCTTGATATATGGATTACATGTCTCATTTTCGGATGGCTCTATACATTTTAGATGATGGTGTTCCTTCCTTTGATAAAGTTTTGATCTTTACCATAGAAAAGGATTCTTTACAAGCATTGGTTGGAAAATATCACATGGGTTTTGAATCCTTTGGCTTGATTTTGATTGGGTGCATTAGGAATATCCATTTATCTTAGTAAAGTTCAGATTTTTTTAAGAAAATGTGGTGTTAGAGGCTCTGGCATTGTGTCTGGATCACATTAGGACAAGTAGCGGTCAGGTGTTTAGATGGTCGGATAGGTTTATTGATTGATGAGCCTATGAAGCTTGGTAAATGTTTATGCGAAGCTACTGCTGTTTGTTTTTTTTTATCAAATTTCCTTTGTGTTTGTTCTAGGCACCAAAAAGAGGTGTGAAAATTCCCGTTGCGGCTAAGAAGAAGGCCGTAAGTTCTTTCTCTGACCTGGTTTTTCGGTGTATATTGATTTCACTTCTCTTAAGTTGGTCCGTGAAACTTATGTTTTGAAATGGTTGTTATAGGAGAAAGTTGTGAACCCTTTGATTGAGAAGAGGCCCAAGCAATTTGGGATTGGTGGTGCGCTGCCACCAAAGAAGGATTTGACAAGATTTGTCAAGTGGCCTCATGTTGTTCGTATCCAGAGGCAGAGGAGGATTCTGAAGCAGCGGTTGAAGGTTCCTCCAGCTATTAACCAATTCACCAAAGCCCTCGACAAGAATTTAGGTAACCTGTTGGTGGAAATTGTCTCTTAATTCTCCTTCATATTGACCCAAGGCCTCTGTAAACTGCATAAATTGTGCCCTGTCAGTCTCCATGTAAGAATCTTACTTCATATTATCGAACTTCCTCCTAGTTTTGAACGGCTTTTTGTGTTGCAGCCTCTCAACTTTTCAAGTTGCTGCTCAAATATAGACCGGAAGACAAGGCTGCAAAGAAAGAAAGGCTTATCAAGAAAGCACAGGCTGAAGCTGAGGGGAAGACGGTGGAGTCAAAGAAGCCCATTGTTGTGAAATATGGGCTTAACCATGTCACGTACCTCATTGAGCAGGTGGATTTCATCTCATGTTTGAAGTTTCCTTTATCAACTTGCAATACTGATGGTGGACAAATCTTTATGTATATTTTATTTTAGATGCTAATAAAATGTTTTCAATGTTGCAAATTGTGTCGTTCTTGGACCCTATTCTGTTTTCTCTTATATATCCAATTCTCATAATCTTGTCCACGACCCTACTCCGTTTATGTTTGACAATTTGTTGGCTAGTCTGTAAATGCATTTCTAATGTGAATACTTTCTAATGAACATGCAGAACAAAGCGCAACTGGTGATTATTGCTCATGATGTTGATCCAATCGAGCTTGTTGTGTGGTTGCCTGCTCTTTGCCGGAAAATGGAAGTCCCTTATGCAATTGTGAAGAGCAAATCACGTCTTGGATCGGTATTTTTTTCAGTTGTATTCTGTTCCAGAGGTTTTGTCAGTGGGGTTTGCTTCTGAAGGTATCTGCTTATTACTTTTGTGGAAAAACAGATTGTCCACCAGAAAACAGCTGCTGCTCTGTGCCTTACATCAGTGAAGAACGAAGATAAATTGGAATTTAGCAAGATCTTGGAGGCAGTTAAGGTAATCATTATTCTTTAATGGTTGTATTTTACCTGTGCTTGTGATAGGTCAGTTTGACCTTGACTTTACTCGCTCAGACTCTTGGTCATAGTGTTTGTTATCTTTTTATTTACTTTCTTTACGGGACAAGTTTCTCAAATGAAATTAAGAAGCTGGTAATCGTCATTGGGTGAAATTCTCTTTCCAAGAATTGCTGTCGTCGTTATGTTTTCTTTTCCTACATCATTTTCCTCGTCTCGAATCAGGCCAACTTCAATGACAAGTACGACGAGCACCGCAAGAAGTGGGGTGGTGGCATAATGGGAACCAAATCTCAGGCAAAGACCAAAGCGAAGGAGAGAGTAATAGCCAAGGAGGCTGCACAAAGAATGACTTGAAACTTGATAATCGGCATTAAAACCCAAGTTGCACACGGAGAAGAGTTCAGAGAAAGCAATTTGGTTTGTTGTTTCGGACAAGCTTGCTTTAATTTTTGTAGCTGGAGATTCCATATATATACTGTTTCTCAATTTTTGCAGAGTAATTCAGATTTATGTTTTCTCAGCCTGTGGTACAAGATTTTAGTTCCAAAATTGCTTCGGATTGTGCTTACCGATTTACTTACGTCGATGCATTGAGAAACAACATTTTTTAGGCCGACTAATCTTCCTTTTGGTAACAGGTTAGAGATGATTGCTGCTTATTTCAGTAATGGTGGTTTAGATTGACAGGAATGGAAATATGAACAGGTTCAGGAAGGATGAGACACTAGAGAGTACAAGAACTGATCTAGAGTCCAAGAACAAGATCCGTTGGATCCACAAACCCCCTTTTTTTATCCGTTTTATGGGTTGAACTCAACTCTAATAGTAGTCCATTGAGCGCTGGAGTTAGTATACTAACGTAATCAAGGAAAAAACTACGGATGAATCCGAATTTTTCATCAATCAGCGAGATCTATATTGAAAGTTAGACGCGTGAAGTCTAAACATATGTAAAATTCGGTCCGATAAATTTTGTCTGAAGAGCCGAAGATTAACATGCAGATTTTAACGCAATACTATAAAAGTTGCAAATCATTCGCAAAATTGTCTCACTATAGAAGAAGTTTATGCTAGAGAAAGCAAAATGAACATAAAGACAGAATTAAATAAAGCCAAGATTACTTGGAAAAAGTTTGCAATACTATAGAACGGGAATTCTATATTGCTTGCATCAACTTTCTGAAAACAAGTATGATGCAGTCCACATGGAAAAATCCCAGAAGCAGATGGCTGCCATACTAAAATTTGAAGAGGCCGAATCTACAAAAAAAATGTCAAAACCACTGAACTTCATGAAGATCACTCGAGGAGCGGGTTGAGCACGGTGCCGATGAAGAACACAGCTCGAGTGTGTTCTTCCCTTATCATAAACAGGAAAGGATGATCAGCCACAAATCTGAAAGGTTCACGTGAGATGCTGAGGCACATTTGTCTCATTACTATAGCGGATGAACAGCCTGCTTTTGTCCCTTCTTCATCAACCTCAATGTGACATTTATGGAAAACATTTGACAGCCAAAGCTTCTTATCATCGGGAGAACGTATCATCTCACAGAACTGATCTCCTGGTTTAAATAGCATCTCAAGCTTCCCCGTCTTCTGGATGATTTTTGATGCCTCGAACTCAGAACTGAACTTAAACCTCGGGATCCAACAGACATTGATTACTCCGTAATCTAGACCAAATTCCTGGCTGAAAAATCCGGCCTGCGAGTTCAGCGAATCGACCAACCTTGGCAGGCCATCCACTGCATCCGGGAGGAAGAAGTACATGGCAAATTGTCTTCTCCTACCACCTTGGTATGGAAGTTTCAGTACCTTGTAGCCCTCAAACTGTTTGTGGTGATAATCCAGACCACTTGTCTCCCCTTCCATGAAAGAAACTTGAACATCCCGACCTTCGAGAAGGCGGAAGCTCTTATGTTCAGTATTCCATTTATCAAATTTATGAAGCCATGTACCCTTGAAGTACAATGCATTAGCAAGGATGAGCACAGTGTCTGTCTCTAGACAATTTGGTGGAAGGATTTCCTTTATTAATTGTTTTGTTTCCCTCTCAACCCATTGATTCACTTCCTGTCTAACTTTATCTGCAACAAAATGCACTATGATTAGCTTGATTGTATCTTTCCATCAAAAGATGCAACGTTAGAAGTACACCGTGGATATAGTTCCATATTATGTTAGATATTCCATATCCTATACAAAATCGGAAAGATTTTTAACACCGACTATCAATATCCTAATTTCAGCATCAGATCTTCCTTGCAACCCATTTCAGATATATACATTTTGATGTGAATTGTTGGTGCATTTCAAACATATCGTCAGTCTTCACTCAAATGAGTTTTTACTATTGAAGTATGGAGCTTAATTGGTACCTTTCAAAACAGTCCTCTATTTTGCCTAGTTAATCCTAATTAGTTTAGGACTTGTTGAAAACTCTTAGGGCTTATTGGAGACTCTATATAAGCATTATAATCCTTAATTGATTGTAAGTTGTAGCATCTATTGAGTCATATCTCCATTTTAAAGAGCATTAGAGCTCATATCTAGTGAAACGATCCTCTCCTGGCTTGGTACGCCCTCGAACATAGACATTAGGTCAAAATAGGTTGCCAAATCTTATTATCGTTTGCTTGCTTTATTTCGTTCTTTTTTCATTTCTCTTGATTGGGATCATGTGGGTGTATTGTTGAGGGTTCACTTATGTGCGTATTTTAGTTTTCGTTGTAAAAATCAGTAACAACTGGTATCAGATAAGGTCAAGAATCCAATAGGAGCTACGATCATGAATGATGGGAGGTATCCAGTTTAAAAGTTCGAGGGGATGGACTATGCCTACTGAAAGATACAGATTGAAGACTACCTCTACAAGAAGGATTTGCATGAAGTACTCGAAGAGAAGAAGCCGATAGACATGAAAGAGGAGGAATTGAAGCTCCTAAATAGAAAGGCGATAAGCGTGATTTGCTTGTCCCTATCCAAGAAAGTGATTTTGCTCACTACAAAGGCAGAGTCGATGAAAAAGATACTAAAGACATTATCTCATATGTACGAGAAGCCATTAACCATGAATAAGGTATATCTGATGCATAATTTGTTCAACTTGTGGATGGCAGAAGGTATGTTGGTAGCCAAACATCTTAATAAGTTCAACGCGACGATAGCAATATTAAACTAAGTTAAGATCACCTTTGAAGATGAGGTACAAATTCTTATCTTGCTAAGTTCTCTTTCTGACAGTTAGAGTTCATAGTCACAGTGGTGAGTGCCTCGGTGAAGAAGGTTACATTGAAGTTGGATGAGATTAGGAACTTGATCAAGCAAAAAGATTCGAAGGAGAGAGTCTAGGTTAACTTCTAGTTCAGCATTGAATGTAAGTAGTGGAGGAAGGTATGAGTCTAAGAAGGAAGGAGCAAATTACGGTGGGTAAAAGTCTAAGAAGGACATGAGCAAAGTCCAATGTTATAATTATGATAAGTATGGACATTATGTAGTTAACTACAAGGCACCAAAGAATGAGGACTCTTTAACAAATGCTACAACAGAAGACCATGAAGATGCTTTGGTCCTTAATATATGAAGTCTATTAGATGCTTGGGTTTTAGATTCGGGAGCTTCATATCACTCATGCAGTAAGGCTAAGATGATGTAGAACTATGTCCAAGAGAAGTTTGATAAGGTTTATCTAGCAAACGATGAACCATTGCAAATTATGAGCATGAGAGAAGTACATATCAAGATGCCAAATGACTCTACAGTAGTGTTAAAAAGAGTGAGACATATTTCTGGACTAAAGAGGAATTTGTTATCTGTGGGGCAGCTAGACGATAAAGGTTACAATATAGTTTTTGGCTACAATGTAGTTTTCAGCTACAAACTTTGGAAGATAATCAAAAGAGCTATGGTGTTAGTGGTTTAAAGGAAGAGACCTTGTGTACAACAAAGGGCACTCAAGATAACATCAATATTGCAAGAGGCTCGAGTGATGCTGATATATAGGCACAGTCTTCTTGACCATAAGAGTGATAAAGTGATAAAGGTGATATGCTCTAAGAGAGAGCTACCGGTTTGAAGACCATAGAAGTTGGACTATGCGAGCATTATGTGCATGGGAAGCAGCAACAAATGAGTTTTTCTAGAGGTAGAAGAGCTCCGAGGGAGCAAAAGCTCGAGTTAGTCGATAGTGACTTATGGGGCCATCACTAGTGACATCCTTGAGTAGTACGACATATTAAAAGATATCTATTGAGGAGAATAATCTTAAAGGGTACTTGAGATTGATAGATGATGGCGAGCACAAGCTTCAAGAGTTGAAGGATCAAATGAGCATATCTGGTAAGGTGGGATCAATCATTGATGCAGTCAAGTTAGACACTTTCAACTCGAGTGGGAGCGAGAAGGTGCATGATGACTGAATTTTAATGAGAAGGTTCTTGTCCGTTAACTACTATCTCTTGTTGATAAGTGATAGTGAGCTAAAAGATTGTGCAAGTGTAAAGAGGTATGATCTTGTGCACGAGAAAGCATCTCCCAATATTGAGATGGAATAGTTGAGTACTAACGCAACTTAGGAATAGCTTCATAGTGGTGAGAAGGCTAAGCATAATTGGGATGCTCATGTGGTTAGGCGTGAGGTGCTTGAGAACCAAGATTGCAAGAAGAGAGCTCTAAAGTAGAAGACTTGAAAGGGTTATGCTAGTAGTCAAGTGAAGTATACAAGGTGGCATACAAGGTTATAGATAGCGAGATCAGTGAAAGTTATGAGAATGCTTGAGAGGAATCCAGGGAAACAACTGTTGAAAGTAATGTGGTGGATGTCCAACCACTTAACAAGCATTACGATGGAGGGCTTATGTGATGTGAGCAACAAGGCTAAAAGTGCAAGATGCATTGATGCAAGTGAAACATCAATTGACTTTGACAAGAGAAGAGTGATCTCTTGTGATCGAGGAGGAGAAGATTTTGTAGTTGATAAGTCTGAGAAGATGTCCTTGGAGAAGTTAGAGCTAATGACGGCTTCAATTAGCCTTGAAAAGTGAGCATCAAGGGTCCTACCAATTAGAGTAACCAAATGACTGGTGATTAGTGTCAATTAGTAAAGAAAGTCATCTGAGTGAAGGATGACTAGTGAAGAAGATCATTCGAGTGAAGGATGACAATCATCCAAGTGAAGAGTGATCATCCAAGTGAAGAGTGATCAGCAATTGAATGATTGGTTGCGGAAAAATAAATCATGCATATATGATTACCAAGGTGGTGACCTTAGAGAAATTAAGGCTCAACATGGGCTCAGCTGGCCTCAGCGTACCAAACAACCAAGTGAGGATACATGGGAGCACCTAGTGACAGGTGTTCTGTGTGACAACAAATCAAGAGAAGTGGTTAGTCTCCAGGTGAGAGATTGTTGAAGTATGAAGCTTAATTGGTACCTTCCAAAACAGTCCTCTACTTTGCCTAGTTTAGGACTAACTAAAAATTCATAATTAGGTTAGGACTTATTGGAGACACTATATAAGCATTATAACCCTTCATTGATTGTAAGTTGTAGTCTCTATTGAGTTGTATCTCCATTCTAAAGAGCGTTAGAGTTCAAATCTAGTGAAATTATCTTCTCCTGGCTTGGTACGCCCCCAGACGTAAACATTAGGTCGAATTGGATTACCAAATCTTGTTGTCGTTTGCTTGCTTTGTTTTGTTCTTTTTTCGTTTTGCTTGATCGGGATAGTATGGGTGTGTTTTTGATGATTCGCTCGTGTGCATACTTTAGGTTTGGTTGTAAGAATCTGTAACATCCAGTTGGTTTCCACTCGGTCGAAACGTTAAAGTGGACACTAATTTGTTGGTGGAAGAGAAACCTTGATTTGAGGTGAAGATGATCGGTTGGTTCTACTATCTTGTTAAACCAAGACGCCAAAAAGTATTATGAATTCACGGGTCTTTATGTTCCTAAAGATTTACTATTTGGAATATTTCTGTCTCATTTGCTAAGTTTAAAATTATTAATCTTTGATTGAATCAGATCGAATTCTTTGTTCAGCATTACAATATAGTAATAAACAAAAAGAACATATTGGTTTAAAGTCTCAAATATTGGCATTAGAACAAACTATCAACCACTTTTTTAAAATTTTCTCAATCTCAGAAGTAATATAAACCAAAAATTTTACTCTTTGTTTGTTAAAATATCTTCGATCAATTTGAACAAAGATTAAATTGGGTACCAAATATCTCTTACCAAACTCTTTTCACTAATTCGCAAATAGAAATCTAAGCAGATAACCGACATGCCATTATCGATAACCAGGACATGCCACTATCGAATACCGGACTTGGATTCGGTCCTGGATGGGTAATATGGCCCAGGACCGTCCTGGAAAATTTAAAGGGACGCACGCGCTGACCACTTGATTTCGAGTGATTTTTCCATTAAGATCAACTGGTTTTTTCAAAACCATTTGATGTTAATGGAAAAACCACTTGATTTTCGAATGGTTTTTCAATGAAGATCAAGTGATTTTTCCATAAAGATCAAGTGATTTTTTCAAAACCATTTGATCTTCATGGAAAAACTACTTGACCACTTAATTTTCGAGTGGTTTTTCAATGAAGATAAAGTAGTTTTTTCAAAACCATTTTAACAAAGGAAATATCATTAAAGCACTTAAGTGAAAACCGCCGTAGTGAAAATAGGCAACAAAAAAAAAGCCTAGTCGAAATAAATAGATTCTTTTCAATCCTTTTCACTTATTCCACAAAACTCAAACTAAGAAGAAAAAAAAAACATTAGTTTGTTCCATTTTTGATTTTTTTTATAATATATAGAACTCAAAAAGTAAGTTTGATCTCAAATTGGAACAATTTTTTCTTAATTTCGAATTTATTCTTCTAAATTTATAAATGAAACATTTGCTCCATAATTAACTAAAATAAAATTCCAGTGAATAAATAAAATAATTCAACTTCACTCCTTGGCTTGGTAGCCAAGCTAAGCAAACTCCATAAAATAAAATTAAAATAAAATTAGAAACCCAAACCCAAACCGCCTTTGGAATTAGAACCCAAATAAAACCATTTTCCCACCCGGAAAAGTGAAATCCCCCATTTTCTACATTTTTCCATTCTCTTCAACCTCCGCTCCTCCTTCCTCTACCTTTGTCCCATGTTCTAGAACCTTCCCTCTCTCGCTTATGGAAGACCACTTGGCTGCTCTTCACCAAGCGCTCTTCCCGAGCGGGGACGAGGCTGCGGCCTCCGATCGTCTGGATCCCTTCCTCGTCCGCCCCGCCGCCGGCGACTCCCCCGTCAAGCTCGGCCTACGAGAGCTTCTCGTCGTCCTCGAACGCGCTGTATCCCCTTCCCCCGACGCCTCGCCCAGGCCGAGCTACCTGCTCTGGTCCGATGCGCAGCTCCAGGCTGTCGTTTCGCTCGGCCTCGCTGTCGTCTCCGCCGCCCGATCTCTCCCTCGTAAGCCCCTCTCACTTCATCGTTAACTCCGGCGGTTATTTTGTTCTTCTAAGTATAAATATTTTGTTAACTGTTTGGAGTTCGTTTCGTTTCGGTGTGTTTAGTGGATCAAGTGGAGCCGGTGGTTGTTGTGGTTGTGCAGCGGTTGCTGGAGTTCGCTGTTTGTTATTTGGAGAACTCGGAGTTCGAGGGCGAGGAATTCAGCACCGAGGTAACAGTTTTTGCCGGTGATTTTCCTTGTGTTAAGTCAAAATTAAACTCTGTTCCTGCATTTCTTGTCATCGAATGGGCGGGAATTCTGTGGCTTTTTCCCTTTTTGATGTTTAGGAAAGTTATTGGTTTTATGTTTTCCATTGATGGCAATTTAATGAGTTAACTATTTATCCGGATCTTGCTTATGTTGGAGAGAATCCCACATCGGAAGTGGTAAGTGTGTTGGGCCTGTTTATAAGTTTAAAGGCTCCACCTTCTAATTGCATACTTCAAACACAAGGAATTTTTAGAGAAATCTACGAGTTTTTGCTGTAATGGGATTGTTTGTATTATTTCAGCATTAGTCTTCTTGCTTAAATTTTTATATTGCCTGTTAGGTATGCTTTGCTGTTTTTCTTTTTCTAGATTACCTGTAATGCACATTTTCTTTGAAAATTCCTTTTCGTGCAACTAGTTCTATTGGCATTCTTCAAAACGTGCCATTAATTTGTGTTTCCTTCTTGGTTCTTGTTCCTCAGAGTCATGTTCTACTACTTATGGAGTTAGCATTGTGTAATGGAGTAGATACACCACATGACTTGAGGGATTATTGTTCTCTAAGCAGCCTTCGAGACATCTGGATGATGGTCTCTTGTAATCTTGATGGCAGAGAAGTGGATGATACTTGTGGTCTCCAAGGTACTGTATGCTCGTAATCTATAGTGGCTTTATACACTGATTGTTTAGTGTTCTATCATGACTTGTTCTGACTTTTTTTCCTCTTCTGGAAAAGGGGTCATTTGCTCAAAAGGAGAGAAAGCAGTGGATCGACTTTTGATGTCATTTGCATCTGAATGCAGCCAAGAGAGGCAGGATCCTGGTTCCTGTCAACCCTCCAAACATGAGGACAGTTTTGTTTTGTTGTGCCAACATTGGGCTGTTGTCCATGTAGATTCTATCCAGCGGCTCATGCGTTGCTGCAATAAGCTGATTCGGTTGCTTGACGTGTCCGATGAAAATGCCACCTGTCCTCAAAATCTGAAGCGATTGTCTTTTAGTTTGAGAACTTTTCAGTTACTTAGAAGGGTTTCGGAGGAACTACCATTGCTTGATCAGAATGCCTGTCTCCTTCAAGAAGTTGTTTCATGCATCAATTCAATTCCTTGCTTGTTTAGGACCAGGGTTGACATTTCCAATTACCATGTCAATGTTGAAGGCAGCCTGGAGAATCTCCTAGTTTTACTTTTGGAGGAATTTCTTTGCCTCATTAGAGTTATTTTCTGCAGTGGTAGGACCTTTCTGAATATACAAGCATGCATGCTTGCATCCATGTTTGGTAACTTGGATTCTTCTTTGTGGAGATATAACAAGGACCTTGCCAACCCAAAAGCTCCTCTAGTGTACTCCCCTCGAATTGTACTCTACATGTTGAAACTCGTTAAGGATCTCAAGAAGCTATCAAATCAAGTTCATGATATTAAGCAAATTGATGAGGATGATATTGACGGCTCCATTCAAGGCCCTTCATGTCATGCTCATTCAGAAGAGGTGCCGTTGCTGAAAACACTTACAGATGAGGAACTGTTAAAGATGGTATTTGTTCCTTCAATTCAGTGGTTGGACAATCTGATGCATCTTCTTCGTTTCCTCCACAATGAAGGATTGAAATTGAGGCCACGATTTGATAAGGCACAGTCCAGTGTCTTGAAAGCAATTGGCTCTGCAGATCCTGAAACTACTGTTCCTCATGACGATGAAGCTCTATTTGGGAATCTTTTCTCTGAAGGTAGCCGATCAGTATGTTCTGTTGATGACCAATCTGCTGCTGCTGTTGATTCCTGTTCCGGCGCCAATGACATTAATATGTCAATCCAGGCAGCTTCAGAGTTGTTGAGTTTTCTTAAAGATTGTGTCTTCTCTCGTGAATGGGTTCCTCCTCTTTTTGCTGATGCTTGTAAATTGATCGGAGAAAACCACATTGATGTATTGCTTTCTGTACTCAACTCCCAGATATTGCATTCTGAAGGCAGGTCTTCTGACAGCTGTGGTACTTTTCATGAAGAGAAAAAGTTGTCATACATTCAAGAGCTTTGTTTCGAGTTGTTGCAAAATCTTCTCACTTGCCATGCGCTGACTGTTTCCCTTGAGGGGTACCTTATTGACAGAATTCTAGAAGTTGAAGATGGAAATTTCATGTACAACACACAGACCCTATGCTTGCTAGCCTATGCCATTGCTTCCAGGGTGGGTTTATCGGGCAGCCAATTGAGGGCCAAGCTGTACAAAAATTTTGTGGATTTCATGGTTGATAAAGCAGCAGATGTTTGTTCTCAGTACCCTAACTTGGAGGAACTTGGTGGTTCTCTCCCCTCAGTGTTCCACATGGAGATCCTCTTAATGGCTTTCCACCTGTCATCTGAAATAGAGAAGGGTGCATTTGCAAAATTAGTGTTGGCTGTCCTCCAAACTGTTGATTCCCCACCTTCAAGATCTTCTTGTGTGCAACTGACTTGTTGGGCTTTTGTGGTTTCGAGGTTGATCTTACTTTTCAGACACATGGTTGCTTACCCCCTAAGTATTCCGTCGTCTTTGCTTATAAATCTGAAGTCTAAGTGGAGGGAAGCACCAACCTCAAGTATGCATCAGCCCAAAACTGCCGACAATCAATTTTCCTCTTGGGCATCTCATACAGCGAAGAACATTATGGGCCCTTTGCTTGAAGAGGAGCCATTTCTGAGTTCCTTGGTTGGCCAGTTTATTGAAGTTCCTGCTTTTCCTCCTCTGCTTTTCAGAGGCAAATCTGCTGTCGAATCATTACAACTAAGCTGGAATGAAGTTTGTTCAGTATTCGCAAAAATATTAGGACTGTGGAATGGTAGAAAAGCTTCATGTGTTGAAGATCTCATTGTTGAAAGATACCTTTTCTCATTGTGCGCGGACATCAACATAATGGCATGTGCTTATCGTTTTTCGCCTCAGGATGTTGTGAAATCTCAGGACTTGTTTGACATGGCATGCTTCTTTCGGTTCAGCTGCTCAGTTGTGGGTGGGTCTGATGGTCTTCCGCAACAAAACTTCCTTGACATGGTAATTGGTGTGTTGCATCATTTGTGCGCCTCTAATATTCCTGAGAATGTTGAGGAGCTAGGATGGGATTTCTTGAGGAATGGACTATGGTTGTCTTCTATTCTTTCTTTGCTCAATGTTGGCGTATGTGGATATTGCATGAAGAATAAGCTCTCTGGAGTGAGTCCTTTTTGGATTGCGAAAACAGCTGATGACTCTAGCTATACCTCCTCTGCTGAAAGTTTAATTTCCTATTTGATTGAGACTGGTCGTGCTCCTATGCTGCTTAGTGTACTGTCTTCCTTGTTGAGCAATTACCTAAGGGTTTATCAGAGAGCTTTCTTTGCAACTTTGAACAGAAAAAGCGACTCAGGTGTGATTTCCTCAGTCCTCCTCCTAAAGCATTCTTGTCTTGAAGGGTGCCAACTGGATGAACTTCTCAAGAATAGTGGTGTAAGTTCACAACAACTAGAATCTGTTTTGGACATTGTGCACAGGTTGGCTGCTGTTGTCAACAGAGGAGCCCCAGGTGTCCGGAATCAAGTATTTTGGGAGTGTCTGTTGCATGGTTTTCCCTCTCATCCGCAAGTCTCGAGTGCAGTTCTTGTTTCTAGTATAGTTAGCATAAAAGGGATTGCTTCTATTCTGGATAAGTTCTGTAGAGTTGAGCATTGCAGAAAAGACATTTACTTGGACAAGGAGGTGCTCCAACAGATTGTTGAGTCAATGATGACCATTAAATTTGACAAGGTTTTTGAAGGCCTCCATGGAGAATCTGATGCTATCATTGGGAACTTGTTTGGTGAAACTGAAATCTCTGGTCGAGGAAATCTGTTCCTACTGAAGCAAATGCAGGAGTTCTTGCTTGATTTTAATGCCATGAAATTGAGTGACAGCTGCATTTTTGAGTGGATAATTGTGCAGACTATAGATACTGTAGAGAGCTTGAGAAGAAATCTATTAAAGTCTAACACGGATGAACTGCATGCTGGTGGAGACAGTGTCCTGGAATCAGCCTCTTACTTGCAAGAAGTGGATTTCACGCTTCTTCTTAGTTCACTTGACCATTGTTTCTCTGAATCTATGAATGTTAAGGTCCTCAATTTCTTTAATGAGCTATTAACAGAAGACATGTCACCAAGCTTTAAACTAAAGATTGAAGAGAAGTTCCTTGAAATGGATTTACTTCATCTGTCCAAATGGCTGGAAGTACGGTTGCTAGGTTCCATCGTGGAATCAGATAATGGGGTTTTCTGTGCAAAAGGGAATTCTCTTTCTTTAAGGGAAACAACGATGAAGTTCATATTATCTCTGACAACAATGACTTCTGCGTCACAACCTGGAAGGTTACATTATGATTTCTTTGAGGCTTTACTGCAGTTGCTAGATGATGCCTTCTTGCTTTTCGATCTTCACATTTCTATGTCTTTCATCCACTTTGTCGTACAACTTGCTACACAGGAGGCTCTGATGCGATTGTTTCTGAATAAGACAGTACTGCTGATGGAGAAGCTAGCTGGTGATGAACACTTTTTTCCAGGGGTGAAGAGCTTGTTTGAGTTCCTTGGAACTGTTTTGAGTGGTTGTGGTTCTCCGAAGAATACATCAGGAAGATCCTCTGGCAAGTTGCTGCCCAGCAGTAGCTTCGCAGCAGGTTCTGCTGTTTTGACTTCAGTAGGAGGCAGAAGAACTTCGGAACCCCTGGTTTTTTCTGCTAATCAGGAAGCAGCCTCCAGAGCTCTCGAGTATGATGCAACTTCTATGGATGAGGATGAAGATGATGGAACATCTGATGGTGAGGTAGCTAGCATAGATAAAGACGAGGAAGAGGATTCAAACAGCGAAAAGGCTCTTGCTTCAAGGGTCTGTACATTTACGTCCAGTGGAAGCAATTTTATGGAGCAGCACTGGTACTTCTGCTACACATGTGATCTGACAATTTCTAAAGGTTGCTGCTCCACCTGCGCAAAAGTCTGTCACCGTGGTCATCGTGTTGTTTATTCTAGATCCAGCCGATTTTTCTGTGACTGTGGAGCAGGTGGTGTCAGGGGAAGCAATTGTCAGTGTTTGAAGCCTCGAAAATTTACTGGAAGTGACAGTGCACCTAATCATCTTGCCAGTAATTTCCAATCCTTGTTGCCTTTCTCCGAGGAACCTGATCCAGAGAGTGATTCTGATCTGGACGAGGAAGTGAACTCTGATGCAGATACTTTTAGCAGCTTCTCCATACCCAGAGAACTTAATGATCATGTTGCTGTGTTATTTGAAGAACTTGATGTTGAGGATCGGGTGCTTAAGCTTTGCTTGTCATTGTTGCCTTCCATAACTAGCAGAAAAGATGCTGATTTTTCCAAAGACAAAAGAATTATTCTTGGCGACGATAAAGTGCTTAGTTATGGTACTGAGTTATTGCAGTTGAAAAAGGCATACAAAGGTGGATCATTTGACCTAAAAATAAAGACTGATTATTACAACACAAAGGACCTTAGGTCGCATCTGACTTGTGGTTCCCTCGTCAAATCTTTGCTCAGTGTCAGTAACCGTGGCCGGCTCGCTGTTGGAGAAGGTGACAAAGTTGCAATATATGATGTTGGGCAATTGATTGGACAAGCAACTGTTGGACCTGTGGCAACAGACAAGATCAATGCTAAACCAGTCTCAAGGAATATTGTCCGCTTTGAAATTGTGCATCTTGTATTCAACTCAGTGGTGGAGAATTATCTTGCTGTAGCAGGCTATGAAGATTGTCAAGTTCTTACTCTGAGTCCTCGTGGTGAAGTGACTGATCGTCTTGCCATTGAACTAGCCCTGCAGGGTGCTTATATCAGGAAAATTGTTTGGGTTCCTGGATCCCAGGTTAAATTAATGGTGGTGACTAATAGGTTTATCAAAATATACGATCTTTCCCAGGACAATATAAGTCCTATGCATTACTTCACTGTACCAGATGACATGATTGTTGATGCCACACTTCTTATGGCTTCTCAGGGTAGGATGTTTCTCATTGTTCTTTCAGAAAAGGGGTGTTTGTTCAAGTTGGAACTGGCTGTGGAAGGTAATGTTGGAGCTACACCTTTAAAGGATGTCATTCGGATGCAAGGCCAAGAAATTAATGCGAAGGGATCCTCTTTGTACTTTTCTTCCTCATTTAAGATACTTTTTGTGTCATATGAAGATGGGACTACTATGTTGGGTCGACTGAGCCATGATGCAACATCTCTTACAGATATATCTTTGGTCTTTGAGGAACAAGATGGTAAGCTACGATCAGCTGGTCTGAATCGTTGGAAGGAGTTGCTAGTCGGCAGTGGATTGTTTGTTTGCCTTTCAACTGTGAAGCCAAATGCTGCTCTTGCTATATCCATGGAGCCTCATCAGCTGCATGCACAGAATATGCAGTACACACTTAACTCAACCTTGCATATGGTTGGATTAGCTGCTTATAAGCCTTTGTCTAAAGATAAGGTCCATTGTCTTGTTTTATATGATGATGGAAGCCTCCGGATATATTCTCACATCCCTTCTGGCACTGATTATGGTGCAAATGTTACTTCTGAGAAAGTAAAAAAATTGGGTCCAGGCATTTTGAAAAACAAGGCATATGCTGGCATTAAGCCAGAATTTCCCCTTGATTTCTTTGAGAAAACAATCTGCATTACAGCAGATGTAAAACTGGGTGGTGATGCCATTAGAAATGGTGATTCTGAAGGAGCTAAACAGAGTTTGGCATCAGAGGATGGATTCTTGGAGAGTCCTACTTATGCGGGCTTTAAGGTTAGTGCTTTTCAATTTAGCTTCTTGTTGCCATTTCCGTTGATGGGTTTTAGTTCTCTTAGAGACCTTAGTTTACTAGCTTGGTGGTGAGAAAGAACTACGGCTGACATGCAAATTCCTTGCACCTAGTTTACTCATTTATATGAACTGGACATAGAGTCGACTGTTTGAGCGAAAATTTCCAACTTAATTTCTCTACTTTAAACTTAATGGGGTTTCCGTGCGTTGGCATATTCAGCATGTTAAAATTAAATTCCACAAAGAGCAGGTCCTGCTATCATCTAGTTCTTAAAGGTATATCATCTCAGTAGGAGAACACCATGTCTGTGCAGATTGACTGCTTTGTGGATGGCTTGTAGGTGAATCACTCATTTACTTTTAATAGCTTTGGCTTTTATAATATTGTTACATCCAAGGGTAAGTCCTCCGGTTGGCGTGTTTTCTTATTGGAAATTGACATGAGATGTAGTGAAATTTCTTAACGTAAGATGTCATTTTCAATTCTGAGATTCCCTTTCTTCCTTTTATTGTGCAGGTCTCTGTTTCGAACTCCAATCCTGATATTGTCATGGTTGGTTTCCGCGTACATGTGGGTAATACATCAGTCAGCCATATACCTGCTGAGCTTACTGTTTTCCAGAGGGTTGTTAAATTGGATGAGGGTATGCGGTCCTGGTATGATGTACCATTTACTGTTGCGGAGTCGCTCCTGGCTGATGAAGAATTTACTATCTCTGTTGGGCCAACATTTAATGGAACTACATCCCCTCGAATCGATTCACTTGAAATATACGGTCGGGCTAAAGATGAATTTGGTTGGAAGGAGAAAATGGACGCATTATTGGATATGGAATCACATGTACTTGGTGGAAAATCTTTGCTTGGAGGTTCGGGCAAGAAGTGCCAATCACTGCCGCCTAGTCTGATACAGGAGCAGGTGGTTGCAGATGGTCTTAAAATCTTGTCAACAATTTATTCACGACAGAAATTAAAAGATGTTGAGATGAAAGAGGACATTTCTCTGAAGTGCAAAATGCTGCTAGAGATAATATTTGAAAGTGACAGAGAACAGTGGTTGCAAGCTGCGGCTTGCCGTGTTTTGCGTGCTGCTTTCCCAAGCAAAGAGCAATATTACCAGGTAATCCTAAAAAAATGGGCGAAAAAATTAATTGCATATTTTTTTCTTAACCAATTTGATTTGGTTATATAGAAATATCTAAGAAAGTCAATGATCCAAAAACCTTGTTCCAGGTGAAAGACAACATGCGTCTCAGGGGAGTGCTGAAACTGACATCTTTGCTAAAATCACGGCTGGGAGCAGGTGGTAACAGTGATGGTTGGATTATTGAAGAGTTTACTGCTCAGATGCGTGCCGTCTCAAAGATCGCATTGCATCGTCGTTGTAATTTTGCCACGTTTCTGGAGATGAATGGTAATTCAGAACTTTTTGCTATACTTTACATCAGTACATGATATGTTGTCATGTTAAAGCATCGGCAAGAATACGGGTGGTATGTATAGCATGAATTTTTATACCCGTATATATCTTTGTCAAAAAATAGAGAGGCAGATTCGGATCTTTGCATGATTCAGGAGATCCATCAAGTGGTTTGGATCATTTTCCATCATCCGATGAACTTTGAATCTTTTTCTTGTCACAAGCTCACTGAAATGGAGTGGTTTCTTCATTTCATTCAGTGCATGACTTTGCATAAACAAGATGAAAATCCAGCTGTTGTCTTGTTGTTTATTGGTCTTATGAGTTTGTATTAGACGTCCGATTGCCAGTAAAGCACACAAATGAATTAATTTTTCACTTCAGTTGAAAAAATTTCTGAATGAACATAGCATCCTATCCAAAAAGAATGGAAACATTTGGATGTTAAATATTTTGCATCTCCATCAAAGATAACATAGACACAACTCTAGTACTCTCTAATTTAGGGGAAAAAATAACTCATGTATTCTTGATGTGATTTATTTTCTGTCTAGCTCTTCCTAATGGTTAAGAGCATACACATTGGAACATCTCAGCAGATCTGAAAAGCACCCCCTTGACGATGTAGTGTATTCACAATCATGAATTTAGTTTTAAAGTGCTCCCTAGTCGATGTTTGCCTGAAAATGGAGAACTCATCTTAGAAGTTGGATTAAGCCGCAGTTGGGTTCTCGCCATGATTTATATTCTATCACGGATTATGATGGCAGTAAACCTATCCTTATGTTGTGCTAGTAAGTTAGGTTGTTGTCTTGTCCGTGTACCTTTTCTTTTTCTTGAGGCCGTCTCGATAGTTTATTGCTTTGTGATTGTATGGCGTCTCAATTATTTTCTCCTTTCCTTTCCTTGAACTGTATCTGGTGTGTGCTCTGTCCTTTCAAAATATGATTCAATCTTCTGTTCTGTCTCATGAATGAACTAGGTTCTGAAGTGATCGATGGGCTAATGGAAGTTCTGTGGGGAATATTAGATTTTGAACAACCTGACACCCAAACTATGAACAACATTGTCGTATCTTCTGTGGAGCTTATATACTGCTATGCTGAATGTCTGGCCTTACACGGAAAGGATAGTGTGGCACAATCTGTTACTCCCGCTGTCTTATTGTTCAAGAAATTACTGTTCTTCCCAAATGAAGCTGTTCAAACTTCCAGCAGGTACTTATCATTTGCTCAAACTATTTTCATCTTAAGACAAGCCTTTAATGCCTTTGCTGTATCTTTGTTTATGTCAGCCTTGCTATATCGTCAAGGTTGCTCCAAGTGCCATTCCCAAAGCAAACAATGTTAACTACAGATGATCCTGTGGATAATACAGCTTCAGCATTGAGCACTGAAGCAACAACTGGTGGAAATGCTCAAGCGATGATTGAAGAAGACTCTATTACATCTTCCGTTCAGTATTGTTGTGATGGATGCTCCACTGTTCCCATATTGAGGAGAAGATGGCATTGTACTGTGTGCCCTGATTTTGATTTATGTGAGGCCTGTTATCAGGTACTAGATGCTGATCGGCTACCTCAACCCCACTCCAGAGATCATCCTATGACTGCTATTCCAATTGAAGTGGAATCACTGGGAGATGGCAGTGAAATTCATTTCTCCACTGGTGAAACAAATGATTCAAGGAGGTTACCGGTTGCAGCAGATGCCAGTTTGCAGAATTCCAGTTCTTCAATTCATGTGCTGGAACCTACGCATTCTGGAGGGTTTTCCACTTCAATGGCTGATGCAGTCTCAATCTCTGCTTCAAAACAAGCTGTTAATTCTTTCCTTCTGTCTGAGCTTTTGGAACAACTCAAAGGATGGATGAGAACTACATCTGGTCTTCGTGCTATCCCTATTATGCAGCTCTTTTACAGATTATCATCAGCGGCTGGTGGTCCTTTTATAGACAGCTCCAAGCCTGAAATCCTGGACCTGGAGAAGTTGATCCGTTGGTTTCTGGATGAAATTGATCTCAGTAAGCCTTTTGGAGCCAGATGTCGTTCTTCTTTTGGAGAGGTCACGATCCTAGTCTTCATGTTCTTCACATTGATGCTCCGGAACTGGCATCAGCCTGGCAATGATTCGATCTCAAAATCAAGCGGAAATGCTGATACTTTGGACCGAAATGTTGTCCAGGTCACTTCGGCTGCTTCTCAGCCTTCTTTAGACAGTCGAGAAAATAGTGATTTAACATCACAGTTACTTCAAGCATGCAGCAGTCTTAGGAACCAAACTTTTGTGAATTACCTGATGGATATTCTGCAGCAGCTCGTGCATCTTTTTAAAAACTCGGCTAACTTGGAGACCTTGAATAGTTCAAACACTGGCTCAGGGTGTGGGGCTTTATTGACCGTCCGAAGAGATTTGCCGGCTGGTAATTTTTCTCCGTTCTTTTCAGATTCCTATGCAAAGTCCCATCGGGCGGATTTATTTATGGACTACCATAGGCTGCTACTGGAAAATGCTTTTCGGCTTGTTTACTCATTAGTTAGACCAGAAAAGCAAGACAAGGTGGAGAAGGAGAAGGTTGGCAAGATCTCATCTGGCAAGGATTTGAAGTTGGATGGATATCAGGATGTTCTGTGCAGCTACATCAACAATCCTCACACCACTTTTGTGAGAAGATATGCAAGGAGACTCTTCCTGCACCTTTGTGGAAGCAAAACCCATTATTACAGTGTCCGAGACTCATGGCAATTCTCAAGTGAAGTGAATAAACTTTACAAACACATTAACAAGTCAGGTGGCCTACAAAATGTAGTCTCATACGAAAGAAGTGTGAAGATAGTCAAGTGCTTGACTTTAATGGCTGAGGTAGCTGCCGCACGACCTAGAAATTGGCAAAAGTACTGTTTGAAGCACAGCGATATCTTACCTTTTCTGATGAATGCAGTCTTTTATTTTGGGGAAGAATCTGTCACTCAGACTCTAAAATTACTGAATCTTGCCTTCTACACGGGAAAGGATATGTGCCACTCTATGCAGAAAGTTGAGGCAGGGGACACCACAGGAAATTCAAACAAACCAGTGACACAATCAACAGACTCAAAGAAGAAGAAGAAGAGTGATGATGGATCTGAGGACAAGTCCTGTTTGGATATGGAGGTTGCAGTAGACATCTTTAACGAGAAGAGTGGCAATTGTTCGGGACAGTTCATAGACTGCTTTCTGCTCGAATGGAATTCTAGCTCTGTAAGGGTGGAGGCAAAGTGTGTTCTCTATGGTGCATGGCACCATGGGAAGTACTCCTTCAAGGAAGCTTTGTTGGCATCTCTCTTGCAGAGAGTTAAAAGCTTGCCAATGTACGGTCAGAATATTGTTGAGTTCACTGAGCTTTTATCATGGTTGCTAGGGAAGACTCCTAATGATAATGGCTCCAAGCAGCAGAATACTGAACTTGTTGACCGCTGCCTTACTTCTGATGTTGTTAGCGGCATCTTTGAGACTCTTCATTCACAAAATGAGCTTATAGCTAATCATCCAAATTCTCGCATCTACAACACTTTGAGTGGTCTTGTGGAGTTTGATGGCTACTATCTTGAAAGTGAACCATGTGTTTCCTGCAGCTCTCCTGAGATGCCCTACAGTAGGATGAAGCTAGAAAGTCTGAAATCTGAAACCAAATTTACTGACAATCGAATCATTGTCAAATGCACAGGAAGTTACACCATCCAAACTGTGACGATGAATGTACATGATGCTCGTAAGTCAAAGTCGGTGAAAGTCTTGAACCTTTACTACAATAATCGCCCTGTTGCTGATTTGTCAGAACTGAAGAATAATTGGTCCTTGTGGAAACGGGCAAAAAGTTGTCATCTTGCTTTTAACCAGACTGAGGTTAAAGTGGAGTTTCCGATACCAATCACTGCTTGTAATTTCATGATTGAGCTGGATTCGTTTTATGAAAATCTGCAGGCTTCATCTCTTGAGCCCTTGCAATGTCCTCGATGCAGCCGGCCTGTCACTGATAAGCATGGAATTTGCAGCAATTGTCACGAGAACGCATATCAGTGCAGGCAATGCCGTAATATCAATTATGAGAACCTTGATTCTTTCCTCTGCAATGAGTGTGGATATAGCAAATATGGTCGGTTTGAGTTTAATTTCATGGCAAAGCCTAGTTTTACATTTGATAACATGGAAAACGATGAGGATATGAAAAGAGGTTTGGCTGCCATTGAATCAGAATCTGAAAATGCCCACAAGAGATACCAGCAACTACTGGGTTTCAAAAAGCCTCTCCTTAAGCTTGTTTCAAGTATTGGTGAAAATGAAATTGATTCACAACAGAAGGATTCTGTCCAGCAAATGATGGTTTCTTTACCTGGTCCTTCGTGTAAGATAAATCGGAAGATTTCACTACTTGGTGTCCTCTATGGTGAAAAATGCAAAGCTGCCTTTGATTCAGTAAGCAAAAGTGTTCAGACTCTACAAGGGCTTCGTCGGGTTCTGATGAACTACTTGCACCAAAAACATTCAGAAAATAATAACACAGCTTCAAGGTTTGTCGTTTCGAGGTCACCTAATAATTGTTACGGATGTGCAACTACTTTTGTGGTGCAGTGCTTGGAGATATTACAGGTTCTGTCAAAGCATCCTAGTACCAAGAATCAACTTGTTATGGCAGGGATTTTGTCTGAATTGTTTGAAAATAATATCCACCAAGGTCCAAAGTCAGCCCGTGTACAGGCTAGAGCAGTACTTTGTGCCTTCTCAGAAGGTGATAATGGTGCTGTAACAGAGCTGAATAATCTAATTCAGAAAAAAGTCATGTACTGCCTTGAGCATCATCGTTCCATGGACATTGCACTTGCCACGCGTGAAGAGATGTTATTACTATCTGAAGTGTGTACCTTAGCTGATGAGTTCTGGGAATCAAGATTGCGTGTTGTTTTTCAGCTACTATTTTCCTCTATAAAATCTGGTGCAAAACATCCTGCAATAGCCGAGCAGATCATTCTCCCTTGCCTTAGAATTATCTCTCAGGCGTGCACTCCTCCAAAACCTGATTCAGTTGACAAAGAACAAGGAACAGGAAACTCTGCTCTTGCAATGCAGCCAAAGGGTGAAAACAGCACAAATGCGTTTGGGAGCTTGAGTAGTGTTGTTACTGGCAGCAAGAATGTATCAGAACCGTCTGAGAAGACTTGGGATGCTTCTCAGAAGACGCAGGATATTCAGTTGCTTAGTTATTCAGAGTGGGAGAAGGGAGCTTCTTATCTTGATTTTGTAAGAAGGCAATACAAGGTGACACAAGCAGTGAAAGGCAGTGGCCAGAGATCTCGCTCGCAGAGGCAGGAGTATCTGGCTCTAAAATACATGCTTCGCTGGAAACGAAATTCCTCTAAAACAAAAAGCGATCTACCTGTGTTTGAGTTGGGATCCTGGGTGACCGAACTAATTCTTAGTGCTTGTTCCCAATCAATCCGATCAGAAATGTGCATGTTAATTAGCTTGCTTTGTGCTGAAAGTTCTTCAAGGCGATTTCGGTTGTTGAATTTGCTGCTGGCCTTGTTGCCGGCGACTCTTACTGCTGGTGAGAGTGCAGCTGAGTATTTTGATTTGCTCTTCAAGATGATTGATTCTGAAGATGCTAGGCTTTTCTTAACCGTACGGGGATGTTTGACTACAATTTGTAAACTGATTACCCAAGAAGTGAGTAATGTTGAAGCTCTAGAAAGGAGTTTGCGAATTGATATTTCACAGGGGTTCATCCTTCACAAGCTTATAGAACTTCTTGGAAAATTTCTAGAGGTTCCAAACATCAGATCCAGGTGCAAATGCGTTCATCACTTTCTTCTGATTAATCCATGTACTCCAAATGCTGATGTGTCCATCTTGTTTGTAGGTTTATGCGCGACAATTTACTCTCTAATGTTCTTGAGGCTCTTATTGTGATCCGTGGCTTGATTGTGCAAAAGACAAAGTTGATCAGTGATTGCAACCGTCTCCTGAAAGATCTGTTAGATGGGCTTCTAGTTGAAAGCGGTGAAAACAAACGACAATTTGTTCGTGCTTGTATTGAAGGTCTGCAAAACCACGGGGAGGAGATGAAAGCAAGAACTTCTTTGGTACGAAAACAGTTCCAGTTTCATTCTTTCTTAGTAAGGCCTTTGCATTTTGTCTTCTGAAATCTTAAACTTTGCTGAGATATGATTAAAAAAGGATACCAAAGAGAACTTGTTCTAATGGTATGAGGAAAGAGTGGGGTGGGGAGCGACCCATGTTTAAATCATGGTCATGACAAAAATGAAAAATCTACTTATAAGAAAAGCTAAAGAATAAGAATCTTATGTTCGATTTGTAGAGAATTTGCATATCTTCACCATCTTGAAAGCATGCAATGCTTTTAACTCTTCAGTAAGATCTAGTATGGAACTTGTGAGAGGGCTATTGAAGATGTAGTAAAACTTTGTAGTGTAAGAAGGAAATATTTATTTTACCCTTGAAAAAGCAGCTCTTCTCACATTCTTTTTGAGGGGTTTCACACAAATTTTAAACATAAGAAGATAATTTTGCATTTTCCAACAGTTTTTGTCTAAATATGTACTGGCATGCTCATCATAGTTGATGCACCTCATGGAAATTCAGCAGCGACACGGTGGATAGTTCTTTTTCTTCGGCCTATGCTTTTCAAGTCACTTATCCACAGTGTTTGGTTTGCTTGTGCAGTTCATCCTGGAGCAGCTTTGCAACTTGATCTGTCCATCAAAGCCAGAGTCTGTCTATCTGTTAATTCTTAACAAGGCACATACACAGGAAGAGTTTATCAGGGGATCAATGACTAAAAATCCATATTCCAGTGCTGAAATTGGCCCTTTGATGCGTGATGTTAAAAACAAAATCTGCCATCAGTTGGATCTCCTTGGGCTTCTTGAAGATGATTATGGCATGGAGTTGCTCGTAGCAGGGAATATTATCTCTCTTGATTTGAGCATTGCACAGGTTTATGAACTAGTATGGAGGAAGTCAAACAACCAAACTTCATCTTCTGTGGCTAACTCTATTATGTTGTCCTCTACTTCTGCAACATCATCACGAGACTGCCCACCCATGATTGTCACTTATCGGCTTCAGGTGATTTGTTTGCATCGCTTAATGTTGTTAGGAGCCTAGGAAGAAGTTGGAATCCTGGATGATGTCTCACATTCCTTCACTGTCGATATACCCCATGTTTTAACGGCATATTTTACTTGGCCTAGTGTGGTTTCTTAAACCAGAACCTGCGTATTTACTCCTGCATATTTAATCATTTCTCTGAACTAATCAAAAAGGGTTGTTGTGGAAACTGGGATATTACTTTCAAGGATATGTTGTTTAATTCATCACATGCACATTTTTCAATTATTTATTGTGTACTCTGTCTATCATTAAATAGGGACTAGATGGTGAAGCTACTGAACCTATGATTAAAGAACTGGAGGAGGATAGAGAGGAATCTCAGGACCCAGAAGTTGAGTTTGCAATAGCAGGTGCGGTTCGGGAATATGGTGGGCTGGAAATACTGATGGACATGATCCAGGTGAGCTCCTGGATTGCTCTTTCATGTTACATGTCAGGCTCCCTGTTATTCTTACACTTGCACTTTTATTGTATTTTAATTGCTCTGTGACTTCATGCTTTTATTTCTCTGTCATTACCGATATTTATGTTCCACTTGTGCACAGCGGTTGCGGGATGATCTCAAGTCCAATCAGGAGCAGTTGATTGCAGTTCTTAATCTTCTTATGCATTGTTGCAAAATAAGAGAGAATAGACAAGCTTTGCTCCAGCTTGGTGCATTAGGCCTCCTTCTAGAGACTGCAAGGCGGGCCTTCTCTGTGGATGCTATGGAACCAGCAGATGGTATACTTCTAATTGTGGAGAGCCTGACAATGGAGGCAAATGAAAGCAATAATATTAGTATCACACAGGGTGCTCTTACTGTCACTAGTGGAGAAACTGGCACTGGAGACCAAGCCAAAAAGATAGTTTTGATGTTCCTTGAAAGATTGTCTCATCCTTTAGGTCTTAAGAAGTCAAACAAACAGCAGAGGAACACTGAGATGGTGGCCAGAATCTTGCCTTACTTGACATATGGTGAACCGGCTGCAATGGAGGCACTCATTCAGCATTTTGACCCTTACTTGCAAAATTGGAAGGAATTTGACCGATTGCAGATAGAGTGCGAGAATAATCCAAAAGATGAGATAGTTGGTCAAAAAGCTGCTCAGCAAAGGTTCACGGTGGAGAATTTTGTTAGAGTGTCAGAATCTCTAAAAACAAGTTCCTGCGGGGAGCGGCTGAAGGACATTATCTTGGAGAAAGGCATCACAAATGTTGCCGTCCGGCATCTAAGTGAGAGCTTTGCAATTATGGGGCAGGCTGGGTTTAAATCTACTGCTGAGTGGTCGTCGGGATTGAAGTTGCCTTCTATTCCACTTATACTGTCGATGCTGAGGGGACTGTCGATGGGGCATTTGCCAACTCAGGATTGTATTGACAAGAGTGGGATCCTACCTCTTCTTCATACTCTTGAAGGAGTGTCCGGAGAGAATGACATTGGTGCAAGAGCTGAGAACCTGCTCGATACACTCTCAGATAAGGAAGCAAAAGGAGACGGCTTCTTGGAGGAGAAGGTCAGGAAGTTGCGGCATGCCACGAGGGATGAAATGAGACGTCGAGCATTGAGGAAGAGGGAGGAGTTGCTTCAGGTACATTTTTTTTTATGTTCTTCCTCGTCATTCATTATTTTGTATACTATGTATGGAAAGGGCATATTCTATTACCATTGAGGTGAAAACTTTGGGTACAGATTTTGCCAGTTTTATGTCCATCTTCATATGGAAGTTTGTTCTAGTAAATAATACAGATCACTCTCACCATCAGTAGTTTAATTGTCTTCTCATCATCTTTCCCTTAATCATTTAGGGGCTTGGCATGCGACAAGAACTATCGTCAGATGGTGGTGAAAGGATTGTGGTTTCTCGACCAATCCTAGAAGGGTTTGAAGACGTTAAAGAAGAGGAAGATGGATTGGCTTGCATGGTGTGTCGTGAAGGTTATAGTCTGAGACCTACTGACCTGCTGGGTGTCTACTCTTATAGCAAGCGAGTCAATTTGGGGGTTGGCACTTCAGGCAGTGCCCGAGGAGAATGTGTTTACACAACAGTTAGCTACTTCAATATCATCCATTTCCAATGTCATCAAGAGGCTAAACGAGCAGATGCTGCGCTTAAAAATCCAAAGAAAGAGTGGGAGGGAGCTACACTTCGGAACAACGAATCTCTGTGTAATTCGTTGTTTCCCGTAAGAGGTCCATCTGTCCCGCTACTGCAGTATGTGCGTTATGTAGATCAATATTGGGATAACCTGAATGCTCTTGGACGCGCTGATGGAAGTCGGCTCCGACTGCTGACTTATGACATTGTTCTTGTAAGTAACCAATTCAGTACTTTTGGGCTGTCGAGCTTCTAATTTCTGCAATTTTATTCCCGTGGTGCATGAGCTTTTGTTTTGAATCTTTTTGTTTTTTGCAATTCAGATGCTAGCTCGGTTTGCAACTGGAGCATCATTCAGTACTGAATGTAGAGGGGGTGGAAGGGACAGCAACTCTCGGTTTCTGCCGTTTATGGTACAAATGGCTTGCCACCTGCTAGAACAAGGAAGTCCATCCCAAAGACTTGGCATGGCCAAAGCTGTATTGTCATATATTGGCCCGTCCAGTGTGGATTCCAGGTCCCCCACGCACCTAGCACAACCAGCACAACCTACCCAGGGAACGGAAGAAACCGTTCAATTTATGATGGTGAACTCACTACTGTCAGAATCGTACGATTCATGGCTGCAACACCGGAGGGTCTTCCTTCAGCGTGGAATATACCATGCGTACATGCAGCACACCCATGGCCGCTCGCCCAGTCGCGCAACAACAACCACTGGCAGGGCGGAAGCTGGAAGTACGAACAGAAGTGTCACTGTGGAGGGAAGCACCGGCGAGGAGCTTCTGTCCATCACTCGGCCAATGCTTGTCTATACCGGCTTAATAGAGCAGCTGCAACGATTTTTCAAGGTGAAAAGATCAGCAAATGTGCCTGCTCCTAGGGTGGAAGGGACGTCTGGTGGGTCGGTAGGAGATGACGAGGGTGGAACTATGGAACCTTGGGAGGTTATAATGAAAGAGCGGCTGTTGAATGTCAGAGAAATGGTAGGATTCTCCAAGGAGTTGCTCACCTGGCTAGATGAGATGAACTCTGCTACCGATTTGCAAGAGGCATTCGACGTGATTGGTGTTCTAGCGGATGTCTTGTCCGGTGGGATCACTCGATGCGAGGACTTTGTGCACACTGCCATTAATGCCGGGAAAAGCTAAGAAATGGAAAACCAAGAGCAGGGCATGGTTTCGTACCACACTGTGCGGGGTGGATAAATTGGCCCAGGTCGCTTAACTGTTGTATGTGAATGTTTATAACTCAAATTACAGATTGTGCATAGGCTTCTTATAAGATGGATATGGTTTACGGATCGCTGTTTGCTTCGTCCATACTCTTTACTCAGATCTTGAGGGTCTATAGTCTGAACTCTTGATATAGAATCATAATGGGCTTGGTTGGCAGTGGCAACCATTCGAAAACAGGGGTACTCTATAAATTTGAGCCCAACAAACTTTTAACTCTTGGTTTGGGTTACTTAAGCTGAGAGAATATAAAATGTTTCGAATGTGCAAAACATATAATTCCAATTAATTTGCTACATTGCCTTATACATAAGATATTTTCGAATGTTTCGAAGCATACCATCCAAAAGATGGAACAAAATAGCTTCTAGAACTTCTGTGCTAGATTTTACATCAAAATTGGTTGTGGCTGCAAGTTGAAGGTCCCAACAATCTGAATATTTAAAAGTATAATTTTTTTAAACAAACATATAATGATCTTGTATTTTCAAAATTTTAAATTCTAATTCTTTTTAATCAATTAGATTGGCTTCCTCCCATTTTAATTTAAATACTTATCCATCGTCCTATATTCTTTATTAGGTTAGAACTTCTTGATAAATTGATTTGTGCGATAAAAAGTAAAAGACTTAAAAGGGGAAACGGAGCCATGAGGCCCAAACCAACACCTTCATCGCCGGCCCAAACCTCAAATTGTGCCTACGACATCGTTTCAACCACGTGGCATAATCTCTCCCCGGATTAGTGTCCACTTTCAGGCTAAACTTCAGGGCGAAAATAGGAAAGAGAAAGATCGGTTATTTTCAAAAGTTAGTTAATCTGTAACTTCCGCTTCAGACCGTTAAAAAACTTCCCCTCCGCTTCTCTCGAGAGGCAGTTTTTAGGATCTCCTCGAAGCGGTCGAGAACGACGATCGAGCTCTGGCCAAACGATCGGCGGGGAAACGGACACAGATCGTCGAGGAGTAGTCGTTGTTGGTACACATCGCGGACCTGTTTTCTCCGGGGAAGATTTACTTCGTCAACCGGCGGTTTATCTCAACAACCATCCGTTCGCGGCGGTGGTGGGGCTCCCTTGCGTCTCCGCCGTCGGATATCCATTCTCTCCGGTCTTCGGTTAGGACTTTTTCTCACTTCATTACTTTTTTTAATTTCTTTTTGCAATCGTTGAGGAGATAAGCGCGCGAAATTCCCTCTGTTTGTTGTTGGATTCGTTCGGTTTTCTTCGTTTGATTTGCTGTTTTACGTAGATGAAGGGCAAAGTTGGGATTCTGATGTTTAATTTGATTGTGTTTATGGTTCTTAAAACATGTTCAGGGCGAGGTTATAAAGTGCATAAATGGATGTTTATTTGTAATGTTATGATTAGGTTTTCGGACACCTTCTTGTTCCTCGCGATTTTATGTAAAAAACGTTGATTATTAAACTTTGCAGCCCAGCGGTTTAACCTTGAAAGTAGTTAGAGGCACGCCCAGTTTGTTTTTGGATGTTTGGTTGCGATTTATACCTCTAATGTCCATCTTACGTTGAACAGAAAGCTCGTGCCGGATGACTCTTAAATCTAGAGCTGCTGCAATGTGAAACCGAGTTTAAGCTTCTTGGAATCACACAGCTGCTCCCATGTGACTACTACTACTACTACCTGAAGCAATTTTTGTACTTGGTTTCCCTGATTATGATCGTGTGCAAAACAAAGTATACTCTATGTTCATATATGGCAATTGAGATTGGCGTTGGCTCGGGAGAAAATCTCGCTGCTGCTATCGTCTCTGGTGCTGGCTCTGAATTTAGTGGCTTCTCCTCTTCCTTTCATGTTTCCTGATCTGGACCGCTCTGTGATTTGTACATAAGGAAGTATATATGGCAGTTGCAAGCTTGAAAGGACCTATTTGTCGGGAGCGCTGTGTGATGAAGAGAATGGAAAGACAATCTAGTGGAAGGAGGCGGATATTTGTTCAGACCGAAGCAGGCTTTGTTTTGGGCTTAGAACTAGACGGAAGTGACAATGCCCGTACGGTGAAGAGGAGGTTGCAGATTGCGCTCAACATTCCGACCGAGGAACGGTCGTTGATGTTTGGGGAAACTGTGTTAAAAAACGATCTGAGCAATGTCAGGAACGACTCTCCGCTCCTCCTTACCAGGAGTATGCAGAGAAGTTCTTCTACCCCGTGCCTCTCACCTGCAGTTAAGGATCTTCAACAAAGTGACATGAGTGGTCCTATTGAGATATTAGGATCCTCTCATCATTTCGCAAAGCTGAGGCCTGTGGTAAAGGAAATAGGCAAAGCAATGAGCATTGGCGGCATGGAGCCCATTTTTGTAAATGGAGGGCTAGGGGGTGCATACTATTTCAAGAATAGCGATGGTGAAACTATCGCCATTGTGAAGCCTACAGACGAGGAGCCTTATGCCCCGAACAATCCTAAAGGTTTTGTTGGAAAAGCTCTTGGGCAGCCAGGCCTGAAACGTACAGTTCGTGTGGGGGAGACTGGTTACAGAGAAGTCGCAGCTTATCTTCTCGATCACGATCACTTTGCCAATGTACCCTCCACTGCCTTAGTCAAGGTGACACACTCCATCTTCAATATTAATGACGGAGTTCATGTAAATAAGAATAAAAAGATGAAACAGGTCAGCAAGATTGCATCATTACAGCAGTTTATACCTCATGATTTTGATGCCAGTGATCATGGTACTTCAAGCTTTCTGGTTTCATCGGTACACAGGATTGGAATCCTCGATGTACGAATTCTGAACACGGATAGACATGCCGGTAACCTTCTTATCAGGAAGCTAGATGGGATAGGGAAAGTTGGTCAAATGGAGCTTATTCCAATTGATCATGGGTTTTGCCTTCCAGAAAGCTTGGAGGATCCCTACTTTGAGTGGATTTCTTGGCCACAAGCATCAATTCCTTTTTCTAGGGACGAGCTCGAGTATATTACTCGGCTTGACCCTTTTCGAGATTCTGATATGCTCCGAAGGGAAATTCCTGTAATCCGAGAATCTTGCCTCAGAGTCCTGGTTCTTTGCACCTTGTTTCTCAAGGAAGCAGCAGCTTTCGGTTTCTGTCTTGCTGAGATTGGTGAGATGATGACTAGGGAGTTCCGAGGGCATGATGAGGAGCCTAGTGAGCTCGAACGCATATGCATGGAGGCTAGGAATCTGTTAGAGAATGCAGAGTTTCTTTCGTACGAGCTTCAGAGGGGAGAAAGTGTAGAGATTCAGTTTGATGTTGATGGTGAGGAGATGGATATGGGACAAGAGTGTGAGTCAGAAACTCTATCCAACATAAACAATGGTGGAAACAGTTTGATGTTAAGCACCGGAGATAGGGTTCCGACCATTTCAAAGATATCAAAGTTGTTGAAACATGTTAGCGTCGGCGAGAAGAGTTGGCGACACGAAGGGCTGTTGCAGAAATCAGGCTATGTGACTGGCACGTCCTCCGGGAATAGGTCCGTCAACGAGCAACTTCCGGCGAGCTCACATTTCGTGCAGCTGTCTGATCTGAGCGAGGGGGAGTGGGTGCATTACTTGGAGAAGTTCCGAAAGCTACTCTTCCCCGCCTTCGGCAACCGTAAGTCGGGGAATGTTGGCCAAAGGCAAAGACAGAGGCTTGGGACCTCATGCCAATTCTAATGCAGTTCGGTAACTTCTGCCGGAACTCTTCGAAAGGTAGACGACAATACAAAGTAACGAATAAAATGCAGCATCACTTTCAGCTCTGATGGAATCAACCACAAGGTGATGGATAACTTTTTCCTTGGATGGTATTTTCTCTTTTCTTTTTGTTAATAGTTAACGTTAATTTCCACAAAAAAAAAATAGTTAACGTTAATCGTATCTGTTAATACGTAATAAATGGAATGTAAATAGTGTTAAAACATGGTTACCGTTGTGGGATGTTTACCATGTAATTGGTTTAATGACTACTACTTGGTTGCAAAAGTTATGCAGCTTTTTCGTCCTTGAATGTTCCTCTTGTGTTGGTCTAGGATCATGGTGCTGTATTGTATACTATCTAAGTTCCTTTTCTAGCTAAGACGAGGCCTTCGACAAGCTCGTCGAAGGTTGCTACGGATGGAAGAGGAGGAGCCCGATCGCAATCGATGTAACAAAGTGTAGCAGTCGGTAATTGCATCTCATTTCGAAGTTTATACAACCCGAGTCAGTGGCTTGAACTCGAATCTTCCATCTAGAACTAGAACCCGTGGGTTTCCTATCCGTGTAATTTGCCATGATACCCTATCACCAGTCAAAACCTTGAGAATGGTATTTATAGAGAAAGGAGAATGGTTGCTGAGAGATCGAAACTTTGGTCAGTCAATCGTTGTTATTGAAGCTTCCCAACTTCCTCAGCTCGACCTGTTGCTCCGAGATCCTGGTTACGACTCGCGAAAAACCTCCTTGGCCAAACGACATGTTAGTCTTCTTTGCCTGGTGTCTTTGCTTTATCTTCAGCAATGCCTGCGAAACTTCCGCAATCGATGGTCGTTTCCGCTGGAATTTGTGCAAACATTTATGAGCTATGGAGGCTAGTTCCCTCACTTCTTCAATGTCACAGTCTCCAGTTAGTTTCTTGTCGATTATCACGTCCACTCCGTCCGAACTCATGGCCGCCTTCAATGGAGAGTTTTAAAAGTTAAATCAATGACATTCCAAGCAACGGAAAGTATAATCGACAACGTGAAGAGTTTGGGCATACTAGATTAACATATTCCATTAAATTCTGCTGCGGGTGGATGGCTGTTATCAGTTCAAACATAATGATACCGAAACTGTAGATGTCACTCTTTGTTGTAAACTTGTTCGTGGAAATGTACATGGGGTCTATGTAGCCATATGTGCCTTTCAGGCCAGAATTGTGGCCGTCGAAAACCTCTTCCTTTGAAAAACCAAAATCGGCAACCTAAATTCAAGCACGCAAGTCAGTTACAAAGATAACAACGTCCAGAAGTTCAGCCTCTCGTCATAGAAGCAGGACATTTATAGCTAATAAATAATACAAACTGTAGGAATATGCTTAGCTTACCTTAGCTCGCATCGAGCCGTCCAACAATATGTTAGCAGACTTGAGATCACGGTGCACAACCGATGGAACTGCCTGTTTCAGGAAAAGTGTCACAACATGTAAAAACAATAGCTGTATTGAAGCAAATTGACAAGTATATTAACTCACCCCTTCATGAAGATATTCAACTCCATGGGAAATGTCGAGTGCAACTTGGAGTCTTTGTATCCAGCTTAACGCAGGTCCTCCTTCATCTGGGTGCATTTTCTGTCAGATCTTCATTACTTTGCACTATTGAGTTACTCATTTAACAGAAGAATAAAAAAAATTGTTGGCCCGTGTATTAAATGTCTAATTTTAAGCACATTGCATACACCAGCCAATTGATAAAAATGACAAGAGTACGCGAGAATCTCGGCAACTCTTCACCTCATTTGCAACATCTCGTCCAAAACGCAAGTGAGACCTAATATAACTATGAAATGACTGAAGGGAAGTAGTGTCTAATGCTAGTGATGGTTCAACCTTAAGTGCCTGATTTATATCCATTTCATATTTGAACCAAACATAAGATGAAACTCAAAATATAGGATTAATATCTTACTGTATAAAAGGTTGGAGAGGCTTCCATTACTCATAAATTCATAGATCAACATGCGTTGTCCCTTATCGACACAATATCCAAGCAAATTCACAAGATTGCGGTGATGCAGCCTTCCTAGCAGAGCTACCTACAAAATGAACAACTTAAGAAAATGTGGACTAATATCTCTATTTGAATCTCATCTTTCAAACTATTTCATGTTTTCTTGTCATCTTTTTGCTATGAATGATGGCTTAAGACAGGCCTAAGCAGCAAGAAAGATCAAGCAGAGACTTACCAAATAGTTTCAAAGCCACCAACTATCCAACTAAACTTTAGTACAATAGCGAAGAGGAAAAATAAACATTTCTCCAACTGCGTGGAACATTTGTGCAATAAGAAAACAAAGGACTGTATGATGACGCTAGAATTCTTCCTTCGATAACTTGGTGATTCATTAATGATGACACTCAATACCCTCGTCTCTATATCCCATTGATTTCTATGCTAACACCAATATTGTCTCAAATGCTCTTCTAATCGTTCAATTGCTTACGCAACTTCAGGTGGGCTAGCATGTATTCTGAAGGGAATGTTTCTCAATATTTTTTGCATGTTTGCAATGGAAGGTTCGGAGCATGGGGAAGTTCTCCTTTGAGGTTTACCTCTGTTTGAAATTCTCTTTCTCCCTGTTTTGAATTAGAAGCAAGCACTTTTACCGCTAGTACTTCTCCAGCTGGCATATTAGCTTTGTACACAGGACCAAATGAACCTTGTCCCAGAATCGTTGTGAAGTTCTGTGTCGCTTTCTGAATATCCCTGATAAACCAAGCAGTGATTCCATATCATATACATTACCCTTCATCCGATTAGGAACTAAACAATAGAGAAATATTAATATGGAAAATGGCTTTTAAATAACAGAGACTTTACATACTTGTAGGCATATCTAAGTATTCCTGAAGCTGAAACAAACCGATCTTTACTGCGATTGCTCCACCAAGAGAAATGCAAACTCTTTTGAGCGAGATCTGATTGCTGAATAGTTACAGAATTTGTAATTGATGCGCTAAAATCCGTGCTGGTTCCCAAGCCATTTACACGGATAGGGAGAGTTGTAAGGCTACGTTCATTGGCAGTGCGTCTGAGATGAGCACGTTTTTTGTACCACCTGATTCCAAAAAATAACAGTGAAGCTATCAAGAGGCCGAGCGCCAAACCCACACAAATTCCAATGATAACCAGGTCACCCTTATGAACCATTCTATAGTAGGTGATGAGGTTTTAACTCTGCGAACATTTTGCAGAAGACAAGTCTTGTGCCCACTGTCAAAGAATGGAAAAAAAGATCCAAGTCATTCCTCTGTTTATACTTCAGATCCTCGGATAATCAATCAAACCAATTATTTAAGATGAAATCAGAAAATGATATGGCATTGCACAGGCAACATGAAACATACATAAAAAACATTATTAGACATCTAAGGTACTATACGTAACTTTCTATAATATCAGAAAGACAACTTGAGATCGTCCATCATTTTCTGATCACAAGGAGCACATTGTTAATGCAGCTTTTAGAATTGAAATAGTAACAATGTATGATATTTGACCATACTCGGGAAAAAAAGAAGAAGCCAACTGACTTTTCCATTGGAAATGTACAAAGCCAAATGAATGACAGGAAGAACACATGATCTAAGCACTGGATTTATTAGCATTGCACGGTAGCAAAAGAAACCTGGGAAGAAATTCTGGTGCATCTAATGCATAATCAGTTTAGAATCATCAAACAAAACAAATTTGGAAATCAGTTTACTAGCATTGCACTGTAGGATCACTGCAACGCACAGGAAACTGAGATTATTGAGTTTGATTTGGAAGTTAAAACGCCTAAAACGTAATCAATTGATGCAACATTGCAGATTTTATCCAAGAACACGGCAAAGAAGAATATAAACTCTAACACTAACACGCTCTCCCAAAGTTACCAGTCCTATGCTACACAATCAGCTAAGCTCATCTTCAAGTACAAAACCCCTTCCCCATCCGAAAAGCAAACTGTATCCTAACAAATAGGTAAAAACATTTGATCTTGTACAAACCTTGATCAAGGCTTCTCTTCTATCCCCCATAATTCTTCTCCACTTACCTCCCGCTCGATTGTTGTCAATCGCTCTTCGGACAACCACTCTAGTTCGTTTGGACGTTCAACCAAATTTCCCCCTCAACAAAAGGCATCAAAACTCTGCCCCAATAACATATTCCCTCTTATAATCCTTTCTTAACACCCAAATGATGCGTGGCCACACAAACCTCCAAATGTAAAAATTCACAACCAATCTTGACTACCCAGAAGCTAAAAAGAACCACACTCTGATCAAAAACAAAAACACACCAAGTAAATCCCAGGAGAAAAAGGACCCAGAACGCCCAAACCAAATACAGAAAAACCAAACCCAGAAAAGAAAAAGAAGAAAAAGAGAGGAAGGAAAAAGGTTACCACTTTACGAGCTGGCCGCGCCCAAAAGTTGATCGGCTTCCATTATTAAATGTGGGTTTGTTTCGGTTTTAACGATTCCTTTTTCGAAGTACATAAATAAGTAAGTCAACATTTAACTAAATTCCAAAAGCACAAGGTTTAGGGAGGACCCGGTCTCTTGGTTTTCTCTCCTTCCCTCCTTTTATATGTGTATTCAAATGTTACACAATTATTAAATTTATTGAGTATAATATTTTGTAAGTGTTAAAATTTTATTTATTATTTAAATTATGGATTATGGGTTAGATATAAAAATTCTAAAATAATATTTGAATAAATTAATTTCATACTTATCATATTCAAACCTCGATAAAATCTATGAAATCCATTAACCCACGCACAATTAAATAATATTAATTTACTAAAACAAAATACAAATTGATACCTTAGACTATCCGTGTAAGCCCTTTAAGTGTCGCTATCTAAGTTATTTTACGATTAAGTTATAGAAGTACCACTTTTAAGCTATATCGACATTAGAGTTATGTTTGCGCATGCCAGAGTGTTTTAAGACTTGTAGACTTGCCTCCACTTTGGTCACTTAGCTTATTTTTCAAGTTTTGCAAAATTAGCCTCGGGTAGATTTCAGCAGCTTTGACCCCTGTTGGTAGAATTGCCATAACTTTCTCATTTCTGATCCAATTTAGACAAGTGAATATGTTTTGGAAAGCTAAGACATAGACCTACACCTTGTTAGACAAAGGTTTGTTTAGATTGTTATTGAAAGAAGGTCAAAATTGAGCTAGAAGTTACTGGATTATGATTGGCCAAGGAATAGGCAGTCAATCAGATTGTGTTAAGTATTTTACTTCAATTTAAAGTTAAGAGATGAGCTAGGCTTGAAGGGAAGTTATTTAGGACCTATATAAGACCATATTTTCACTGAAGGACAAGGAAAAATAGGATAGATACCCATAGAACCAAAAGAAGAAAGAGAAAGAAGCAAGGAGGACAAAGAAGAAGAAACAGGCAGCTTGATAAAGAACTGCACGGTAAGTGATCCTAGGCTCGGATTTAGACTTTGAGTTTGTTTACAAAGTTATAGAGGATAGAAAATCATATTCCATGATATATTTGCTTTGTTGATTTGATAAAGTATTAAATTCAAGAGATTTGTTTTACGTTGGCTGTGTGAACTGAGTCTCGAATTTGAGTAGGTTGAAGGAGAAACGTCTTTGTGACTTGATTATGTTGAGACCTGAGTTAATTTTTGGATATGATGTGATGAAAGACAAACAGAGGAGTCCTGTTTTGGTGGTTTCATGGGTTGTTGATGATGTAAAAGTAAGGATGGTTGAGTATGTAAACATATTGATGGATACATTAGAAGTGTTGATAGAATTGTTAGAAGTGAGTTAGTTGATTGGTTTTAAGTAGTGTTTGGCATGTGTAGGAGCTGCCATGTACTATTTTAAGCATGTTTATTGTTCTTTAAGTATAGCATAGTTACATACTGTTTATATATTCTTAGGAAATGGAGAGCCAACGAGCCAAATCATCGAGAAACATTTAAGGTCTACGAACTTGGAGGAGGTCAAGGTGAGTGGATAATGGGTTCATGAAAATCATTATTTTTATTTGCTATCTATATTCCTTGTTATTTTAAAACTGGAAAGTGAATAAGCTATGCCTTATTTCTTAGAGCTATTCCATTGATACGCCATTATTGATCCTATCTCGCTATTATATTCTTCTGTTGAAAGAGCTTCACTTGCAATAAACTCATTCTTTGATATGATTCATAATTCTTACTATTATTATTCTATATGGTTATGAGCCTTGTATGATGTTCACATTTACCTGTTATATTTATGAGGTTTTTGGGACCTATGCATTAAGCCTTTGGTGTGTATGCCATGTGTCTTGCTCTTTGGGAGCATCTATGCGTATATGACTTATGTTTATGTTGCATTTACGCTTGTGTAGCATTTATGCCTTATGTTGCATTTATGCTTGTGTAACAGTTATGCTTTATATTGTGACGTAATGCTTGGCTCGTAGCTTATATCTCATAGCTTATAAATCCTAGTTCATATTCCATATTACAAAATTTATATAAGTATATGTACTTATTATGTATTATAACTCGTATGACACCAAATATGACCCACCGACATTCCCTTAACCTCGTGATGTTTATTATCTACTCACTGAGCTTGTCTCACCATTCCTTCTTATTCATTTTCCAGATCCATATTGGAGATCTTAGAGAGCTTTCATAGAGTCGTGGAAGCTTGCACACTTGAGGTCGGGCCAACGAAGATATCTTTTTGGATATTTTGCATTTCTAGTGTGTTTGATGTAGTTAATGATGTAGATGGTTGTATAGTTGCAAGTTTTGTAAGTGCATTTAGTTTGTTGTATAGGTATGCTATGTTCAGGTTTACGTTTATGAAGCTTGCATAGATTTGACTGACATTAGTTTTACTCAAATCCTTGTACCAGTTACGACCAACAGGTTACGGGTCGTGACAATTTGCACTCGTACCTCCAAGACATTCTAAGACCATCTACAGTAGCGAGTCCCAAACATGGACTCTTTAGCTTTTCTCTCTCATCCACATCAGCTCGAGAATCCCAACTTTAGTTTTTCTTCACAATAGCGAGTCCGCTATAGTAACTCCACATTAGATCTACCTCATATTATCTTCTATTTTTAAATATAGTTACTGTATCAAATATGAATATGATTTTGATGAAATTTTGTTATGATACTAATTAATAGAAGATGAATTTAAGAGAACGATTAAGACAAAGATAGATAAAACTGAGATAGAAAAGAAAAAAGTGAAAAAGCTCAAAGAATTGCAGAGATATAAAGAATAACTAATTCATTCTTTGGTGGCCCTTTTACACACTTAGACTCTAATTATATACGATGAAGCCATGCCCATCATTTCTCCATGATCTTTCGTGCTTAGAGCATTTTAAGGAATCCAAATAACGACATAATCATGGCCCATAATAATCCATAATCTAAATCCACTAACATCAATCACTTGACCCACTACATAATAACAAAGATAACAAATAGAAGAGAAAACAACTTCTACGACCAAGTCAATCAGTCTAAAAGTATTTTCGAATTAATCGAAAGAAGAATTTTTCAAAATTAAAAATTATGTATAAATAATTCAAATTATAAATACGTAGAATTACAAATTAAATAGAATTTAAGGTTTAAGATATGTAAATTCAGGGTTAGGTTTAGGGATTTATATTAAGTTACCTTATTCAAGCAAAAATTACATTATTCAAACAAAAATTACATAAATACATGTGTACATAAATTTTTTCAATTACATATTTACATCAAATTACATAATTTTTCTCAAATTGCATAATTTAAACAACATAAATTAAATTACTTTATACAATTAATTTTATAATATTATTACAAAATATTATTCTGACAATAATGGTATAAATTTGTATAAATGTTTTTTATTTTTTTAAAAAAAATTCCAAAAAATATTTTTCTTGAATTGTTTTTAAAATGCATCGAATACCAAGATTAGAAAAATAAACAATTTTCAAGACTAAATTAAATGCTTCTTAATATTTATTTTCTACTTAATCTCAGAATAGTTTAAATAAAGGTTTATTATATTTAATCAGAATAACTTAACCAATAAATTGGTATAACAAAGTAGTATAAGTTTCAACCTTAAATCCTCCCACCCATCGTTCGAATCCCCTTCCAACTCTTAAAAATTTTACATAAAAATTTAAAATACTGGCAACCTAATAACATCGTCAACGTGGCATGGATCCGTCTGACGATCCCCTAACACGCGGGCTCACTGCGCGTGTTAGGTTTGGGCAGGCTCTCTACCTATGGAAACCTGCCACGTGGCCTTGGAGGAGATCTCACGATTCCCTCTTATGGATGGTATAATCCATATAGTTTTTTCTCATTCACGTAAGTCTCGTCTCTAAATTCACTTTTTCCTTGCGTCGTGCTACTACTATAATCATCGCCCTAGTATTTATGTTAATAATATATTATTCGGCAAAATCGATAATAAAAAAATAATAAAAATATGATTCGGCAAAATTGATATTTTTTATTAAGTTAAGAACATATTAAATAATAAATAAAATATATACATTAAAATAAAATAAAAAAGGCCACGTCAGAAAAATATTTGAAAATGTACATTAAAATAATAAAAAAGTATATCAACTAAAAAGTGAATTACTCATGTTCCATCTAACTGCAATATCACCAAGCGATTAGTATCTTCTTCTTTAGGGGATAAATTTTTTCTTCGAAAAACCAAGGATTTCAACATTGATACATTCGCTTAAAATTTTATGGCTTCAATTTTTTTGTTGCTTGTTGATTTTTACTTTCACCCTTTTGTTTTGGAGGGCAATACCTCTTATGCAATAAAATCCGCAATTACGTGCGATTCTCAATTGTTCTAGATGTGTAGAGAACATATTATTGTTTGAAGTTAATGATTCCTTCTCTTTTGATGCTCTTTTTTTTGGCAGCATCTCTATAAATTAGACGTGATATTGTTGATCCTTTGTTCATTCGAGTTGAGTATTTGCAGAGATTAAATAATTCTCCTCTTCAGTGGTTCATGTTCTTTTAGAATTTTCACCACTCTATACTTTTTGTGACTCATTCAAAGGGCAATTTATTGTCGTCCTAATTTCACGTTTCATTTGGGATAATTGTGCATTATTTCAGTAAGTACATACAAATTAGTAGTTTTTGTGGTGCTTACCAACATGTATTTAGTGAGATTCTATCACAACATCCACATCGAGCATTTCATTTTATTTTCATTGAGCTGTCTCAATGTATACCTCAATTCACCTATTGTAATTTTGATTAAGTTGTCTATCGTGACTTTTTATCTACTTTATATTTTTTAGCTTAATCGATCTAGGATTTTCAGCACGAGATTGATCGAACATATTTTTTGTTTGAAAGCAAAACTCATTGTCCTTCTTGACCTTTGCCAATTACGACATCTTCACTGTATATAAGAAACCATTAGGACAATGTTTTCTTTAATATTTCATATTGTTGCTTTTTCAGCTTTCTTCTTATGGGACATATCGTTAGGTAAATCTAAAATAAAATGTTAAAATATTGTTGTATACTTGGTGAATTTAAAAAAAAATGGTTGTGATTGGTGAAAATTTTGTTATGTACTTAGTGCGTAATTTAGAAAATTTTGTTGTGTAATTTATGGGTTTTGGTGAAAATCTAGAATTTGTTAAAGATTTTGAGTAAACCTAGAGAAAAATAAACGATTAGAACTTACATTTTGTCATTTGGGGTATATTATCGAAATAGGTCATACTCATCATCTTGACTAAATTGATTGTGATCCATATTAAAAAATTAGAAAAGAGAGAATTATAAAAAAAGAGAGAGTTTTTGAATTGGTAAGAGAAAAAAAATGAGATTAAATTTTATTTGTAGAGTTTTTAAATGATTTTTTTGTCATAGAAATTGTTAAAGTTTCTTAACCACATCAATCAATTATTGGTTACAAAATAATTTATAAAATTTATAACAACATAAAACAAAATTTATCGGAATAGAATGTTATAAAGTTGAAAAAAAAATAATTTTTCTTTAAAAAAGAAAAGGCAAATAAACAATAAATACATAGTGGTCAATCTCAGCAAGCAACAGAGACGGAGATACCGCATAACACGAGGACATAAAATGCTCTTTTCATACGCATGAGTATGACGTGTGTGTTAGCTTCCATGTATATTTTCATATCTGATTAATGTGTGCATTACGCATATTAGGATCCAATGCGTGAACAGTATTGAAGAGACTTTTCACCCCTTAAATGGAGAAGTGTGGGTGTAGGTAAATTTTATGTTTTATTATTTGTATTTTTCCCCAAAACAATACGTAAAATAAACCTACAATTTAGCTATGAATTGTTGATTTTACGTAGCTGATAAATTTTGCTGATTTTATCATTTTACCACTTTATCGGTTATTTGTGTGAAAACCATAAATATATGAAGGATTCGATGCTTTTACATTAAACAGTGGTCTGTTCTATTAGAAAAAACCGTCCCAGTTTCTATAGAGTTCTATATTTCTATACGCGTAAAATATGTAATTTGGGTATCTCATTAAAAAAAATCTAAGCGCCTTATACTTTGATCTAATCCCTATTATATAAGTAACGATGTATTAGTTTAGCGTCGACACGAGGAAAATAATCTATCATATGAGATGGATGTTTGACAATGTCTATTTTGATTATTTTCTCTCTCTATCAGAAAAAAAATATTTTATGTCAATGAATTTTATCTTATTGGGTGTTTCCTTGTTTGCGCCGTCAGGGAACTAATTAAAATTTTCGGATCGTTTAGTGATTAAATCGAATATTACACAGAGTGATGTAATGAAATTGATTAGGAAACAAACAAAACACAAAAAAAAATGGTTTAATTTATGAGAAAGTTCGGCCAATTGGCTCCATCTGGTTGTCCATTTTGATTACGGTTTCTGTTTAAATATTACATATAGGATTCTGTTGTATTTCATTGGGCCTCTATATTTAACAAAGCTGCTTTAGCGGTATTTCTCTTTTCATATTATTTGGCTTTTTAATTTGGGGTTTTTTTAAAAGAGTTATTGTACACGGTTTACGAATTTGGTATTAAAAAATTATTTTGCAAATTTAATATTCACGTGAATACCAAATCCACAAAAACACCGAAATAAACAAACACAATAACTCTTTTTAAAAAAAAACCTACGATTGCATTTCACTCTTCGACGTGGAGTTTCTTCTAATACTTTCAAAACATTTGGGGTTCTTACAAATCTGTTATTAATTACAGAAAAATTATATTGCAACACCATGTGATATTGCATTTTCTCTAATATGGTTAAAATTATCAATCAGATTTAAATTATTTAAAATTTTATCCGGCTATAATCTGGCCCAGGATCCTAGTTGGATGGCCTCACTTAAATTACTTTTGTTTATGTTATACGAAAAAACTAACTTTCAAAGTAGTCCCTCAGGACACCTCCATCCCAATATTTTTCGAACTTTCGAACAGTGTCATCGTCACACCTCTCTCTTGCTCCTTTCTCTCTCTAGAAACTAATCATTAGCCTTTTTTAATTTTCAAGATTAGTCTATTGCGTTTAAATTTTCAAGGTTTCAGACGATTTTGGACTATATTATCGTCCTAAGCAAAGTTTTTCCTATTCGCAAGCGGTAGAGTTTGAATCTTCGACCTCTTAAAAAGGAAGTAATATCCGTTGTCATTCTATCCACCAAACATCTATTCAAAAATTAGTAATTCTAAGCTCAATTCAATACTCAACCGTGTTTTCTTCTTGTGCGATGCATGCTTACACACAGATTTTTTGGAAAAGTTCATAGATGATACTGAACTTATACATTTTTGCCAAAAGTTCTAAGGTTCCTAAAATAACTTATTTGTTTATGAGATTAACTATTTTTTGCGACGTAGACTCACATGATTTTTGGAGACAAAAGTTATTGTGAAACTTAAAATGATGTCATTTTGACGCGAACATGGCACACCATGATGATTTTTTAACCAAGTTGGAATGCTGAAATGATAACGTATTAAAATCTGTTCTAGTCACTTATTTCTTTATAATTTTTTTAAAAAATGCTCCTTCCCCTAAATCTTTCCTTCTCCTTTTTTTCTACAGAGTCTGTCTATCACATATCTCTCTGCCTGCATCTTTGGGATGTACTATAACTATCTATTTGATAGTTTTCCATTTGTCATGAATGCTTATTTTAATTTTTTTAGGGATGTAAAATTACGATAATCTAGAATCCAGATCGAGATGATGGTTGTCAAGATAGAATTTGGTAGGAAATTTTTTATTTTTTTGATAAATATTGATATTCAATAGAATCTTTATCAAAATTGATATTCAATCGAAATCCAGAGTAGATTAAAATCTCCCTTTTATTATGTTGATTATTTTTATTTCGTGTTTCGGTAGGAGGTTTGGAAACCCTAAAGTGAACAAAATTCGAGGACTATTTTGATTATTAGATATTTAGTGTTATTTATTTGATGGATTAAATCTTTTGTCAACAATTTTGGGTCTGTTTGGTACAGCTGATGAAATTTAATTATTAGTTGTTGGCTGTGAGCTGATTAGCTGTTGGTTGATAGTACTCAACTGATAGCTGAAATCCGATTTTTGCAAAAATATTTGGTAAATTAGTATTGGCTGTTGCTATTGAGTCATAAAATTATTTATAAGGGTAATTGACTAATAAATATCATTCTTTAATATTTAATATAATGCATATTATTTATCTTTATGCTTTTGCCAATTAAAAAAGTGTCTCTCTTAATTTGTATATTTAATATAGTACATATTATTTATCTTTATACTTCCACCAATTAAAAACATGTCTCTCTTAATTTAATATTTAATATAGTAATATTTAATATTTATTTCTATATTTTTGCCAATAAAAAAATATCCCTTTTAATTTAATATTTAATATAGTAATATTAGTATTCATCTCTATATTTTTGCCAATTTAAAAAAAAATGTCCCTCTTAAGTTAATATTTAATTAGGAATTATCTGAATCGAAAGCTATTTAGTAATTTGATATTGTAATAGCGATCAATTAAATGTAACAGCTATAAATTCTAACTGTTGGAAAAATTAACGTTTGGGTTCCAAGAGCTATTTTTTATATTCACAAAACAACGATTAATCTGGTAGCTGATAATTTGTTAATGGCTTCTTGGCTCTGGCTAAGAGTTTAAGCTACAAAAAAAAAACGATTAATATGGTAGCTCATAATTTGTTGGTCTGTTGGTATATAATAATTAAAACCAGAACCAAAACCAATTAAACAGAGTATGCCATTCCAAATTTGAGTAGACCCTCTTTAGGAATGAAGAAAAATTCATCAGCTTTACTGACACATTTGTTGAGCAAATTGTAGAGTAGTCCACCACCACCTTCTTCCATAGGGACGACCCTTTGGAAGCCACTGCCTCGCTCTCACCGAGCAGGTACACGATACCGCCTTCTCTGATCGCTTCGCCCACCAAATGCAGCTCCTCGCCTACCTTCTCAGGTATGCTTTCTTCCTGTAAAAACTCCTTGAGCCGATCCACCAATATCTCCTCGAATTCCTTATGTTTGCTCCGCGAGTCCTTGTAATCGTACCTCACAATGCACTTGAACATCAGCTTTTGAGGATGCACGCGCTGGAACAAGATGCGTTCTTCAGTTGGGACTTTGCTGATTGGTAAGAACTTGATTGCAACGAACACTAGGACGGAATAGAGAGCCAGCATGCTTGAGAGGTAGCGCGTAAATATTGGAGGAATGCCTTGTACTAGTTGGTTGTAGAACAATCCGAGGCCATCCATGTTGCGGATTCGTGGGTTGGATGTGATGTCGAGTAGTTGCACTAGTGCAACTTTGTTTTTCATCTCAAACATGTAGTTCTTTCGGCATCCATAGTTCCATGTGAGCATAATGATCACCATGAAAAAGGTGAAGAGAAGAGAAATGAAACCTCCATCTGCAAAATTGTACAACACCGAGCTCAAGAAAGCGAGTTCGAGGAGACCAATTGTTAGGCAATAGAGGATGATCAAGACAAAATGGGTTTTCCATATCATGATCATCACAAGGACCAAATATGAGGATGTGATCATGAATACCATAGCCACCGCGATTCCTTTAAAGATAAAAACACAATTGAGGAATTTGCAAAATATTAGACAAAGATGCAATGGAATTGCGCATGCCAACTCCTTAATCACCATATGCATTGCTAATTTGCAATGTGTTCTTGAAACCAAGGGTGACCCCGACACAAGCAATCATAATAAGGTTGTTGATTTCATGCACACGAACTTGGCCTTCATACTTTGCAGATGTGTGAACCACCTTAACCCTCGGGAAGCAACCGAGTGTAATAGCTTGTTGGACAATCGAGAACGAGGCTGAGATCAAGGACTGGCTAGCGATGATGGCTGCCAATACTGCAATTACAAATTATGGCTAGTAAAGTACTCCCGTGAGCAAGAAACTCGTATCAAGCAACATCAAATACGCTCATCTTGGTTGGCAGCAGAAGGCTATAACAGGTACATAACTTACTTGGAATGCTACTATAGAAAGCAGTCGTAACATTGTTCGGATGTTTCCTCAGATAAGAGCATTGTCCAATATAGGCAAGCAGAATGAAAGGGAAAATGATGAAGCTTGAACTAATCTGAATCGAACGGATATTGAAGTGGCCGTGATCAGCAAAAAGGGCTTCAGAACCTGAAAAGTTTTGTTAAAACCGTTAGTTTCATGATCTTAATGAAGTATCTAACTCAAGATTGAGCTCAGAAACATCATCTGTAAGGCATAAAATCACACCCCTAAAGAAATCCAAGCAGCTTTTCCATTTTTAGCAAAGACCCCAACAATGTGCCATGGATTAAAGGCCTTAATCACCAGAGGATCATACTTGATGAAGTTGTAGTAGCCGATGTTTGCAATGAGGCCGAACCATATCAACAGAACTAGACTGAATGCATATCCCACTTTATCAGTTCCAAATCATTGGATTTGGAATAACAGTATCAAGATTGCAACTGAAATCCACATGATTGCGTCATCAGACAGGGATTCTAATACCTCCCTTATGCCTCCAACTGCTGACAATACTGCATCAACAAACCAAAACATGAACTTGGACAAACAAATCACTCGGACGCTAATTGTTATCTCACCAAAGAGAGACTCGGCCGGTCTTCGAGTCATTTTTAAAAACATCTTACCTGATATGCATGGTGTGAGAATGTCGTCCCCAATCACTCGGACGCTAATTGTTATCTTCGTCTTGTTGATTTGAAATCAAATTGATCTTGGCATACCGGCATATAAGAGAATATAAAGCAAAAGTCCCTCCTGTAAAATAAGGAAAATTGTACAATACAGTTAAATTTCAGTTCAATTCTTATAATACCAACAACAGCGTTTTAAGTGCAAGAGACAAATTCTAGTTCAGTTCTTAAAGTATAAAAATAAAAAACTAAAAAGCTCACCATCTCCAATGTCGTTGGCTGTGAGAACCACGAAGACATATTTGATCAATGTGATGGAGATGAGGGAGTAGACAATTAAGGACAAGACGCCGAGAAGATCCTCTTGATTATTGATCCCATTGGGAAAAAGTCATATTTTTTATATGGTAAATTCATGAAAAAAATGTCAAATTGGTACCCAAAAAACTAAATTGTAAAAGAGGTGTCCATGGAGGACTGTTTTAAAAAAATTCTGTGTACTGAACCAGTACACGAGATTTTATCCCGTGTATACCAATACACGGAATTTTAGCCCAAATATAGTATACGGACCAAAATCCTGTGTATTGGTCCAACCGGGATAAAACCTCGTGTACTGAACCAATACATGAGATTTTGGTCCGTGTATTGGTTCACCAGCTTTAAAAAGCCCCTAACACGGGATTTTATCCTGGTGACTCAAAACCAACCCTAAAAATGTGACCACCGAGAGCCTCCTCCTCCTACAGCCCAACCATTGACCGTCCTCCCCTGCTGCTGCCGAATCCAACCCGTACCTACCGTCGCTGAGCATCGCTCGTGTTCATAGGTATACCATAGCTTGAATTCTTAATTGTGAATTGTAAATGTGAATTCTTGATTGTGAATTGGAATATGTGAATTCTTGATTATGAATTGGAATTGGTTCTTTTACCTCCTCTTCTTCTTCGTCATTTTCCGCGTCCAAGTTATTGGTTGCATATGGAGTACTTAAGTCCAATCACACGTTAGCTTCTACGTTCGATTGTCTTTCTTGGATAGGATTTGGGTCATATTCCTCACATGTGCTCTTCTCCACTATTAGATCTAGCAAAATTTTCCTTGCCTCTACTCCGTATATGTCTACCATGATCTACACTATATTTGCAACATCTTCCTCGTCTTTGATACTAATTAGTCGGAACTTTCCTGAAGGTAAGGGACATCTAAATATCAAAGATTTCATTTCTTTGTTATCATCAAATGACACTTTTCCAACCACTTTTCGCCATAATCTCTCGTACGTTAACATATCTATGTGAAATTTCAACATGACTTCACATCCTCCTTCGTTTTAAAATCGGTTAGCCTATTTTTCTTAATTGCTCCATCGTATTTCACTCCAATTCGCACAGTTCGCTGAGACATTTTAGATAGATCTACATAAACAATATTCTAAAAATGTTCAACCCCTAATTAATTCAACCGCACCAAATTGACCAATGGTCCAACAACTAAAAAAGTTATATCAGCTCTTCAACAAGTCTAAATTACTAAATAACATTTTTTGCAAATTAACTTATTTTAAAAAAAAACCATCATTCTTAATCAATTTTTGAGTTTCTAAGTTCAACATTATCGATAATTAACTACACTAATCTTTCCTAAATAACGGAATTAATAACGATGGCTCAACAAAGCGTAACTAATAACCACCATCTTAATCAATTATGGAGTTTCAAAGTTCAACATTATCAATAATTAACTACACTAATCTTTTCTAAATCACTAAATTAATAACGACGATTAACAAATTCATAAACTCACTATATCACAAAAGCTAAATTATAATAATTTACCTGCTTGAAGTTTCAAACCGTGCACGAACCTCTTCAAACCTTGGAGAAAGTGGAATTTTTGGTGGAATTTGAGGGATTTTTGTTCTCTACTTCGTTCATCTGTGAGAGTTCATTGTTATAGCCAAGTTTTGACCAATACACGGAATTTTTTCCGTGTATTGGTAGATACAAAATCTCGAAATTCCATTTCATCCGTGAAATGTAGATTTTGCCCTAGATAACCAGTACACTGAAAAAAATTCTGTGTACTGGTTCAGTTATCGGGATTTATCCCGGTTAGACCAATAAACGGGATTTTGGTCCGTGTACATGCGCTAAAATCTCGTGTATCGGTATACAAGGGGTAAAATCCTGTGTACTGGTCCAGTACACGAGATTTTTTCAAAACAGTCCCCTGTGGAAACCTCTTTTGCAATTTTGTTTTTTGGTATCATTTTGACAATTTTTAATGAATAATAACACCATCTAAAAAAAATCTGAAAAATTCCTGGCAATACGTACAAGGAAGACGTGCCAAGATCACCATACACGACTCCGATACATTGGAATGCAAGTTTCTTAACAGTTGACCACGAATGAGACTGCTTTGAAAAAATCAGTTACTTGGTGTTAATTGCTCTATTTTGGAAAATATTTTATTATAAGATGATAATTAGATTTTTTGGTTAAATAGAAGGTTATACGTGCCATATATTCCTATAAATAAAAACCAAAAATCTTTTCAATCGAATAAACCCGACCTGAAAACTTAAAGATAGCCCATTAATGTGGAGTCATATAACTATTAAATAGCTCAAGTATCGGTGGACGGTGGTGATCGATTTTATGTGGACAATATGTCAATATGTACTTTTACATTTAAATTCACCAAAGTGAACATGGATTATTTTTTTCCGTATATTATTGTCAATGACTCTAATTAATCATGGTGTAATATATTTTGTTACTTCAAAAAATTTGGAATTACCTGGACTTGGCCAGGAAAAATACCGGTCACGTCGGAATCGACTACATTCATATTGATGGGTGTGACTCTCGGTTGACCGCCATTGTCAGTGTCGACGCCAATTTGATGTGTTTCTTCTCCTCCAATTCTGCTGTCCTTCTGGTTTTGTTAGGTGGATGCAATTCTTCTCAAATTAATATCTTTCTAGCTCGGGCTCTGTGAATCAAGTTAAGAGGAAAGCAAAAGGACATTGGTTATTTATATATTTTTCATAAGACCAGAATTATCAATGTCCTAGATAGGTGACTTCCGCCGTTTTTAGTTTTTTTTTTCGAATAATTTAGTTTCAAATATAGTAAACTGAAAAGGAAAGAGATTAGAGATATCATGCAAAAAGAGATTAGTGATATCTGAAAAACACAATGATTAATTAGGCAATGTCAATATGGTGACAATAAATGGGTCTTAAGATAAAAAGTTAATAAAATTAGTGGACAAGCCTATATTTTACCAAACATAATCTAGGAAAATATCCAAGTAACCTAAACAAACTTTTATAAACTTATTGAACACGTCGAATCCCAACACTAACTCAAAACTTAGTCCATAACATTGATACATGTCTAGGTCTCTAATCCAACTCACTCGGGAATACAACCAAAATAAAATCCATCAAATAATTCATCCCAATATTGAGTAGACGCTATCTGGGATTGAAGAAAACATCATCTGGCTCCGTAACACATTTGTTTATCCAATTGTAGAGGTAGTCCACCACAGGGGCGTAGCGAGGAATATTTAGAAGTTGAGGCAATATTATTGTAAACAAATTTCAAATCCATCTTTTTACCCTAATAATAATATTTATGTGAGCCTAAAAAATTATGATCTCTTTCCACCAAAAATAGGTAAAGAATAATAATATTTTTATATATGCCTAAAAGAAATAGGTATAGATAAAATTGTTTCTTATGGGCTTCAAAAATTAGTGGGGTCAATGCTTAAATTTAGTGGGTACACATATTAAAAAAAAATTCAATTAAAAAAAAATTTAATAATTAAGTGGGGTCAATTGACCCCACTATTTTGAAGGTGGCTACGCCCCTGGTCCACCATCAGCTTCTTCCATAAGGAAGATCCTTCGGACGCCATTGCCTCGCTCTCGCCGAGCAGATACACAATACTGCCTTCTCAGATTGCGCTATCTACCGAATGTATCTCGTGCGTGCTTTCCTCCAGCAGAAACTCCTTTAATCGGTCCACCAGTATCTCTTCGAAGCCCTTTTGGTCGCTTCGCGAGTCCTTGCAACCATACCTTACAATGCACTTGAACATCAGCTTTTGAGGATACACATTGGAACAAGAAGCGTTCTAGAATGCGGACTTTACTGATCGGTAAGAACTTGATTGCAACGAACACCAAGACAGAATGGAGAGCTGGCATACTTGACACATAGTGTGTGAATATTGGAGGTACGCCTTGGACTAGTCTGGTGTTGAACAATCTGAGGCCTTCTATGGTGCGAATTCGTGGACTGGATGTGATGTTGAGTAGTTCCTCTGGTGCAACTCTATTTTCCAACTCAAACATGTACTTCTTTTGGTATCCATAGTTCCATGTGAGCATGATGATAACCACAAAAAAGGCAAAGAGTAGAGGAATGTATCCTCCATCTACAAACTTGTATAGTACCGAGCTCAAGAAAGCGAGTTCAAGGAGATGGATTGTTAGGCAGTAGAGGATGATTAGAACAAAATGGGTTTTCCATATCATGATCATCACAAGAACCAGATACAAGGATGTGATTATGAATACCATAGTCACCACGATTCCTACAACATGGTTGAGGAATTTTTAGGACACAGATGTGAAAATGTAATAGAAATTGACATCGCAACTGTTTATTACCATATGCATTGCTGATGTGCAATATATTCTTGAAACCAAGAGTGACGGCTACGCAAGCCAACATAATAAGGTTGTTAATTTCAGGCACGTAGACTTGACCTTCGTGCTTAGCGGATGTGTGAACCACCTTAACCCTCGAGCCCAATCCCACACAGTTGTGCCCTGTTACTATTTCCTTCTTCAAACTACATGTTTAGAATGGGGCAGAGCTAATCTCCTTCCCAATGATAATCTCTTGACAATAGTGTAAGAAAATATCATAAACATAATGAAATTATCTCTAATTAATGCATATTTGGAGATAATAGTAATATATTAACCTCCCATAAATCAAGATCATCTCTTGATTATCAACATCAAATTTTTATGTTGTCACTGGTTCTAAATTAAATTTGATATATTTTGATATACTAAATCTGGAATAAGATATAAAAGTCATAAGATAAAAGTTCTAGAATTTTATTGTCTAAGGTTGTACTTTTTCATTTGATGGGATACGAGAGCCACCTCTAACAGAGCATTATAAATCTCATGATGTGCATACTAATTATTAGATTTAATTTTTTTTTTGACTTGAAATATCTACTTTCACATCATCATGATTTTT
>SOPF01027829.1:187345-254925 GCA_012979155.1 Hypericum perforatum
ATCATCATGATTTTTAATACTATATAATTTTTTAAAATATAGCTAGACAGCTTGCAACATTGCGAATGACTTAATGTATTTAAGGGTGACCCAAAATTAATTTTTTATTCCTATTTTTTAGTATATCCATTCAATTAAAAAGCTGAATGTTTTTACTCACCAATGGGTTTCGAATATTATATATTGTATTTACAATTTTATGTGGATATTTTTCTATTGAGCCAAACCAAATTATTCATACCTTAATTTAATATTAGATACTTGTTTTTCGCACTTCATACAGGGTTTTCAATGATTCTTAAAATAATCAAAAAATAAATTTTAAGAAAAATTAAACCTTGAATAATTGATTTGTTTTAATTATTTATGATCACTAGATGAGCGATTCCAAAATAAGCTAAAACATGTTCATCTAAATGTAAATGTCTTCATACTGACAGTTTTTATTGGATCAAAATATAATCTAACTAAATTATTAGTTTCTTCTCAACAATTTTCATAATGGTTTACTTGCTCCTCGTTTTGTAATTTAGCAAACATTGTTTTGTAGGTTTATTTATAAATTAGGACATTTTATCCCAATGAGATTATCGCCAGGGAAAGAATTTTGCAAGTTTGCAACTCTTTTGGAGTACATCAAAGCACCTCCGTTGTCAAAGAGAAGCACCATTCGACATCTACAAAGACTCCTTGGATACATACATTGACTTGGACTAGCAAATTATTATCCGGAGCTTTGCACAAAAGGTCTTAAAATATAAGGAGCATTTGAAGCTTACAACAGTTATTTCATAATTCCTTCGACATGAAAAAAACCCATTATTCCATCGGGGTGGGTCTTGGAGCACAAGTTCATGGACTTAAAAGTGCTCTATTAGCTCACAATCATCAAAGGTAGCCGAAATTAGCTCATGATATGAGGTTGGGAGTCCCAAGTACTCGTCGGTTGAGATAGTTTGTTTGTTAGTTATGACTTATGCGAACAAATCATGTAGTAAATATTGATGGTAGATCATATATTACAGCTTGCAAATTCAATTTACTTGAACTGTGAATATGATTCTGTTTTTTTAATATTAAAAGCTGATTAATTTTTTGGGTTGGTTTGATCTCAATAAAGTTTGGTATTTTATCCATACTCTGATTTTGGTTCGGATAATCTCAATAAAGTTTAAGGTTGGACCAGTTGGAAATAGGCATATTTTAGTCACGTTACATGACATTTCTATGCTACACATCCACATCATAATCTATGGCATTCAGTCATATTACATTGTGACCATTGATGGGTCGAGTTATGAAATAAATATAATGAAGGCTGCTTTGATCCTATGTTGGTATGATTAATGGACGAGATTAGTTATAGATGCATTTCAGTAATGACAGCAAAATGAGTACTCAATAAGGTATGTGCATTACATGATTATAAGGTTACACATAAAGTCCAAGTGGGAGATTATTGGATCCTTAATCCAACGTTGGACTTATATGTGAAATAATTATGTAATGGGCTGTCATGTTCGGTTAAGCCCATTTAAAAGTGATCAAATAAGTTTTGGGCTTTAATGTATCTAATAGGGTGTGGACTTTTAACATGTAGAGATATCAGGTAAATTAAAGTTTTGTTATGGGCAAAACCGTAATTACGGAAATAAGGGTTTCTCTTATAAAATAAGGTCATGGTCCCTGGGTTAGACAAGCCGCTGCACTACTCTTCCCATTGAGATTAGATCAGAAAGAACTGAAGGAACTTTCTGAGATTTGTCATAACTTGGAAGGCCAACCCGTCTTTCGCGATCACATTCTTTGATATGGATTCAAGTACACTTTCGTATTCAGTTGATCTTAATAATTTATATGAGATCTTTGGGTTATGGATTATAGTTTATATAAATCCTAACATGACCCTGACATAAGCGATCATAATAAGGTTATTGATTTCAGGCACGTAGACTTGGCCTTCGTACTTTGTAGAGATGTGAACCACCTTAACCCTCGGGAAGCAACAGAGTGCAACAGCTTGTTGGACTATCGAGAATGAGGCTCAGATCAAGGACTGACTAGCGATGATGGCTGCCAATACTGCAATTACAAATTGCAGCCAATAAAGTACTCATGCGGGCAAGAAACTCGTATCAAGCAACATCAAATACGCTCGTCTTGGCTAGCGGCAGAAGGATACAACAGGTACATAACTTACTTGGAATGCTATTATAGAAAGCAGTCATAACATTATTCAGATGTTTTCACAGATAAGAGAATTAACCAATATAGGCAAGCAAAATGGAAGAGAAAATGATGAAGCTTGAATTAATCTGAATCGAACGGATATTGAAGTTGCCGAGATCAGCAAAAAGGGCTCATAACTTGAAAAGTTTTGTTAAAACTGTTTGTTTCATGATCTTGATGAAGTATCCAACTCAATATTGAGCTTAGAAACATAGCTTTTCCATTTTTAGCAAAGACCCTAACAATGTACCATGGATTAAAGGCCTTGATCACCAGAGGATCATACTTGATAAAGTTGTAGCAACTGATGCTTGCAATGAAGCCGAACCATATCAGCAGAACTGGATTGAATGCGTATCCTACTTTATCAGTTCTAAATCTTTGGATTTGGAATAATAGTATCAAGATTGCAACTAAAATCCACATAATTGCATCATCGGAGAGGGATTTTGATACCTTCCTTATGCCTCCAACTGCTGACAATACTGCATCAACAAACTAAAACATGAACTTGGACAAATAAATCACTCAGACGCTAATTGTTATCTCACCAAAGAGAGACTCGGGCAGTTTTTGAGTCATTTTTAAAAATATCTTACCTGATATGCATGGTGTGAGAATGTCATCCCCAATGACCATAGAGACACTGACCATTGTCACAAACAAGAGAGAACACTTCATAAAGTGGCTCTTCTCAAGCATGGATTGAACATACTCAGCCCTCTTCAGCCTTCTACTTGGTTCATCCAATGTATAATTGGACACTTGATGATCTTCGTCTTGCTAATTTGAAATCAAATTGATCTTGGCATACAGGTATATAAGAGAATATAAAGCAAAAGTCCCTCCTGTAAAATCAGGGAGATTGTACTATACATTTATATTCTAGTTCAATTCTTATAATACCAATAATAGCATTTTAAGTGCAAGAGACAAATTCTAGTTCAGTTATTAAAGTACAGGAATAAAAACTAAAAAAGCTCACCATCTCCATTGTCGTTGGCTGCGAGAACCACGAAGACATATTTGATCAATAAGATGGAGATGAGGGAGTAGACAATTAAGGACAAAACGCCAAGAAGATCCTCTTGATTATTGATTCCAATGGGAAAAATTCCTGGCAATACGTACAAGAGAGACGTGCCAAGATCACCATACATGACTCCAATACATTGGAATGCAAGTTTCATATACAGTTGTGCCCAATTCACACACATTCGTGCCCTATTACTATTTACTTCTTTTAACTACTTTATCATAAACATAATGAAATTATCTCTAATTAATGCATATTTGGAGATAATAGTAATATATTAACCTCCAATAAATCAAGATCATCTCTTGATTATCAACATCAAAATTTTATGTTGTCACTGGTTCTAAATTAAATTTGATATATTTTGATATACTAAATCTGGAATAAGATATAAAAGTCATAAGATAAAAGTTCTAGAATTTTATTGTCTAAGGTTGTACTTTTTTATTTGATGGGATACGAGAGCCACCTCTAACATAGCATTATAAATCTCATGATGTGCATGCTAATTATTAGATTTAATTTTTTTTTTTGACTTGAAATATCTACTTTCACATCATCATGATTTTTAATACTATATAATTTTTTAAAATATAGCTAGATAGCTTGCAACATTGCAAATGACCTAATGTATTCAAGGGTGACCCAAAATTAATTTTTTATTCCTATTTTTAGTATATCCGTTCAATTACTCACCACCAATGGGTTTCGAATATTATATATTGTATTTGCAATTTTATATGGATATTTTTCTATTGAGCCAAACCAAATTATTCATACCTTAATTTAATATTAGATACTTGTTTTTCGCACTGCATACAGGATTTTCAATGATTCTTAAAATAATCAAAAAATAATTTTTTAAGAAAAATTCAACCTTAAATAATTGAATTTTTTTAATTATTTATGATCACTAGATGAGCGATTCCAAAATAAGCTAAAACATATTCATCTAAATGTAAATGTCTTCACACTACAGTTTTTATTGGATCAAAATATAATCTAACTAAATTATTACGTCCTTCTCAACAATTTTCATAATGGTTTACTTGCTCCTCGTTTTGTAATTTAGCAAACATTTTTTTGTAGGTTTATTTATAAATTAGGACATTTTATCCCAATGAGATTATCTCCAGGGAAAGAAATTTTGCAAGTTTGCAACTCTTTTGGAGTACATCAAAACCCGTCTGTTGTCAAAGAGAAGCACTATCGAACAACCCAAGACGAGGTGCACAACTGTTTCAGATCCCGAGAGACACGGCGGGCAGTGGACATCCACAAAGACTCCTTGGATACAGACATTGACTTGAATTAGCAAATTATTATCGGGAGCTTTGCACAAAAGGTCTTAAAATATAAGGAGCATTTGAAGCTTACAAAAAGTTCTTCCATAATTCCTTCCACATGAAAAAAATGCATTATTTCATTGGGGTGTGTCTTTGGAGCATAAGTTCATGGACTTAGAAGTGCTCTATTAGCTCACAATCATCAAAGGTAGCCGAAAATAGCTCATGATATGAGGTTGGGAGTCCCAAATACTCGTCACTTGAGATATTTTATTTGTTAGTTATGCGAACAAATCATGTAGTAAATATTGATGGAAGATCATATATTACAGCTTGTAAATTCAATTTACTTGAACTGTGAATATAATTTTGTATTTTTAATATTAAAAGCTGATTAATTTTTTGGGTTGGTTTGATATAGGAGGTATGAGATATTATGAGTGCATAATTTTTTACCATTAAAAAAACAACTAATGTTTGGTAGGCGCTAAGTCAATCTTTTTAGCATGAGATTCTTTGAACATATTCATGGGATATCAACCATGACTTCTAAATATAGTCGGCGTATAGTTTTTTTCATATTGTAATTTTAATTGATATATATATATATATATAGTTTTTTTTAGAGAATTTACATATTCAATTCAAAACAAACAAAAAGTCATTTCTTTTTTCCCATGTTTAGTTAGTGATATAATTATGTAAAAGAGGGATTAAAAAAAATTATTGCATAAGGAAATTTATAAGTTGGGTCAAGCTTATTCAACTAAAGCTCCCATCTGGACTACATGCATGTAAGTAGCATAAGATGTTAAATTGCTACATATATCATTATAACATTTTACGATTGATCAATTTTTGCAACATCAGACCAAATTATTGTTTGATACGAATACGAAGAATTTAGTTTTTAAATTTCCTAAAATAATGTATCAAATTTCAATAATTCGAACATCAGATTTTTTTGTCATTTTACAAAATCTGATGTTCCAATTAAAAAGCAGTGTTGCTGAAACAGTTTTTTTTAATATAGTTGGACAACTCTGGTTTAGTTTTTTATTTTTTTTGGTCGAACAGGAGAAAGTGAGATGAGGATAGAGGAGAAGATAGGAGAAGGAGATGTAAATAGAAAAGGTCAAAAAAAGCAAATAGTTGAAATATATCAATTGACCTCAAATTTGAATATAATTTATTAACACATATTTTAAACCAGTTAGTAAGGGAGTTATTTTTAATCAAAAAATTTCAAATACAAACACTTGAAAGCATAACTTACTTTATTTGAAGAGTTTTGACATAGTTTTTTTTATTTATTAGTTCAAAATTGATTTAATCCGCACAAAATATATTTATCATGTCAAATAAAAGCAAAAACAAACACGTCTGTCCCCATCTTACACTCTCCCAGGACAATAAATAAGGTTCTGTTTGGGAGGACCCAAATCACTCACTGACTCACACACAGACCTCCTCTCTGGTTTACCATCGTCACGTCACGTTACGTTACGTTATTCGTAAATAATCACTCTTAAAACTTGTTTGTCGTTTTCCCTTGTAGAAGTGGTTGTCGGTTGCCCAGTAAAGTTTGGACCTTTAGCTTTAATTTTCACACATTGGCCACCTCCCTCCCTCCCTCTCCATCATCCGGGTTCAAAGTTCCTGTCTTTTTCCGAGACAAAGGGACCCAATTGGGAGGAGAAAGAGACAAGGAAAAATGGAGGAAGAAGGAGGAGGAGAAGAAACTGTCAGTAGCGAGGTTGCTGTTACTCCTCGGGTGGTGCTCGTTTCTGCTGGTGCCAGCCACTCGGTTGCTCTCCTATGTAAGCTCATTGGAGGAGACGTTCGTTTTTTTGGTTTAAGTTATGATAATTAGAGTCGAGTATTGTATGAACTATTTTAGGAATGGATGTTCCAATGGTGTTTTTTTATATCCACTAGGCTCGAACTTAGAACTCCTCAAGTGAATTCAAGTCCTTACAAGTTGGACTAATTTCCATTAGAGATTTTTTTTCTTGATTTAAGCTGTGATAATAGGAGTCGAGTAGAGTCGATTATGTCATACTTATTTTTATGAGTGGCTCTCCTATTTTTTTTTTTAATATATTATTGAGGCTTGAACCCAGGACTTCTTAAGTGAATCCAAGTCCGTTACTACTTGGGCTCATTCCCATTGGAGTTGTCTTTCTTTGAGTTAAAGATGAGTTTTTTTCTTGATAGGGAAGCTAGCTGCTTGATGGGTACTTGTGATATTGTGTCCGTGTTGTGCCTGTTTCAACTTTATTGGGAGTTAAGTGGATGCTAAGTTAGTTTGAGTCGTGTAATGGTGTCTTTGAAGTCTTCCTCAGCGGGTATCGTTGATCTTGCTCATGTCAATTGTTCATGATTTGAGTTGAATGGGTTGATAATTCACAGCTGGTAATACTATCTGCTCGTGGGGGCGTGGAGAGGATGGGCAGTTGGGCCATGGGGACGCGGAGGATCGACTATCTCCCACACGATTGAGCACTTTGAATGGCTGTGGAATTGTGTCTGTTATTTGCGGTGCTGATCATACGATCGCATATTCTCAGTCACGCCTGGAGGTGTATAGTTGGGGATGGTTTGTTCCTTATCTTCTTCTTTTATATCTTCAACGTTCTACATTTTGGTTAGAGCTTAAGTACATGATGCTGATGGAGAAAAAAATTGATTTGTACCTACGAAGTGGCAAAGTTACTCTTAATATTTGACTCTGAAGAACCATAACTGCAAAGTAAATCATACTTCTTGCGGTTTTGTTTTATTATTGCTTCAAACTACAGTGATATAGCTACCATTTTCAGTATTCATGATGAATTTGGCTCTACTGTGAACTACTCCATTACTGATTGTAATTGGAGTGTGCACCAATTGTCTTCAGGAAGTTGACTTGTTCTGTCCACGATTCTTTGTAGTTTGTAGTGTTGGAGCAATGCACTCACACTCTTTTAAGAATAGTTTGGGATCGTTGGTCTAGCTCTCAAATCTAATCATACCAACTTTTGTCTTGACATAATCTGCAGGGGAGATTTTGGGAGGTTAGGTCATGGGAATTCAAGCGATCTTTTCTTTCCCCAGCCAATCAAAGCATTACATGGAGTACGTATTAAGCAGATCGCTTGTGGTGACAGTCATTGTTTGGCAGTGACAATGGAAGGCGAAGTTCAGAGGTTAGTTTCCTTTTTTCGGCCAGAGAAATAATTCTGTCAGCTGCTAGATTTGGTCTGGTTAGATTGGATGTTCATCAGCTAAATATTTTGTGCTTAAAAGGAACTGATAAAGAGAAGTGCTAGGCACCCTAGTATGTAGCTTATGAAATAGTTTCTTCGTTTTTTATGTCTCCTTAGAGATGTACTGTTTACACTTGTGCTACTACATAAAGGTTACATAGGTGGGAAAGCATTCTAATGACTTGAGATTGTCCCTAAATTCTTGAAGTTGGGGGCGAAATCAAAATGGCCAACTTGGTCTTGGCAGCGATGACGACTCTCTTGTGCCCCAAAGAATTCAAGCATTCCAGGTACTTTCTGCTTATTTGTATTTCTGAAGAGATGTTCTTAATTATATGATTTTTCGCTCCATACTGTTCGACTTATGTAACAACCATGAATCTTTCTGTTCTATGCATATTTTCTGAACAAATGTTTACAGGTTGACCTATGAAGTTTTTTTCCTTGTATGGTTGGTACTTTTGACTTTAACTTGTCGACAATCTAGAATGTTCTTGTACACCAATGTAAATGTAACTCTTTTGCAGGGTATTCCGATCAAAATGGTTGCAGCTGGTGCTGAACATACAGCTGCGATATCAGAAAACGGAGAGCTATATGGTTGGGGTTGGGGGCGGTATGGGAACTTGGGACTCGGTGACAGAAATGACCGCTCAATCCCTGAGAAAGTTTCTCTTACTCATGTACGTGAGCAACTTACATAATATTTTGCCACCTGGGCTGCTTATTTCATGCTTCCTGTTCCCCCCATGTTCTGTTGCTCAAAGATTGTTTCTACGATATTCATTCTGCAGGGAGAGAAGATGGTTATGGTTGCTTGTGGATGGCGGCATACGATATGTGTATCTTCTTCTGGCGGGATATACACATATGGATGGAGCAAATATGGTCAACTGGGACATGGGAACTTTGAGGATCATCTCACTCCTCACAAGTTGGAAGCCTTGCAGGACAGCTTTATTTCTCAGGTGATCAGAGTTATCCATGCATTGCAATCCCTGGCCATTGTACAATTTTTCTCTCCTATATTTGTGGCTGACCGGGTACCTTACACGGATAAGGTTGAAATGATGGGTCTGCTCGTAACAATTGAAATTTTCCTTTAATGATTATTTGATAACGATCCAAATCTTCATATAACAAAAAAAAAATAAAGATCCAAATCTTTCTTGACTGCTTCTACTTTGAAAGCTGACTTGAGCTGCAAACAAGTAACTTGGTGGACCGAAGCACTTATTATGGCTGCAGTTGCAGTGTCATTTGTGTTTCACCTGCTTATTGCGTGATTGAACAGTCGTATCGTTGTTGGGGGTTGAATTCTTGAATTTCTTGTAAATGCAATTAGATCCTGCCTAAGGGTATTGTCCATTACGAGTTATGTATAGATGATCTTTTGTCAATTATTTTGACATTTTTCTTTTATTCTTACAGATATCTGGTGGGTGGAGGCACACAATGGCACTCACCTCGGATGGAAAACTCTATGGTTGGGGATGGAATAAGGTATACAACCTGCAAAATGTTTGTGCTGCAAATTTAATACCTTGGTGTATGTTTTCTTTTTTGGTAGAGATCGAGGCGTAGATGTTACAACCAACAGAATTACCAGTTATCTGATTGGCTCGAATCTAATAATCTGCTCACGTGTGCTCTATCTTGTTGCTTTTCTTCAAACCTTTGATATCATATCCTGTTGAACGGCTGTCACGGACCTTTTATCAAACAGCTGATAGGCGCTATAAGGGACGACCAGTCGTTTAGACCTTAGATGACTTGGGGAACTTATCCACGTGGCGATACAGGAGTGGCGGACAAGAATTAAGTGACAGCTCAGATTAGGCGGGAAGTAGTAGCGGTTATTGTACGTTAGGAAGAGCGGGAATTAGGTGAATATTACATATAAGTACCCGGAATACATTGTAATCATCATTCAAGTATAATCAATAGAATCTCTTTCTTCAATTCTCTCTTTCTCTCTCAGTCTTTCTTCCCTAATCTTCTCTTCTATTCTAATCTTCTAGCTACATTCGTAACATCTGGTATCAGAGCGTTTTCCGCCATGGATACGCGTTCTAAAGCTTCGGTGGATGAACAATTTCGAAGGGTTGATGACCAATTCAAGAAAATGGAGGATAAGTTTACTTCGTTTCTTGAAGAGTTCACAGTCCACAAGTCGGACAACCAGGTTCGTTTCGAGAAAATGGAAAAGGCACAAGAACAGATCCTAGCGATGCAGCAAGATCTTCACAAATGGATGCGTCCTGGAAATCAAGATAGAGGCATATTGGGTGCACCGCCAACACCGCCGGTGAGGTTGGAGCTACCGGAGCGGGACACGCCAAGTGGCGAGGGTCAGAATCTAGGGTTTCAAAGGAAGGAAGGTACACCATCACTACGATTGGAATTTCCACAGTTTACACCATCAAACCCTAGGGCTTGGTTGCGTAGGTGCGAGAAATTTTTTACTGTCTATAAGATTGAGGATGGGAGGAAGTTAGAAGTAGCAACCCTACACCTTGATGAAGAAGCAGAAGTGTGGTACGATTCTTGGGTATTGCAAGGGAAACCAGTGAGTTGGAAGTTGTTCGGAGAAGAGTTGTGTAGTAGATTCGGAATCCATTCGTTGAGTAGCGTAGTGGAGGAGTTTAATCATCTACGTCAAACGGGGAGCGTAGGGGACTATGTGAAGAAGTTTGAGGAGTTGAGAGGATTGATGTTGCGAGAGAACCCTTCTCTGTCAGAACAGTACTTTGTGCAGTCCTTCATTGGAGGTTTATCTGATGGTATTAAACCGTTAGTTAAAACCCATGAACCTGCAACTTTAGGGTCAGCCATTGTCAAGGCTCAACTGCATGAGATGGCGCAGAGGGTCAATCAAAGAGGTCAAGTGACTAAAGTTACCCAACAAGTGCCAGGGTCGCTGGCGAAACCATCCGGAATTTCGTCGAACACTTGGGGTACAGCTTCAAGCTCGAAGGCTGACGGGGGCGTTTCGTCGAACACCTTGGGTGCAAAACCAAAGAATCTGAACTGTTATACTTGTGGTGTGCCGTGGGTTCCCGGGCATGGCAGGGTATGCAAGGGTAGAAGAGAAGCATTGCATGCGTTAGGGAATCCAGAAGTGATTGAAGAAGAATTGCTATTGGAGGGTGGAGAAAATGAAGAGGATGAGCATCAGAAGGTAGAGTTATCTATGCATGCAATTAATGGAAGTTTGGGTAGTGGTACATTGAAGTTAAAAGGAAGAATCAAGAATAGGCCAATCTTGATCTTATTAGACACAGGGAGTACTGCTACATTCATTAATTCAGCATTGGTTAATGAATTGCACATGAGTATGATGCAGACTTCGGGCATGACTATTTCTCTGGCTGATGGTTCTAAGGTTTCTTGTAACACTGTCTGTCCTGAAGTGGCGTGGGAAATGAGTGGAAGCAGGTTCAAGTTTGATTGCAAGGTCTTGGAATTGAGCACCTATGATTTGGTATTAGGAACGGATTGGATGCAAGGGTGTAATCCAATCCTGTTTGACTTCGTTAAGGCAGAGGCAACTATCAAAAACAATGGACACGAGATCGTTCTAAAAGGGTATAGGAGTTCAGGCATTGGAAATCTTACAGCTGAGCTCAGTAGCATGACCATTGCTTCATTAAATCAGGAGGTTTACAAGAACCAGATTCAAGAGTTGCTGTTGCTCTCTCTAGAAGATGTTGATGAAGATCAAGGTTGTTGTGTGTTTGCAGTAGAATCATTGGAGTTCAAAATGGAGTTTGGGAAGGACTTTGGTCAGAAATTCCAGCAGCAGTTGAGAGACTTATTGCAGTCATTCCATGACTTGTTCCAAGAACCTTCTAGCTTACCTCCAATTAGAAGCTGCGACCATGGAATACCCTTACTGCACAACACTCCTGCAATATCAATACGACCGTACAGATATCCTCATTTTCAGAAGGAGGAGATTGAAAAACAAGTGGCTACACTAATGCAATCGGGCTTTATCAGAGAGAGTGAGAGTCCTTTTGCTTCTCCTGTCCTTTTAGTGAAAAAGAAGGAGGGCACTTGGAGGATGTGTGTGGACTACAGGCAGCTTAACAACAGGACTATCAAAAACAAGTACCCTATACCAATAATTGACGATCTATTGGATGAATTGAATGGTGCAAAGGTGTTCTCAAAGCTGGACCTGAGAGCTGGTTACCATCAGATTCGGATGAAGGAGGAGGATATCCACAAGACAGCTTTTAGAACACACCATGGGCATTATGAATTTAAAGTCATGCCATTTGGGTTGACAAATGCACCAGCAACATTTCAAGCAATCATGAATAAAACTCTATCTCAGTTTTTGAGGAGATTTGTTCTTGTTTTCTTTGATGATATTTTGGTCTATAGTGCAGATGAGGTGGAGCACATAGCACACTTGAAGGAGGTGTTTAAGTTGCTGCGACAAGACCAATTTTACATCAAGTTGTCGAAATGTGACTTTGGAGTAAGCTCTGTTGATTATCTTGGTCATGTCATATCTGGTGATGGTGTGAGTACGGATCCTAAGAAAGTAGATGTGATGAAGTTATGGCCAGTTCCTAAATCTGTCAAGGACTTGCGAGGATTCTTAGGATTGACTGGATATTATAGGAAGTTTGTCAGAGGTTATGCTGCAGTAGCAAGACCTTTATTTCTCCTTCTCAAGAAAGATGGGTTTCATTGGAGTGAAGAAGCTATGCAGTCATTTGTAGCTTTAAAGGAGTTAATGTGTAGTGCACCAGTGTTGGCATATCCTGATTTTTCTGAGCCATTTACATTAGAGACAGATGCGAGTGATTTTGGAATTGGAGCTGTTTTGTCTCAGAAAGGCAGACCTATAGCTTATCTGAGTCAGGCACTTGGTCCAAGAAATGCGGGACTTCCAGTTTATGAGAAAGAGTTAATTGCGGTATTGGCGGCAGTAGCGAAATGGAGACATTATCTGGAAGGGAATTCTTTTGTTATACGCACTGATCATCAAAGTTTGCGTTATCTACTTGATCAAAAGGTCCACACAAACCTGCAGAAGAAGGGCGTATCGAGGTTGATGGGACTGGACTTTTCTATCGAGTATCGCAGAGGCATGGAGAACAAGGCTGCTGATGCTCTTTCACGTAGGGTCGAAGAAGGAGAACTTGCTGCCATCACGATTACTGTTCCAGAGTGGTATCAACAGGTAGAAGCCAGTTATGTAGGGGATGAGAAACTGGAATCACTCATTCAAACTCTGTTGGTAACACCTGCTGGAGTTCAGCATTATATACTGCAGCGAGGCATTCTGAGATATAAGGGCAGGGTGGTCATCGGGTCGGCTGGAGAGCTACGTTCTGATATTTTTCATCAGCTGCATACCTCTTCAGTGGGTGGTCATTCTGGAATGCTGGTGACCTATAGACGTATCAAGAGGCATTTTCAGTGGGCAGGCATGAAGAAGGATGTGCAGGAGTGGGTCAGGCAATGTGAGGTTTGTCAGAGGTGTAAATCCGAAAATGTGGCCTATCCAGGATTGCTACAACCCTTGGATATACCAGCTGGTGCGTGGAAGAGTATTTCCCTAGATTTTGTTGAAGGGTTGCCCAAATCAGGAGGGAAAGATGTGATCTTGGTCGTTGTGGATCGTTTTTCGAAGTATAGCCATTTTCTTGCTCTGTCGCATCCATATTCAGCACTTCAGGTTGGTAAGCTGGTGTTTGATCAGGTGTGTAAGTTACATGGTCTACCAGAGTGTATCATTTCGGATCGCGACAAGATCTTTACTAGTGGAGTTTGGCAGAGTCTTTTTAAGGGTTGGGGAGTCAAGTTACACTTGAGTTCATCTTATCACCCCCAATCTGATGGGCAAACAGAGAGAGTAAACCAGTGTTTGGAAAATTATCTCAGGAGTATGTGTTTTCTAAAACCAAATAGCTGGGAGCAATGGTTATCCTTAGCCGAATTCTGGTATAACACTAGTTATCATTCTGCAATACAATGCTCTCCTTTTGAAGCGATTTATGGTTATGCAGCACCAATCATTCCCGGGTTGAAAGAAGAACAAACATCAGTGGCAGTGGTAGCCGACTTTGCTACAAGACAAGCGCAGATGATTCGCCAACTCAAGGAAAATTTGCAGCAAGCTCAAACTCGTATGAAGCAGCAGGAGGATAAACATAGAACTGAGAGGGAATTTGCAGTAGGAGATTGGGTATTCTTGAAGTTGCAGCCTTATCGACAGGTGACCTTGGCTGTGAGAAAGTGTTTGAAGTTAGCAGCAAAATATTATGGTCCCTTTCAGGTGATTGAGAAAATTGGTAATGTGGCTTATAGATTGCAGTTGCCAGAAGGGTGTAAGATCCATCCAGTATTCCATGTGTCTCTTTTGAAGAAGAATGTAGGCCAAGGGGGCAATGTGATTACTGAACCACCTTTGGTTGCAGAAGATGGTCGACTGAAGCTCGAACCTGTAGCTGTTTTGGATCGTAGGATTGTGAAGAGGGATAATAGGGCAATGGTGCAAGTATTGATTCAATGGGCCAATCTGGAGGTAGATGAATCGACATGGGAAGACTATACGGCGATAGTAGCTCAGTTTCCCATAGTGCGATCACTCAATCAGCTTGATCCTTGAGGACAAGGATCTTCTTAAGGAGGGAGAGATGTCACGGACCTTTTATCAAACAGCTGATAGGCGCGATAAGGGACGACCAGTCGTTTAGACCTTAGATGACTTGGGGAACTTATCCACGTGGCGATACAGGAGTGGCGGACAAGAATTAAGTGACAGCTCAGATTAGGCGGGAAGTAGTAGCGGTTATTGTACGTTAGGAAGAGCGGGAATTAGGTGAATATTACATATAAGTACCCGGAATACATTGTAATCATCATTCAAGTATAATCAATAGAATCTCTTTCTTCAATTCTCTCTTTCTCTCTCAGTCTTTCTTCCCTAATCTTCTCTTCTATTCTAATCTTCTAGCTACATTCGTAACAACGGCTTGGAATATTTGTCATTGTTTATTTGTCAGCATCCTTTTGAGCTATTCAAGTGACTCTTTCTTTCTTTGGCACTTTTCGTCAACAGTTTGGACAGGTTGGAGTTGGTGATAACGTGGATCATTGCTCGCCAGTACAAGTCAAGTTTCCCCACGAGCAGGTACGTTACATGGCTTACAGTTCCTTTTGGAAACCTATCAGTTTTAGTCGAGCTGCGAAGGATCTACTTTCTCCTGCTCTTCATATTGTATCTTATCAGCAGGGGTTTTGATTTTTCTTTCTTTAGTCTAACCATTTCGGTTTTCTGTTCCTCCGTGTTTGGCAATTGATAGAAAGTAGTTCAAATCTCATGTGGATGGAGGCACACCCTTGCAATTACCGAACGCCAAAATGTATTCTCTTGGGGTAGAGGTACGAATGGCCAGCTTGGCCTTGGAGAATCTATGGACCGGTAATTTCTAACCCGGACATTTTTCTTCTTCTTTCCATGATCGGTCCTAAAAATTTTCTTCTTGAAGTGCCCAACCTACTTGGTCTACACTTATCTGTATTGTTAACTAGACTCCTTATCATAACTTTCTCAGAAAAAAAAGATGGTCTTTCTTTAGTTTACTTTGTCCAATTTCACTAACTACTGCAAGATTGCAACTTTAAAAGGAATCTACCAAAGATCGTGGAGGCTTTAAGTGTTGATGGATCCGGTAACCAGCAAATTGCAACCGCACCAGCAGATCTAGCTTCAGGTACTGCAAAAAAATCCACTTCGTTGTCGTATATCTAGCTGTGGAACCGATTTTTGTCAGAACCTTATGAAATTCTTCTTAATATGACTACTTCCTTGTGCAGGAAAAACCTGGATCTCACCATCAGAGAGATATGCTGTTGTTCCTGATGAGAGTGTAAGTTTCTGTCAAATATCGTCGTATGATTATCCATTTTAATACATGAACAACGCTATTGTGTTCTTCGTCGCGACCCCGCCTTACGCCCAGATGCATGATTTGTTTCTCCATTGCAGGGACAACCAGTCACCGCGGTCCGGGGCAACGGGAGCGACCTAAGCGTCCCCGAAAACAACGACGTCAAAAGGCTGCGGACCTGAACCGACGACGTCTGATGAGCTGCAATGCAAATTCATGCTCTCATCTGTCTGTATTAAGCACACTGGAAGACCAAGACCTGGTTGATGTGGATGTATCTACTATATTGACACCATCTACACCGTGACATCTTTTGTCTAGTTTTTGGCCATAGAGCTCAAGCTAATATGTACCCAGTCAAATATGTATGTTAACTATTATAATATGTATCTATTTATATTCTACTTTTATGTAATTCAGTCAAATACGTTGTAAGTTTTACTATTTTCGGATTCTGAAGGTAGTATATAATGCAAAGCCAATATAATGAATGCATTGTGGGAGGCGTAGAGTTAAACTTGGTCATCTAACTTGATGAGTAGGAAAATTCAATCGGAAAAAATATAATCGCGACAGGAAAAAGCATTGTCTGTTTATGCTGCATAATCACAATTCTACCCCACGGTAACTGAAATATGTGTAATGTTTGTTGGTTTTTCATTTTTATTTAAAGGGTAAAATTAGATAAAAATGTTCTTGCTAAAGAACACACGATGTTCACTTAAGAAATTTCCTCCAAATGAATGGTGTCTTTAGATATTCTGCTAAAGTGTGCTCGCCGGTCGTCGAGTATCTCCTCAAAATGTTTAATGCCTTAAACATATTTTTTATTACTGAAATTACCAATATATTTCTTTTTGTGGTTTAGGGATCTATAGCATAGATATACTTTGTGAGTACAAATTAAGGGCTTCAGTAGCGATACATCAATAAACGTCTTATGTGCATAAATTTATTGCAAGGATCTGCATGCATCTTATATGTCATACATAGGAAGAAATAGGACGAAATAAAAAAAAACGAAATACATCCTCGAACTTAAACTATTTATTCCGTCTAGAGTCAAGAACCAAAAAGGTAGCACTTATACGTGTTATGTGACATCACATCTATGAGGGAGGGGGCAAAATTTGTGAGCCAGAAAACCATTATTTCTATATAGTTACTCCTTAATTTAACCTATAGTTAAAGTGTTGCACATATTAAATCTATAGATGATCAGTGAACAGGCACTTTGTTATTGATTGGCGGCTTCCGGCGGGGTTTATTGGCTGGTCCCTTGGAGTTGTAGTCCTTGTTTATGAGGTTCACAATCTGCTGAGTTGCCTCCACAAGCCTTTGAGTTTCATCTTTTGAATTTGCCAGATTCTTCTGAGGTAAGTGGAAGGAGATACAAAGATAATTAGTCACTAGTTCCAACAGGCAATGTAATTTGTTTCTGAGGTGAAATTGTAGTCTAAGAATACATATCAATTATAGATGCAACTAAAATGATTTAGTTAGTCGACAAAGATGGTTTATTAGATATTATTACCTTATTGATAGAGTGAGGGGCCTGAACATTGGCTAGATGGCCTTTTGCACCTTCCAACTTCGCAGAATCATCTGTATTTCTTCCTGCATAATACACATCAAATAATAATCTAATTACAAAATTACAAATAAACATCTGTGATTTCTTTGTCATCAAAGCACCAATAGTACCTTGAACTTTGCTTTATGCAAAACAAAAAAGAGAGAATAAAAGTATAACTTGAAGTATAACTTGAAGCAAAACAAATAATCAGAGGCGTGGAATTAATTAAACTAAATATTGTTTGATGAAGTAAAAGAAATAATTATACAGTAGATACAGTCCTTGAGGCTTAGCTCAACTAGTAAGAAGCAAAATAAAGATCCAGAGTTAATACGAAGTTTACAACCCGGTAATTAGTCTTTACATGTGACCCTTATAGTATGGTCTCATACACTTTAGTTATGCCTAGGAGGGTGCTGTTTGGGACAATGTTGGTAATCATCCTTAAAAGCTACAAAATGGTCTGAAATGTAATCATCTCTTAACTTCTGGTCAGTAGGGCTATTAGCTTTGCCTCCATTCTTAAGTTTCACATTAACTTCTCCATTGACAAAATGTTTTGCACCTGGTTTATAATTATGACCACCATGGAGGGCTTCCTTTCTCTCCATTGGTAACACTTCTTCGTTCTTAACTTCATGGAATGCCATTTTCAGTTTCCTAGAGCCCGTTTCGTATGATGTTACAAGGTCCTGCACATACAAGAGGATGATCATAATATGTCACAAATATGTGTATTATGTGATATGTAATATGGTAATTATTAGGATGAGAAGTGTATAAAACTTGCCTTTTGAGTAAGCTTGAAATTGTTTTCAGTCCCAATTGGCTGGTCTTTCCTCATTTTCATATCTGCAAATTATGGAACAAAAGTTAAATTGTCTAAATTTAACTAAAAGATTTTGAGTTCATGCTTTGAAAATAAATCAATGTTTAATACTTATTAAATTTTTTTTGCTACTCTTGAAACTTTTGCATGGATCAAATCTGAACTTATCAGTATATATAAGAAATAAAGGAGAATTAGAAGAAAATCTATACCTTGGTGGCCAAGTCCATGAGACTGAGCCATCATGAAATGAGAGAGCAAGGCAAAGAGAAGCCCTAGCAACATTCTGGAAAAGCTTATTTGCACCATTTTTTTAATCCTTGATTTAGTGTAGTGCTTTGTGAACAAGAGAAAAAGAGAGGAAACTTTGCTGGAATTGAGTTGGTTTATATAGAAAGGTCAAAGCACAAGTCAAAGATAGGGTTTCTGACTGCATCAAATTATAATTCCTGCCACCTAGCATATGCAGTATTCTAGGAGAGCTCAAATTTTAGTAAAATAAGCTATATTTAGTACGGTTGTATTGAAAGGTTCGACGATTGTGGGGCGAATTACAACCTTCGAGGAATGCATGAAATTGAACGCACAATTATTTTAAATTAACGGTTGAGCATGGTTTCACACCCGATAATAAGACACGTCAACTTCATAATAATCCATGCCATTCTTCTCAACAAAAACAAAAGGATTCAAGTGTATTTTTGGCATTATTCCAAATTTTCGACTTTGAATTTTTAGGAATATAACGAAAATTTTATTGAATTTTTTTAACTATTTTGTATCACATTACCATCTTGTTTTGGGATCAATATTTTATATTCAACACTTTCACCGTTTCACTCAACAATAATTTTATCGGAGGAAACATTGTAGCTGGCATCATCTAAATTGGTATTTGACTACAAATTTCAAATATTTTCTGACAAGGATTCTCTGTCAAAGTTCTGAGTCCTGGCTGTAAATTTTGTTTCATCTTGAGCATGGAGAATGTAAGGAAAACATTTGGAATCTCAATTCCTTGGATACTACTAGTTTGGAATCCGAGTACTGTTATAAGTTTGTAAGGACATTTTTTAAAATTTCTGTTGGAGGGAGATTTTTTTTCCTTTTTGTTGAAGTTCTTACAACAGCGTTGACCATGTCCAAGTTGATTGTGGCTTTGTGTGACCAAGAGACAATATGAATATTATAAATAAAAGCACACGACAATAACGTATTACTTAGGTCCCAGGCGAGGTGTTAACCCTAATTCTCTTGTCTATACTACAATGCAAGTTGCCAGAAATGCAAAGTCAAGCCAGAGGCTAACAAACTTCTACTCTACATCCAATTACGTATTAACTATAGAAGACCATCATACGAATCAATCTAACAAAGAATTCTACCATAGTTATAATCTGAGAGAATATTAGCACCGTCTACTTCAATTAGTGTCAGTACGAGTTAAGAGATGTACCACATTTATTGTGAGATTTTTTTTTACTTTGTTTAATTGATTTCCTTATCATTTTGGACTTGGGATAGAAAAATTAATATGGTATCAAAGTTGATTCAAACTTCGCCAAATAGACATGAGCACATTTTATAATTAATTTCTTACAACTATACTTTAATCCCCAGTACTAAACTTCAAGCAAAATATCCTATTATTTACCAGTTAATCTAGGCATTAATTGCTACCATGTCATGAACCCAACTTTGCCAAAGTTACTTTACAAGGAGAAAGACTAGCTTGACGTCGAGTGGCATCAAATGTGTTATAAAGAATAAAAGGGTCTACGAAACGGAAGTCAAATCCATTTTCCATACTAATAAAAGTTGAGAATTATAAACTATGTTTAGATAATCACATTATTAATTGAAAAATCGGTAGGATTGTTATATGTATAAAAATCTACATACTCATTTTGTCAAATTTTGGAGAAGATTTATAAATTTTAACATAATATTAAAGTCGATCTTTCTTACGAGAAATATACGTAGCTCATTGTTTTTGCCAACACTATTTTGTGTCATGGCACATTACCAATTTTTTATGTCTTAAGTTTTTTTGTAAGATTTTAAAATAGTATCAAAGTAAGTTAAACTCACATGTGTGTGTGTATATATAAATATTCAACGTTTATTGAAACTTTAATGCGATAGATTTATTTCAAAGAGTGTGTTGAGATTATCAAATTAGTAATTATAAGAGCAAAAAACTTATAATTTGTAAAGATGGTAAACTCTAATACTACGTCAAAATTTTCATATCCCACTTAACCCACCAATTTCACAATTAGTAATATTATAATCTCATAAATTTAATTAAAAAAATATATACCATAAATGTTGAGAATTTCAAGTTTCAACCGAGTATGGAGTACTAATTACAATTAATAAGAGAAAAATAATAGTTCAAAAAACGAGGAGAAACATGAGGCGGTGGTGGGTTGACGGTAAAATGCGTAGTTCCCGAAGAGGCATCATCACGAAATTAAGAGCTAAGGAACACAGGCAAGTGGCAATTGCCTTGGATTTCTTAAAACGATTTCCTCTTTAAGAGAGCTTAACTTAACCCCCCACTATTATATATTTGATTGCTAATTTCATCAAGTTTAGAATACGAGGAGGTGTCGTTCAACTGGAACCTTGCATTACCCCCTTGAGATTTGTGACACTGTGTGCTACCAGATACATCAACTGCCAATGAATAAGGTATACTCATATAGATTAGTTCAAGCAGTGCTTGAATAATTCTATTCTATTTTTTTAGGGTAAATTACATCTGGCCCCCTCGGGTTTGGTATATTTAATGCTCGCCCCCCTGTATTTCTAAAATAGATTAAAAAACCATCTTAGTTTGGAGAAATTATACGATTCAGCCCCTCACGCCGGAACCAGCGTATTTCTCCGGCGAGGAGACACGGGAAATGACGTTTATACCCTTCTATTAAAAAAAATATTTCCTCTTTCCACAGCACAAAAATCGAATCTTTAAAAGAACCCAGGGAAGAAGACACCTCAAAATCGATTCCGGCTTCTGGGTATCTTCAACGGTAGCGGTTTGGCTCCACCTCCTGCTTCAAAGTTATTTTTTAATCTCGTGCTCGTCGTAGTTCAGGACCGGATTGAACTTGAGAGAATTGACTTCTCTCATAATTCTCATGTTTAGTTGATTAGTTTTGATAATTCATAGCAGGATTCTGTCTTCTCTTGCTTGTCCGGGAAGTCTCGGGGCGGTTGTCGAGCATCAACGGCAACAGGGATGAGGAATCCCGAAGTCTCGTGAATGCCAGCGACGACAGGTCGCTCGAGGACGTTAACTGCCGTTGGCGAATTTCGGTGATTAAATTATTCGATGGAGATTCCTAATTAAAAAAATGAAGGAAACGACAGAATAAATGGGAACGATGGCTTCCTGTCACGAACAGGAAGGAGGGAAAATGAAGCGGTACAACTTCCTGTCACGGTTAAAGGGAACGACGGTTTTTGGGTGGCGGCGGCGGAGGAGGACAAGACTGGTTTTTAGTTCATTTTCTATTTGGGGAGGACAGGGACAAGACTGGGAGAGAGAGGGGTTTGGTTTTGTGCTCGAGCTTCAGAATTGCCGAGGAGGAGGATGAGAGAGGATGAGGAGGAGGAGAAAAGAGGAGGAGGAGGAAGGAGGAAACAGGAAAGAGGAGAGTGTTTTTTTTGTTTTTTAATAGAAGGATATAAATGTCATTTCCCATGTCTCTTCGCCGGAAAAATACGCCAGTTCCGACGTGAGGGGCTGAATCGTATAATTTCTCCAAACTAAGATGATTTTTTAATCTATTTTAGAAATACAGGGGGGCGAGCGTTAAATACACCAAACTCGAGGGGGCCAGATGTAATTTACCCATTTTTTTATGAAAATAGTAGATGAATATTTACAGTTATAAACTAGTTTTTTCATACTAGAAATTATTAGTGTCTTAATCTAATATGTCCATCTATTGGATAACAACAAACTAAGAAATCAACATAGTATTGTATCATGTTAAAATGGTTGCTAAAATATCAAGTAATTTTTTAGAAAAACAAATAACGTATACAACCTTAGATTTTGTCAAAAAAAAATAGTATATCAGTTACGTCGGTCCTCCTAAATCTACCTACAGACAACCGCCAAAATTTTGTTATTTTGCAGTTTACCATATGCTTTTCTCACATCTCCTGAATCGAGTTTAGGCTATTTTTTCTCCTCAAAATTGTACTTATAACAGCGGACCTCTTAAACGTGCGTCCATTCAAGCTGCCACCAAAATGTAACCACTTTGGAGTTTAACATGTACCTTATACTGGATTTTTTTTTATTTGGTGCTACTGTTCATCCAAATTTACGAATTTGGTGCCCCATAATTTTTTTTATGAATCTGGTGTCCACGTTGGACTGGCTCGCTAAAATTGTACCGAACCAATACACGGGATTTTAGCCCGTGTACTGCAATACACGGGATTTTATACCGTGTTCAATACACGGGCTAAAATCCCGTGTATTGGTAAACACGGGATGGAATCCCGTGTACCAAACCAATACACGGGATTTTAGCCCGTGTACCGATTCGAGGGCTTCTTAAGCCGGATACGGGATTAAATCCCGGTCACTCGAAATCCAATTCTCAAATCCAAAACCCGAATCCCTTCCTCCGCGCGCGGCTCCTCCTTCCTCCGGCGTGCCTCCTCCGCCCTCCACCGCGCACCTTGCCCAGCCTCCTCCTCCACCGTGAGCCTCCTCCTCCTCTCCGGTACTATTCGAATTTTGCATTGAAATTTTGGGTTTAGGGTTGGGTTAGTTTTGTGAATTGGAATTGAATTGGAATTTGAATTGGAATTGTGATTGATTATGAATTGTGAAGTGTGAAAATGTGATGTATTGAAATTTGATGTATTGAAATGTGATGTATTAAAATGTGAATTTGTTTTATTGACATATGAAATTGAAATAATTATTGCGAATGTGAATTAGATTTAATTATTGAATGTGAATTTATTTTATTGACATATGAAATTGAAATAATTATTGCGAATATGAATTAGATTTAATTATTGAATGTGAATTTGATTTAATTATTGAATGTGAAATTGATTTATTTAGTGAATTTGAATTAAATTTAGAAAGTGAAATTAATTTAGTGAAAATGTGAATTTCAATTAATTATTTGATGTGAATTTGATTTATTAAAAATATGAATTAGAATTAATTATTGAATGAGAAATTAATTTATTGAAAATGTGAATTTGAATTAATTATTAGATGTGAATTTGATTTATTAAAAATGAATGTGGATTTTTTTTTTGAGGAAAAATGAATGTGGATTTGAATGTGGATTTGAGTTATTGAACATGAATTATAAAGTTGTATGCGAAATGATATTTTTTTTTGGAATTTGCATGTAATTTTGTAATATGAATTATAGCATAGTTTCAATATGTATGGTTATAGTTTTCAATATTAAATTTAGCTTTAGGTTATGTAATATATATATTGTGTATTTTTTAGTTTATTGTGTTATATGTTTAAATTATGTTTATTTTTTGGATATATTATTCAGGTATGGCAGCACAGCAGCACGGAGACCCACTCGGTGATGGAGGCCCTCTTGATCGGAGCATTTTGAAGCACCAAGAGGTGCATCGATCACAGGCCATCTGGAATGCGGAGATTCTAGGTAGCACAGAGGAGTTTGATAAAGAGGCCTCACTGAAGGTCTATCGTCGTACATGGAAGCAGAAGTCGATGGAGAACGCCGCATTCATTGAGTACATGAAGGCGTTGGGATTTTGGGATGTCTGGTGCACCGGTCATGTCCCGATCGAGGCAGCTGTGGTTACAGCTCTGGTAGAGCGGTGGCGACCAGAGACACATACCTTCCACATGCCCGTAGGAGAGATGACGATTACACTCCTAGAAATATGTCCATTGCTATTTCACTTTGATATACCCCATAGAAATTGACCATGGTCTGCACCATTCTAGCAACATGACTGTCATTCTCAATAATCACTGGCTGGAACTTCCCTCCACCTACGGGACATCTAAATAGCAAATCATCTAGTTCTTCATTCTCATCAAAATAAATCTTTTCAATCACTTTTCGTCGTAACCGATCGTACGTCAACATATTTTCATGAAACTTCAATCTCGCTTGACCTCCTCCATCGTACTCAAAACCGGTAAGTCTATTTTCCCTAACTTCTCCATCGTACAACACTCTAATTCGAACAACTCGCCCAGATATTTTAGATATATCTACAGACAAAATTTTATAAATATGTTTAAAAAGTCGAATTCAAAATCTATCACTTAATAATTTAACAAGTCTAATTAACTTTAAAAATCAACTACCATTCTTAATCATTTTTCTAATTTCAAAGTTCAACATTTTCGATAAATAATCACTATTGTTCAACAAATTTAAAACTAACGACAACCATTATTCAATTAATAACAAGTTTCATCAATCACTATTAACGATAATTAATTATACTTATCTTACCTAATTCACAAAATTACTCACTATTGTTCTACAAATTAAAAACTTACGACAACCATAATTCAACTAATATCAAGTTTCAACAATCACTATTAACGATAATAAATTATACTAAGCTTACCTAATTCATGAAATTAATCACTATATTCAACAAATTTAAAACTAACGACAACCATTATTAAACATGTTTCAACAATCACCGTTAACAATAATTAACTACAATAACACAAAATTAATAACCACGGTTCAAAAATTCATTAACAAACTATATCATCACAAGCTAAATGTAATTACTTACCTCTTTGATGCTTGAATCCGTGCACAAAACGCTCTTCAAGCCTCCTAAAAATACTCTTTTTGGGTGGAAATTTCGGAAAATTTGGTTACTGCCTCGTTCTGCCGAGGCAACATTCTTATAACCAAGTTTTGACCAATACACGGAATTTTATCCCGTGTATTGGTGGATAGAAAATCTCGGAATTGAATTCGACCGTGTATTCCAGATTTCTGGCGGAACCTGGATAACCGGTACACGGGCTAAAATCCCGTGTATTGGTCCGGTACACGGGATTCCTTCCCGTTTAAACCAATACACGGGATTTTATCCCGTTTACTGAACACGGTATAAAATCCCGTGTACTGCGATAAACGGGCTAAAATCTCGTGTATTGGTCTGGTACACGGGGTTTTATCGAAACAGTCCAACGTGGACACCAGATTCATAAAAAAATTTATGGGGCACCAAATTCGTAAATTCTGATGAACAGTAGCACCAAATAAAAATCCGGCCGGTCCTAATTTTTACAGAAGATTTTCTTAAGTAAATTGTTTTATAAAAAAACTGCTAAAGTTACTTCGCTAAAAATTAGGTTACATGCTACTAGTTTAACTAGAAATCTTATCACTCTTGGGCAATTACTAGTGCACACCAATCCGAGTTATATATACATGCCACCAAATTTGACATGCCTCTCAAAAAAAAAGTTGGCATGCATCATTCCTAATTGAATTTTTTTATACTAAAAAAATCTGAAAAACTAAAAGTAAAAACTTCAAAAAAAAAAACGAATTAAAACAATTAAAAGCTTTCACCATATTGATGTATCTCCCTCTTTCTTCCCCTCTCTCTCTAAATTGGACCCGATCCGGATCGCATAGTGGCTAATGCAATGCCACCATTGGGAAACCGACCGATTCGAGCCCTCCTCTTGATATCATATTAACTTGTGCTGATACTGATACTAATTATGATGCTGATATTTTACTGGTGATAAAAAAAATTGGTCAAATCTTTTTTTTTTCAAAATGGAAAAAGTTGAAGGCACACAAAGGTGATGGAGATCCTTCCAATTATCAATAAACCCTCAAATTTTTTAGCTTTTTGATATACCATGTAAGAAACTAAACTTTGTTTTCTTTGAAACAAATCAAAGTTTTTTATATAGAAAAAAACATTTTGGGTAATTGGAATTGGGCCGGCCTCTGTGTTAGTTAAAACTAGATTTTCGAGGCCGTCTCATGAAGTTTCCTTTGCAACTTCCCCACCAGTGAGATTAACATGTCCGATTGGTATGGCTCCACTAGACAATGTGTGTTCGTTGCATGTGTCCAAGTAACGAGTTTTTCTACGTGGTCCCTTTTGTTTCTATAATTTTTTTCATTCCAATTATATAATTCAAATTTGAAAATTGGACCTGGTAAAATTGATTCCATCGTTATTTGAAGTCCATGCGGACATACAATGTGAATGAAGCTTTTGAGGCATGGAGATTCTGAACTTTTAAGTGGGAAATATTTATAGTACTTACGAGTACTGTTTCTACATAATTCGATAAATTGGTTTGCCTTTAATTTGCGAGGTTCCCAAAGAAGGGAAATTCTGTCTCTTTGCCCTTCAAGGACCACCATTGCTCACATGAAATGCACCAAAATACATTAGCAATTTGCAAATTTCCAGATCATTAGATGAAAAAAAATACACAAATGTATAAGAATTCGCTTGAGATTTGCATCCATCATTCCGTTGGACAACTATAGCCACAAGATACTTGGTAAAAATAAATTGCCAAACCATACCAAAAGGCAAATTTGAACCAGCAGATGGTCTAACCTCTGGTTAAACCGCAAACCAGCTGTGGTCATGGTTTCTAACACTACATTTACTGATTTTCAACGGGACAATTGGTTAACTGACCAGCAGTTTTCTGATTAAAATCCAAAACGGTCAGGAGCCAAGGCAAACTGCAAGAACAGGAGTGTAAGATCGTACAAAAGAAAATTGCCACTTTGAATTAGATTGTTGTAACAATGTTTAGGAAATTTACAACGAAGGTGCCAAAGGAGAAAATGTCTTAACTTCATGACTCACATTGAGGCCTCAGCTCTTCCTAATGCATCTTGTTCGATGCCGAGTATCGTGGACCAAACCATAGAACATATCGTGCTCGGTTCATATGAATGATGGAGCACTCTAATCACGAGACATAGACATCAGTGCAGACAAGCAGATTCACGTAAACATGCTTGAAGCCATTATTCTGATACGCAGCGATATGAACCAAGTCGAAGAACACTACGGGACTTCTTAGGACTAATTCGGAGCACTAACCCTGCAGCAATCGTCATCGCGGAGCAAGAAGCGGAGCACAATGTGTCATACTTGGAACAAAGGGTGTGCAATTCTCTGAAGTACTACACTGCAGTGCTCGACTTGGTTGACTCTGTTGTGCCATCAGACAGTGGAGCCAGGATCAAGATCGAAGAAATGTATGCGCGCGAGATCAGGAACGTGATTGCCTGTGAAGGGAGCGACAGGCTAGAGAGGCACGAGAGTTTCGTGACATGGAAGAAGCTGATGGAGCTAGAAGGTTTCAGGTGCGTGGGAATTACTGAAAGGGACATGCTTCAAAGCCAAATGCTGCTGAGGATGTATTCCTCTGAGAAGTTCAAGATTCGGCGACAAGGGCTGGAAGGCTAGCAGCAGAATCTGCACTCACTCTAGGTTCAATGGATCAACCTCTCATTACCGTCTCAGCGTGGTTGCCATCGGATCTGCCAGGGAGCTCGCGGAATTCCTGAAACGCTTTCTTTTGTTGGTTTCTTACAGGAAAGTGATTGATACTAATGAACTCTTTGTAGGTAGCTATATCATTTCATTGTTATTCTTTCATTCTTTTCATAGCACATAAGAATAGATAGAGTAAAGTAGTCTCATAGCTTTTCATTCTACAGTCACTTTCACAATTTATTCCTTCATTCTTTATGTATCCATGTAATTATTTATTTGTCATTTCCATCAGTTCATTTTGTAAGCAGCAAATTATTTATTTTTCATGTATCAGATGTCATTACTATCATTTCACTCATAAATCAGAAAAGTCTTCCAATTTATCGGATAAGATTTCGGGTTAGATATGATAAGATTTCAGGTTAGATATGAAATTCATAGTAGAGTCTTTATTGAAGCAGAAGAAGGTGATTAATCTTAACAGTAAAATCGAATCTTGAGTCCCTTATTTTGTACTTGGAACAAGGAGTAGAGGCTGCCCCTTCCTCAATGTTAAACCATAATTCTCACTCATGTCTAATTCACTAGAATCATTCCCACAAGGAAGAGACCAATCAAAGAAACACACCAGGGAAGCAACAACCAAAGGAACAACATGCTTTGCAGCCATGGAAATGCCAGGACAGATTCTCCTTCCTGAGCCAAATGGTATGTATTCGAAATCCGAACCTTTAAAGTCCATGTCCGAGTCGAGGAACCGGTCAGGATTGAAGACCAAGGGATCCTCCCAGTATCTGGGGTCCCTACCAATGGCCCAAAAATTTACCAACACTTGAGAGTTCCTTGGAATTGTGTAGTTCATCAACTGACACGACTCGGTTGCACGATGAGGTAGAAGAAATGGTCCTGGAGGGTGCAACCTTAGTGTTTCCTTAACACATGCTTGGAGGTAACTTAGTTGTGGTAGATGGAGTTCCTTTATTGCCTGATTATCTGTTACAATTTGAGCAATTTCCTCTTGCACTTTGTTCAGGCAACTCTTGTTCTTGATCAGTTCAGCCATTGCCCACTCTATGGTTGAGCTACTAGTATCAGTTCCAGCTGACAACAGCTCCTGATCAAGAAGGCAAACCCGGAAGGCCAAACATGATCAACACGAAGAATACGAAATCGAAAAGAAGAGAGGAAGTTATGATGATATTACCAGAATCAGGACATTGATTTGCTCGTTGCTTGAACCATTTTCTATCAGAGTGTCCAAGAAGTCATTTTGACTCGAGGTAGTTCCTGCTCCTTTGGCCTCTATTCTTTCTCTGATGATATCTTCAAACATTTTCAAGGACCTCTCGTGCAATTTCAAGGTCTTCCTCCTCAAACCTTGCAGGTCCAACCGACTTAAGATCGGATACAGGTCGGATATATTTGGAGCCGAAGCAAGCTCTGCGATGCTCTTCAGGATCGCAGATATCCCGCCATCCTGACTCTCATCTTCCAAGCTGACAAGATCCCTTGACATCAGGATGTTACTGAGTATATTAAAAACTGTAGCTGTCACTAGCTCTCTAACTTTCACCACCTTGCCTTCTTCCATTCTCCTGATGAATTCAACCAGTTCCAACGCCTTTTCTTCTCTTATACAAGCTTGCGACTTCAATGCCATAGTGGAGAAAAGCTCGGCCTTGCACATCGTACGCAAACGCCTCCACCCTTCGTTGCACTCGAGGACCCAACCGAGCGAGTACTTGTTGAGTTCCAAGCTCTTAGCAGGTGCCATACATGGCACATATCTTCCTGACAAAGCACGATCGTGGGTCTTCAGGATATCGGTCGCTGCTTCTTTCGATGATCCAACGACAACCAGCTGGCTGCCAAGTCTCAGAGAGAATACAGGGCCATAGATACGAGCGAACCGAGCCAATGTGACATGAGGCTTGCTGCCAAGCTGCAGGATATTCCCCAGGATTGGCAATGGAGTCGGGCCCGGAGGAAGTCTCCGAGCAGGCGACTTCAAGTACTTGACTGTGCAGGACAAGAGAGGGAGCAGACATAAGAGAAAAACAACATAAGAGAAGAATTTGTCTGATTCAGATATTGAAGCAGGTTGACGATCATCCATGATTGTGTTAAAACACAGTTGGCATCAGATATTCCCTTCCTTTATTGGTGATTTTAGGCAGGGAATTATGTTGAGGTTTAAAGGGAATCTAACTTGGATAATTGAGATGATGCACTTTTAACTATATAGCCAGAAATGACATAGATTTGTAAGATACTCTCATGGCCAACATGACAGGAAATAGCTAGCTCAACTTCATATATGTTGTCCTGATACAAAGATGAGCATGGTTCGGTTTTTATAAATTTGTTATCTGTTTCATTCACAATGTTCGAACTCCATAGTTTGCTTTAACAAATACAATCACTTGTATCAACTCAGAGGAAAATTCTCTGTCATTTGATGGATGCATAACAATTATAAGAACATCCTTGAACTATAAAATTGCAGAATTATTGTCAATTTGATGATCAAGTGTTAATGTCACCGTAGGGCCTTTGGTGTAAACATTCGTGTGAGAGTGATTATGCAAGTGAGGCATTAATTGATCTCTTTCATTGTCATATCTTAACCCAGCGCCATCGTAACGTCTCAACACGTACATATATGATTGATTTGATATATTAAGATAATTTTTGGAGCAAATTGCTCTGAGGTCCCTAACTTTTGCTAAAATCACTATTTTCATCCCTCCTGTTTCGGAAAAGATACTTTCGTCCCCCACCTTTGCTTAATTATCACTCTTAGGTCCCTGGTTCCGGTTTTGGAAAATTTATCCGGTACCCATGGACCTAAAATGACTATTTTACCCTTTAGTTAAAAATTTAAAAAATCTAAAAAATTATTTTTTTTCTGTTTGATTCAGGTCGAGGAGATGGAGGACGCTTTTGCTGAAATGACTCTTTTGCCCTTTTGCCCCTTATTTTTTTTCTTATTTTTTAAATTTTTAAATAAAGGGCAAAAAAGTCATTTCATGTCCCTTGTTACCAGAGAAATTTTCTGAAACCGGAACCAGGGACCTTAGAATAACAATTAAGCAAAGTAGGGGGACGAAAATCTCTTTTTCGAAATAAGAGGGACGAAAATAGTGATTTTAGCAAAGGTCAGGGACCTGAGGACAATTTGCTCTAATTTTTGTTTTGCTGTTTATCATATTTATGACAAGTCTTGCAAAATTCATTTCTCTCGAAATTTTGTTACATTCTCATATTACAAGGTATACTATCTCTGACGCTTAACATAATCTTCATGTAAATAAATATTATTGGAATTTTAATATTGTACTCATAAATGTTGCTTCCACATGGGATAATATCTACTGTGTCCTTTATAAAGATTACTTATAACAGCCAATGTTATTATACCGTCCAGTATATTTGCATTTTTTTCGGAGTGCTTACTATATAATTGGTGTAATGCATTTGTTCACAAATTTTTGATTGATAATAATATTTTACGTATAAAAAATATTAGTTTAAGCTACTACTGTTTTGCAGAAAACAATTGATTTTCATAAGTTTTTATAAATATTGTTGCCTCTAGAAATTAGACAGAAACAATTTATAATGTTCCCAAAGGTCATTTGACCTGATGATACAAATCATGAACGATAGACAAAAGTCCAGATTCAATCCCGTAAAAATTTATCATTCAAAAAAATAAGGGACATTAATTTAAAGAGAATTTTTTGTAGACAAGCTATCATTTATTGCGTACCCAATGACACACTGATATGACATTATTTTCTTCTATGATATGTGTACAGGTGTCACCGACGTGTCCAAGGAGAGCAGTCTATAACTTATAGTACTAAAATAAATAATTTAATTCAAATGAAAAGATAAATACGGAGAAAAGGTTCTCCCACTGCAAATATTGAACATATGAGATTTTCGTCTTTTCGAAATAAGAAGTGAACATTCGGATAGCTTATATTTTTTGCTTTGTAGTTACAAATGATATGTTTGTTCAAAAAAAGACGTGACAACTTCTTAAATATTATGTTATCAGATTCCGGCATTGTCTGACAATTCGTCCGAATTACTCCGAAACTGCTTTCCGGATCACTCAGTGTCCTTTCCAATAAATTGTTTTGCATTACCCGTATTACCATTTTGCATACGAATTTTTACATTATTTAACACTTATAATTAGCACTTTTTGTTAATCCAAACATATTATTTTTACATATAATTTGTACAAAATTTCTACTTCTCTAATATATGATGAAGAGAGATAATATAAGAACAACAATTAATGCAAGATTAATAGTGTAATTAGCAATTACTGCTATTTCAGTTAATTAAAGGGAGACAATTGTGTGAGTTCATACGGTTCCAGTTAACCTGTGACATGCAAAAAACACCATATGTTTAAAACACAATTTTTTTTTTAAAGATTAGAAAAACGCATGAATTTAGTGCGCCACCTCCGTTATGGTTCATATTTAAGCAGGTGCTGCCACGTTTTTTTCCTCTCTGCCTCGGGGAAGACGAGGCAATTATGACGTTTCTTAATTGTGAAAGAAATTAAGAAGAGAAAAGCTCACCGTAAATAGAGGTGACAGTTCATATTACGATCTAGGTCGACGTGTGGCCAGGCAAACTGTGAAAATGTCAAATTTCAGTTACTGAATTGATACATTATTTTGAAACTAAGTTGCATCATATCATACTAAAGTGACAAAAGATATTTAACTTGATGATACAAAATATTATCATTGTAAATAATCTAACAGAGATTTAGGTTCAAATCTTGATAATGTGTAATTGTTAGTATAATTTTTTTTTTAAATATGGCACTAAAGTACATTTTTCCTTCATTACAAAATTAGTAACAGAGTATCAAACACATGCAACAAACTCTTCTCCTTCCTCACTTGGAAACAGTTACACATGGTGTCCAAAAGGGCATCACATTCTCGGTCGGAGGATGACCTCCCTGCTGGTTGGTATAAGAGATTACAGGTCCTAAAGACTGGTCGGAAAGTTAAGGTAAACCATTGACCGATGTCGGACAAGGGTGGTCTCCTTGTTGATAATCTTTTCTATTTTTTCTTGAACTGAAAAAAAAATGTGTTTCTTGGTTCTTTTAGTTCTGTAATGTTCATGCATGGGTTTTAATTGTTCTGAATATCTCAAATAAATGGTGGTTTTAGATGCTGCATGCAACTGATATAGACTCAAATAAATCGAGATCTAGTTATATATATATATTTGGTGAGAAGTTATTATATATATTTCATGATATGATGAGTTTGCTAGTTGGTTTGCCAGTGATGCCCTGGCTTAGTTGGTCAACTACAGAGTTCTAGCGTTCGAGTCAATGGTTTTCTATACCAGCAGACAAGTGTGATTTTGGGGTTACCTAATTCTGCAGTACTATGAGGACTCAAGAACTGGCCAAAAGTTGTTCTCCAAGGATCAGATTTTGCAGTATGTTGAGATGCAAGACGCGCTGCAGCCAAAGCGCTCAAATCCCAGCACATTATGTTTGAGTGTATGGAAATCGCTGCTTCTGCTGATAATATGTAGTTATGCTCGTTGTTCCATCTTGTGACTGAATTTTGTAACTGATCACAGGGTACTGAAGAAGCCACTGACGAGCATCTAGAATGGTTACCTGGTGGGTGGCTCGTGCGAATTAGATACAGAAAACGTGGCCCCAGGCGTGGAGATGCATACAAGGTACCTTGTGCATTTCTTCCTGTCTTTTATGCTTAGACTGTCAAAGTCGTCCGTTTGACTGCTTAACGCGGTCAATCTTTGATGTACTATGCCTTAAACTTCCGAACGTCAAAGACATGAGTGCATAAATCTATACTTCCCAGACAAAAGTAATTTGATCATTTAGAGCTAACCTGTACTTCCCTGATGCAGACGTACGTTGAAAAATCAACAGGGCGCATGTTTTATTCCAAGGTAGGAATGCTTCGGTATCTCAAATCTGTGAAGGGAAAGAGTGGCATACAACCGGCTGCATCTGCTAAACCAAAAGTTAGTTACCTCGGAAACTCTAAAACTTCTATTTGTTTTTGGCCACATCTCTGTAATGTGTATTCTTGTTGTTCCATCTTTGACTGAATTCTGTAACTGATCCCAGGGTACTGAAGAAGCCACCAAAGGACTTCTAGAATGGCTACCTCGTGGATGGATCGTGCGAATTAGATACAAAAAACATGGCCCCAGGCGTGGAGAGGAGTACAAGGTACCTAATGCATATCTTCCTGTCTTTTATGCATAGACAATCAAAATGGTTCTTTTGCGTCCTCACCATAGTCAATCTTTGATGTACAATTGCAGGTAAAAAGACCTTCATTTACAATAGTTTCTTATTTAACGTTCCATTAAAAAAGACATGTATATACTTCTCCGGACAAAAGCACCTTGTCTGAGCGTTCAAGCTAACCTTGTACTTCCCTGATGCAGACTTACGTAGAACAATCAACTGGGCGCATGTTTTATTCCAGGGTAAAAATGCTTCGGTATCTCAAATCTATCAAGGGAAAGAGTGGCATATCACCTGCTGCATCTTCTAAACCAAAAGTTAGTTACTTCTGATACTCTAAAAACTTTTTATTTGTTTGTGGCCACATCTCTGTAACATGCATGCTGTTAGCTGATGACACAGATTCAAGAAAGAAATGACCTGAAAATCTACCTTTTATGTGATATGGTATATAGTAATATTTCTTTCTACGCTCTAAGCTGTGTTAAACAAAGAGGAGCATGATTATTATCTGAACCATGGTAGTTTCTCCCGCTGCTTAATACATGTTCGCCTGCAGCCTGTGCATCGTGCTTGACGATTGTAAAAAGTTCTTTGCCATGAGATTGCAACATTTTCTACAGTTGTAAACTCAATGTTCTTATGAGATTCTGGAGTTTCTTTGTTATTTATTTTTAAGCTTTTATTTTATCAAACTTCTCTAAGTATTGCCTTGATCCTAAATCTCAAAATCTAGGTTGTAATTGAAACTTGCCCGGAGGATCTCCCACCAAAATGGATTAAGGAAGTTGAGATACAAAAGACTGCTGGAGGAATTAGGAAGGACCCGGTAAGATCACTGTGTTTCCTGTTTGCTGTGATTTTGCAGGAATAACAACCACTTGTGAGTTTCGAGGAATATCGCATGTCCACCGTTTTTGTTGCAGTATTACAGGGACCCGAAGTCTGGATGCTTGTTCCGTTCTAGAAGGGAAATCGAGCACTATATAGAGACTGGAGAGATTAGCAGACGGGCCGTTTCAAGAATGAAAAAGCGCGTCATTGGAAAACTTTCGGTAATCTGAGTCCACCTTGTTACTCATGCCGATCAAGTTTATCAATCCCCTCTCGATGGTCCGAATCTAACTTCTGCCAAATTGTTTTCTTCTGTAGCAGTCGACGTCTGCCAAGGGTAAGAATATGATTGATCATAATGCTGGGACATCTTTCTTCGAGCAAGAATGCATATGCCAATGATCGGGTCTTACCATTGCAGTCCCGTGTAAGTGTTTTGTTTTTATGCAGACAAAAGCGGAGGTGTAAGAGAGGTGGCAACACCTTCTACGGCTTCTACCTCAAGAAGAGACGGGAGGAAAATGATAATGTCCGAGACTGAGCGGCCTTCAGTTTCTGCCTCGGAGACTTCTCACGAGCACTGTCCAGAAACTAATATGTCTTGCAGTTCTTCCCAGTCACAAGAATCAGATGGTGACAGTGCAACTTGGAAAGACGTCGCAGCAGACTCAATCGTAGAGAGTGAAAATGGTGAGGAATATAATGGAAACTCTCCCTCTAATTGGCAAGATTCTGACAAAATAATAGAAGTTATTTCACACCGTCGGTTCTCGAGAAGACTGGCCGGGTTTAAATCTGAACAGGAGCACAAGTCAATCTCTAAAGCTCTATCTGCTCCAGATGCAACAGACTCTCGTGAAGATACAGATGTTGCAGTAACCTGGAATTCCAAATGTACGACAACAGAAGCATCCGGGAGTAGCTTGCCTATTGTTAATACTAATAACGAGGAAGAGCTTATATCACCTCATCGGTTTTCTAGACGTGTAGCTCGGCTTGAACCTCAACTGGTGCCTGATTTGGTTTCCAAAAGCCTAGTTACTCAAAAGGAACCAGCTGCTGATGGTGTTACTGAGAGTGCAAATGGTAAGGAGTACAATGGAAATTCTCCTGGTAGTTGGCGAGATTCTGACAAGATTGTAGAGGCTATTTCACATAGTCGGTACTCAAGAAGACTGGCAAGGTTTAACTCGAAACCGGAGTCCAAGTCAAACTCTAAAGCTTTAGCTGTTCTAAATGCAACAAACTCACATGAAGATAGAGTTGTTGCAGCAACTTTGACTTCAAAATGTAGGACAACAGAAGCATCTCAGTTTCTTGAGGCCACTGTTGAAGTTAATCAGCTAGACGAGCCTGATCTTGCAACACCTGTGGAGAGTGGTGGTGCTTCTGCTCTCTTATCAACTCCTCCCGCTGATGTCTTGAACCAGGAGACAACTTCCAAGCACGACGACGGCAAATCTATGCATAGCAAGAGGCTTGATTTCTCTTGGGAGTCTTCAAAATGCCTGTCGGTTCCTAAGCCTGAGACTACATTATATCCGAGCGGCTCAGGTATTTCGAAGACAAAACATATTGAAAAGGTTGGTTTTCAGGATGCTTCTGTTGTAAATCGCAAAGATGACGTCATTCAGGAGAAAGGCTTCACTCTGAGTGATAGATCAGTCAGATATTTGAAAAGAACTGCTAAGTTAAGGCAAGAGACAGTTGGTAAACCTCCTCCGTGTGCATCTACTGATGGTGACAAAAAAATATCTCTTCCATTCGAAGACATTCCTGACAAGCAACATCGAGATGCGGAGACAAACAAGACGAGAAATAACGACAACAACAACAATTCCATTCCCGAGATGCAACATGAAGATGTGGAGACAAAGGCAACGAGAAATGACAAAACCAACTCGTGGTTTGGTTCTTCCTCTGCTGACATCTGGTCAGACCCGTGCATTGAATTTGCATTCAAGACCCTCACAGGTGCACTACCAATTGAGGATTTCCTCAATACTCCACTGTTTTCAACTTCTGCAGTTTGTAATAGGAATGAGAAGAACCTGCAGCTGGATACATGCCAGAAGATTACAGAGAGAGAATCAGAAGTCCCCTCAACAGTACACAAGAGAGAAACAGTATTGGCCCTCGAGTCCAGGAAACACGAAAAGCCGGGTAATGCTGAATCTTTTCCACGTGGTGCATCATCTCCAAATTCATTACAAAATGACTCCAGTCAAAAACACAAGGTTGGTGGTTTCATGGAGTATGCAAACAATGACTTTGGTTTTGCAAAGAGAGCAAAGCATTATGCTTCCTCAAGTAAGTCCCAAGAACCTCACCGTGACACTACAATCATGCCATCGAAACTTGGAAACTTGGTAGTTCGGTGTACAAAGAACGAGGAAGCAGCGCCAACATCCTTCCTACCCTTTGGAGATTGCTGGTCAGATCCACTCCTTGAGTATGCACTTGAAACACCAACCGGCTTTATACCACTGAAGGGTGACCTCTCCAAGATCGCTTGGTTGCAGCACCTTATTGGCGCTTCTTGCAGCAATCAGAGGAATACTTCTTTCCAGCTGCTTGAAACTAATCTGGACCAAAAGGGGAGTAAAACGGATGTCTCACACTGCTCATTGGACCCGGATCAGAGTCGGCCAATTTCAAAACCGAGTACTCCAATACATCAACAGCCGCAGCTGGCGCCTACAACTCCTATCGTGCTCGCATGCCCTAGAAGCTTGAATTCTGTAGAGTCTCGCTTGAATGATAGACCTAAACGAGGCCGTCCACGTATGAAACCCTGAAATGCATGAACCAGCAACAACAATCCTTCCCTTTTGATGGTTTGCTTAGTTGGTCCTATATATGTATATATCAGATGTAGTAGTTGATGGCGGTAGACTAGAGCACTGACCTTCCAGTGCAATTTTTGGTCGTAAGCTCCAATCTTTCTAGTAGCTTGCTTGTATAAATAGACATCACAAGTCTTGCGTGATGTCTGCACAGATGGTGTATAGCTCCAGCACTGGTCTCCAATGCATTTGAGCACCATCCATTTTGGCAATTAATTTTGGTTCTATGTCTCTTTGGCGGATGTATAGTGTTGATGATGTGCAAACAACTTGAAAATCCCTGTAGTATTCTGACAAGGGTCACTGCCTACCAAAACATGTTCTCGGATTCTGATTCGACCTAGGAATGGCCAAAGACTCCTTGTGCTAACAACCATACAAAGAATTTTATTACAAACTCCTTGTGTTAACCACACAAAGTAATTTATTACAGTTCAACTGAAAGCATAAGCCTGTACAAGAAAAAAGATTCGTACTTAAATAGATTTGAGTTCGAATTCATTAAATGCAGGTTGAAGGTATCAATTTGAAGTTCAGAAAGCTTCAAATTGTCACTTCAGGTAAGGGAATATGTTTAAGCTAGAGTTTTGCATGAGCAATTTTTGCACCAACCACCCCTGTTATGGTTCCAAACATAATCGTCAATGCTCCCTGCCTCGAAAGCCAGAACTCGGTCCAGGTCAAGGGCCTGGTGACCACATACAGTACCTTCTTGAACTGTTTATCTAAGTCCTCTAAGGAGCCATTATTGTCGATAACAAGATCGGCCTTGGTTCTTTTGAAATCGAGGGACATCTGGGCGTTAATCCTGTTTCGAGCATCCTCTTCATCACTCCTATCTCTTGCCATGAGCCGTCGAAGCTGTGTATCAGAATCGACCCACACAACAACTATCGGCTTGGTCCATTTATCCATCTTCGCCTCAAACAACAAGGGGATATCAAGTACGATCACCTTGCTACCCTTCAACCATAGCCTCAAAATTTCTCGAAAGATACCGGATGATATGTAAGGAGCCAATAACCTGAAAATAAAAGAATATCCAAATTCGGATACTGGTTCAACCGCTACACAATATTGACTTGCAGCAACTTAAGACAAAAATCTATATGAACCAACAATTGTTCTCGGCTACATTGATCCCACAACAGCCAAGAACAATGATAGTCCAATTTCAGTGCACCGTGACATACTTATTAGCACACAAATCAGGGTATGGAGTTAAATCAAACAACATCGACAGGTTAATTACCTGCCTACAAGATTCAAGAGACACATAGAACATTACCGGTTTAGAAGTTGGCGCTTATTAGGATCAGAGAATACAATCTGGCCGAGCTTGGGCCGGTCAACTTCCCCATCTGCCTGCAAGATTCCTTCCCCAAAAGCATTTACGACCTTTTTGTATCCTCCAGTGCCTTTCTTCAACACATCCTGAGATATTATCAGCAAATATGCATATTAAAATGAGAAACGATTACACAATTTAATGGATGCAACAACTAACATCAAGTAGATAGTGATGGTTATAAGGATCATATCACAACATTTTTCTTCCATACAATAAATCCTTGGAAACATCCATAGTTGATGTATGCATGATAAAGGAGAAAAAGGGACAACAGCGAGGTATACACGGGAGACGATGTCGGCATCAACAACAGGAATACCATGTGCCTTGAAGAGGTTGGAGACTGTACTCTTCCCAGATGCGATCCCGCCCGTCAATCCCACTATTCTCATGCTTCTTTTGGTGAATGTTTCTCAGAACTTTTCTTTTTATGGACTACTTTCAATTTGCTTCCCTTGTATAGTGAAAATCAAATCATAAGGTTTGGTTCATTTGGGATAAACATATAATTATAGTCAGGAAAGTTAGCCACACTACTGAAAATTAGGAATGGCAATGGGCAGGATTCGGGTAGGATCTATAAGACCCAGATCCTTATCCTTTTTTATAAAGGTGGACCCAGATCCTTGCCCTTATCCTCTTTTAAATACAGGATTCGGGCAGGATATGGTTCCAAAAATATCGGGTAGGATCAGGATCGACCCACGGGTCTATGGTACATAAAAATTATTTACTGGAAAAAAATAAAAACTACAATATCAAAATTCATATGCATTCTAAAATTATAACTCATAATAATGATGAGACTCTCATATTCATCAAGTTATAATTCTTTCATCGAGAACAAACAAATTACATCAAGTCCAAAAAAAATCTAACAATGATGATGTAGCATAAGAAAAAATTAGTAATAGATGTCACGATCAAGAGACAAATAAGCAAAAGAGTGTGTCACCACCATAGTGATTTGTTTATGAACAATAGTAAAAATATACGCATCCAAACCCTACATCCTGCGTAAAGAGTATTATATATATATATATATATATATATATTATTCGGGTAGGATCCGGGTAGGATCCTATTGGTCCATATCCATACTCTCATCCTTTGTAAAAAACAGGATTTGGACAGGATTCGGATCTAGGATCCGGTCAAAGTCAATAGGTCCTAGACCCTTCGGGTATAGAAGAGGGTAGACCCTTAGGATTCGGGTCTAATTGCCATCCCTACTGAAAATCAAAGCACAAACAGCACATTCAAAGCTAGCAGAATCAAAACAATGTGCAATAAAGCTTTTAATCCGTTCTTCTTCCGAAAAAAGCTTTTAATCTGACATACTTAAATACCACAAATTGCATGAGATCCTAACAAAAGCCATTCAAGCAATTTCTCAAAGAAAAAATAAAAGTCATTCAAACACAGAAAAGGGAAAGCATATGAGACATATGTCACCTGACAATACATTCTGAGTCGCTATTAAAAGAGCTGATCTTGTACATCGTTGAAAAACATGAAGAGCTATAGTTTACAATGGCTGGTACAAAGCTATTATTTACTCTGATGACCATTTGGCCTAATTTTCATGGATGGTACTAAATTATTCCAACCTGCGTTCATTCTAATGCAGTGATAAAAGAGGAAATGTAATTCAACATCCGATGAAATCATATTGTAAGGTAGCTAATAACTGTAGCCAATAAACCAAAGGACCTAAAAGATAAAATCTTACAGCTCAGATCCAACAAGTTTATTTGCAAGGTGACAGATAGGTCCGGGTTGCTAACAGACGACAGTCACATCTTTCTTATTTAACTGTTGATCACACTTGTTCAAGATTGGATGGATGGTATAACAGCTAAAACATAATGATTTTTCATGAGATTGAAAGGAACTGGTCATGAAATTACCCTTCTCAGTTCTCAGTGATTCAGATGCTTGTAGAGAAGAATGATGACTCAAATTGGTCCACTATGAAAGACGAAGCTTTCGAAATGCCCATTAACCACAAGACCCCAATGAGGATGTGAGATTCACATTGACTCCATCCCCAAAACACCAACATGTTCCAAATTCTCAACATAACCAACACCCCAATTGGCCAAACCACAGAACCAAAAAGCAATGGCCAAGTTTAGCAATGCAGACAACTTCTGGCATCATCATCATCATCTTCCCTATTTAACTATATGAAATCATCATATTGAAATTTTTGTTTCTTTGATAATTAGATATTTTTAATATATGTCCTCATTAAAATTAGAAATTCACCCCATTAAAAAATTAATCAACCTACAAATTAAACCAGACCTTACAAAAATTTAAGCATTTCTTATATTGTTCCCCCTCACCAAATTTTCTGGCTCCGCCCCTTTCGCGTAGTAGCACTAACAATAGCCTCCAGCTGTTGTAATTGTCCTATCCAAAGCTAACCAACTGGAAACGTTAATCTCCGAAGATCACAATGCTCCAATTGTGCACTTCAAGCTTAAGCTAATTATAATGAACTAGGGACACTAATACCCCATTTGCCCAAAATCAAGGAATCTCAAACCCTAGGTAAAAATTAAATTAAGAAACGGGGTGATAGAGGTTGAGCAGATACCGTCGCCGGAGATGAACCCGGTCGTCGTTTCCGGCTGCAAAAACTGGAGACCTCGCTAGTCGTTGAAGTACATATTTATTTATGAGGGGGTAAATTCGGGATGCACAAAAATAAAAGGGTAAATTACAGATACAATTCTTTCTAAGTGAAAAATTATTTTCATATCCCCTATGTTTGATTTAATGTTAAGCGAGTTGTTAACCATATCCTTATCCTCAAGATTTGTAGAGTCTACATGATTTTTAAGGATCAATTTTTGAATTAAATATAAGATATTTTTAACATAAAATTTTAATTTTAATTTAAAATTTTAATGAATCACAATAAATGTATGATTAGAAGTTAATATATTCATAAACTACACTACTCTAAATTCAGTTAAAATCAACAAATCTTCAACTCACGGAATAAAAATAAGATTTGACTATTGATATAAACTACTAATTTTAGTTTGTTTCTCGAATTAACAAAATATTTTATATTTATTTTATTGAAATAACAATTATTTGTATAAAAAGGTATAACTCTCAATGTTGAGGAGGACTAGTCGAATTAGAATTGAACCAAATTTCTTTAAATAATATTATTCTGTAGTTTAAAGTTAAACAAATCAATGCTTAATAGGTAGTATGATAATGAATTCAAATTTTAACTTTCTTGAAGATTATTATGCCAATTTCATTCCTTGAGGAGATAAAAATTTAATTAGTAAAGAACAAAATCTTAAGATTACCTAAAACCTCATAACTCATAATTCAAGCCAACCTGACTAAATTTAAATTCACTGAATTTTGTTTTAAAATCAGCTTTTACTTAGTCCTTTACCTGCCGTTCCATAAACTCCTCCACGCACAGTTGGAAAGGAAAAAAATTGTCAGAAAAGTTATTACAAAGTTAATAAATTGCACCAGCTTAATATTTCTTTAGGACTAGGTACATTATGTCACTAAAATTATAAAATTGCTCTAATTAAGAAATTAATCAACCTACAAAGTAAAATTAAATCTTACAAAAAATTAGGTATTTCTCGTATGCTATTCCTAGATTCGGTTTTTCACCTTGGAGTGGCTGAAAGTTGTTGACTTGCGTCGTAGAATATATCTTGATATGGAAATATGAGGAATGGGTTTTCATTCTTTCCTCTGATGTCTAATTTGAAGATGGGTTGTCATGTTGTTTGGCATTTTAAGTAAATGGAATGATGGTCAGCCAAAGTTTGTATGTTGGTTGGGTTTGGAGTTTGGACAGCCAAAGTGAGCAGCTGCTGCGTATCAACTCAGATTCAGTGGGGATTGCTATGAATCCCCATGATGGGGAGGAGGGTATAAATGGTATACCAATGATTAATTACCTCCTAAAAATTAGGAAACCATTTTTTAGAATCCCTTAAATTATGTAGTGAATTTGGTAACCGCCCATATTCAAAAATTGAAATCTCTAACAAATAATTACAACCCAAATCAATCGTTTGATAAATCAAAAATTAAAATCTAAAAAATATTCAACAGAAACGGCATTCTCTAGTCATCACTTTTCTGGTCATTGGCCCCGCCCCATCATCTCCGTTTCTTTGCCGAATCACAGTGTCTCCGCTGATCTTCCTCTTAGCCGATTTACCACCATTCTATTATGGATGCTTCAAAACCAACGTCACCTTTGATCGACAGTGGTATCAATATCAGGAACCATTGGTATCAATATCAGGAACCATTGGTACCAATATCAGGAACCAGTGGTACCAATCTTCGTGACAGGAACCATTGGTATCAATATTCGTGGAACCATTGGTACCAATATCAGTAACCAGTGTACCAATCTTCGTGGCATACAAAATAGACTGAACAAAATCAGGAACTATTGGTATCAATATCAGGAACCATTGGTACCAATATCACGAACCATTGGTACCAATATCGAAAAATGGTTTGCATGGAGGAAGAGAGAATCGTGACTGACCAGAGAGCGCGAGTAGATGGCACGTTTGCGAGACGAGTCGAGTGGAGAGAACGGCCGGGACAAGACGAGTCGGCTGGAGAACTGCGGCGGCGACCAGGTAAGGGTTTGCGCTAATTTGGAACCGGGCCGAAAGCAAGACCGGGACGGGGAGAAAAATGGTAGGGTTTGAGGAAAGGGAATGACAATCGGCTAACAAGACCGGGATGGGAAGAAAAACGATTGAGGGTTTGAGGAAAGAGAATGAGGAAATTTTGAATAAAAATCACGATTCTATCTTTCTTAATTTGGGATTGAAAAAATCAAATTCAAAATTTAATTAAATGTGATAGAGAAAAATCAGGAATAGCATTTAATGTTTTCAATTAGTTAAGATTTGATAAGAAAATAGAATCAATAAAAATATAATTTATTATGCTAATACCAAAATTACCCTCAATCATAACAACCATTAGATTATAAATTTAAGAACCCAGTTTTGATCTAACGGTCTAAACCTAATCCCCATGTTGGGGATGTCTTTTTAGACATCCCCACTGAATCCTATTTCGCTGCGTATAGATGCCTCGGACAGAAGTATGATGGGGTCAAGGAAGAAAATGTTGTTATCTTGTATGGGCAGTTGATAGGGAGTGGGCCCACTTTAGAAATGGATGATCGGTTGACTTTAAAGAAAATAATGGAAATGAGATTTCCGATAATTGATTTTTTTGTCTGGGATCAAAACGAAATCGCAAAAACGAAAAAAATTGTAATTTTGGTGTAAAGACACGAATTTTTTTGCAGTTTTAGTCAAACACACTGTAATTTTAGCATTTTTGTGCAATTTTGGATGGTACCGGGTTTTCGTATTGGAATCTGAAAAATCTTGTGGAAATATTAGAATGGAGACGATAGTGTAAATTTCTCAGTTAATTAGAATTTATAACTTCATTAAGAAAATAGAAAGAAACATAACTATTTGGAACACAAAACAGTTTTCCTCTCGGCCAGCGGGAAGTTCAGAACTGACTATAATTCAGTGCCAAGTCCAGCGGGCCGTGCCCAATGGACCCGAGCCTTAACAGTTAACATTGTTTTAGAAAATGTGATTGCTACCAATGATAAAGTTATTTTAGCTTAATTATATCTTAATTCAAGTTATTGAAAATACATTATTATTTAATATTTGATGAAAAAACCTTATCACTTTTTAACCTCATTTAACTCTACCATGAATTAATAGGTTCACAGAATTAGATATCATATGAATTTTATTTGTAAGTAAAAACCAAGATTTGAACCATTAACCTCCCCTACATTTTTTATTTTCTTGTGTTATTTGACCACTCACAGTTAACAATTAGATATCATATGAGGTAAACAATAATGTGAATGCTCTTCAAATTGGGAAAATAATTTTATCGGTGGTCAATATAATTAAATTAGATAGTTCATTTAAATTTTTTTCTAAACAAGTGTTTGCAAAATAAAATTCTAATTTGCAATTTGATGAGATAAACACGTTAAAATAATTAGAGTAATGATCAATTGGACCTAAAATTTCATCCATCCAACACAACCATATTTGTTGAACTCGAAATAGTCAACATTTTTCTGTGAATTTAAAGCTTAACCTATTAAACTTAATTTTTGTGGTTTTACACAATTTTTTGTTTTTGTTTTTTCCCAATCAATATTTTTCTCTATTTCTAAAAAGTGAGATTTGAAATTCGACCTCTTGAAAAAAGGCAGGATCAGTTGTCATCCTACTCACCAAATATTGGTTAAATTATTCGATGTTTACACCAATCAATCTTTTGTAAAAAAAAATAATTACCAAAATTGGGTCTGAGCTCTTAAAAAAACAAAACGAAATATCTAACAACCGGAAGTTTCGGACAGTGGTTTAACAAGGGTTTAAAACGCAACGCGGCCACAGTATATGTATGTAAGTATGTCTAAGTCCCTTATCCTCTCTCCTATCTCTCCAGTCCTCTCCACTCCATTTCTCCTTCCTCTTCTTATCCTCCAAGACCAAAACACACTCCCCTTTCGAGTTGATGTTCATTTGTACCAAACCCTTGACCCAATTCTCCCCTAGAGAATTTGACCCTTTAAGCTTCTTCATCAAGAGACCCTTCAAGTCTCCCCCTTTAAGGGGTTCTTCCACTTCTCTGATTATGTTTAGGGACATCACTCGGCGAGCTGTTTCCGGAAGGCCTCTCAATTTTCGCTGCTTCTCCTGCACTTCCGGGTTCTTGGGTATGCCTCAAGATTCCATCTTTTTCTTTAAAGTCAACCACTTTCCGTTAAGTTGTTCCACTCCCCATCCGGGTTCTCGCCGGATTGGTGAATTGTTGATGCCTAGTGAGAAGAATGGTAGGAGTAGACCGGGTAATCGTTTGACGAGGGGCCGTGAGGGTGGCGGATGCTCTTGTTCTTTGTTGTGTCCGAGGGGTTATGCGAGTGTGGCGGAGGCAGTTTCGTCTTCGACTGATGTGGAGGAGGATGTTTCGGTGGTCGATGAAGTGCAAGAGTTGTTGCAGCAGATGAGGAAGGAGGCGCAGAGGAAGAGGGACTCGTCGAGCAAGTTTAGAGAGTTGAGGAGGAGGCAGGTTATGATTGAGACCGAGGCGTGGGACAATGCTGCCAAGGAGTATAGGGAGCTGTTGGCGGATATGTTTGAGCAGAAGTTGGCTCCCAATTTGCCTTATATGAAGACTTTGTTTCTCGGTTGGTTTGAGCCTTTAAGGGATGCCATTGAAAATGAGCAGAAGATGATTAGGGATGGGAAGAGGAGGCCTTCTTATGCCCCGTGTTTCAATCAGTTGCCAGCTGATATGATGGCTGTCATCACGATGCATAAATTGATGGCGTTGATGATGACCGGTGGAGAATACGGAACTGTTCGGACTGTAGGTGCTGCTTGTACTATTGGCGATGGCATTGAGCAGGAGGTTAGTGATGTGCCTTTTGTTTATATTTTGCTGTGTTCTGGTTGAGGTTGTCCATTTGATTGCTGGATTTATCGGGGCCTTTCAACTCGTGACTTGGTGAGAAAAATGGGTGTCGCCTTTTTTTGGATCAGAGTCTCCTCTTGTCCATTCTACTATTGAATTGTTTGCATTATGTTCATAGGACATGGAGAGCTTAAATATCGGTTTTCTGCTATGTGTATTTCTTCTTTTTACCTGTACTGGTGCAAAAGTGTTTGAGAGTGCTGTTACAGGTTATAGCAAGGCCATCAGAACACCTACATTTGTTGCTTAAGTTCTAGAATTTGCTGCACAATAAATGTTTTTTTTCCGTTCTATTTTTCATGTGAAGTGAATATCAAATTTTTATCTCTTCTTTGCAAGGTCAGATCAAAATATACAATTTCTTGGAGAAACCAAAAAAGAAAAAGGGCATAAGACAAAGTAATGATGAAGAAAGTGAATCATCCCAGAAGGAGCAAGACAAGTTGAGGAAAAAGGTCACCGACTTGATTAAGAAACAAAAGCTGGTGGCTGTTAGGCAGATAGTCAAGGGGCAAGAAGGTGCACAACCCTGGACGTTGGATATGAAGGCTAAGGTATATATACGCTATCCGTTATTTTTTTAGCTCAGAGCTGGTCCGAGTGTTGTTTTTCTGAATAAATTGCAAAATCCATCCTTGCTTTCTACAGGTTGGAACCCGTCTTCTTGAATTGCTTATGCAGACAGCTTATATACAGCCTCCTGACCAGTCACGTGATGCTCCACCTGATGTGCGACCTGCATTTACACATGCATTTGTTACATCAGTAAAAGAGAATAAGTTGAGAGTTGCTCTGTCTTGTCTCTTAGATTGCATGTCTCTTCTGTTTGGTGTCTGGGTAATTACTTATTTTCTTACGTTTGGTCTTCCGTTGAACAGCAAGGTTCACCGAAGATATGGTGTCATAAAGTCTGACCCCCTTGTTATCAAGGGCCTTGACAAAACGGTGAGATCTGTTTTAGCAGAACCACTTATGAATTTGCTTTTGTGGGAAGTTAGAACCAATACCTGCTTCTCTTTCCTATTGAGCACCTTCAAACTTTGAAATGCTCCACTCTTCATTGAATCCTAAAACTCATTCTGACTAAATCTTTTCTCTAGGCAAGACACATGGTGATTCCTTACATGCCCATGTTGGTGCCACCTGTGAACTGGACAGCGTATGCCTGCTTCCTTTCTGTCCGAATCACCTTTTTACTCATTTAATGTTGTTTTATGGCTGCCGAGTTGAAATTTATCTTAAAACCAATGTTCTTTAGTTTGGTGTCTCTAGTTTGTTGTGAATATAATCAATGAGTGATGGATATGTTTTGAGTGATGTTGCGTTGTTGATATAAACTTGTGCTGAGAACTAGATGGATGATCGCCTGGTTTGCTTGGGAAAAAAGTGGGGCCTCTTGTTGGTTGGGTTTTGATTTTCATATGGCAATATGTAGTTTTTTTTTCTTAATTTTCCCTTAAAGTGAAAGCCATAAGATTCTTAAATTGCTACCTTCACCTTGTATGACTTGCGCCTGCGTACATGGTATCGTAAGTGCTGATTTAATTCAAGTGTCTTCACCAAATCTTGGACTGTATAAGACATTGGCTGGAACCTTTTTAACATACTTTTGGTCCTGTGGTAGGGCCAGTGAAGTTTATGTTCTTTTAATCAATGAAGTTGTGCATACGTTTTTGTAACATTGACTAATCTTAGTAGCTTGTAATTTGGGCCTAAATGCTATCTGCAGGGGTAATAGCAATGCACTTATAATGCTAATTTCCTATGGTTGATCTTATGTTTGGTTGTATTGCATCCATGAGCTTGCTCTCCATTAGTTTTTTTTATCTTATTTTGTCACAAATGAAGGGGCACTTACTCACTTTCCAGAAAAAGTTCTCATGTTTTTAACCACCGTAAAGTTCAAATTTACTGGGATCACTTTCCTATGTTTCTCCAGACTTGCTACTTCCTTTCTAAAATCTTACTTCAAACCTACTCTCTGTGCTTTGTCCAGTTTTGACAAAGGAGCACATTTGTTCTTACCATCCTATGTTATGCGGACTCATGGGGCTAAAGAGCAACGTGATGCAGTTAGGAGGGTTCCATTAAGCCAACTCAAACCAGTTTTCGAGGTTTGTGGACATTTGTTGCCTTTATGAAGCTCTCTCATCATTATCTTTTGCCTGGATTGTAATTCTGTTGTGTCATTCTAATTAACTAAGCGCATATATTTAGTATTACATCTTGCCAGAATATTAGGAACTATGTCAATAAGTTTTATTGATGAATTGGCCAGGCGCTAGATACACTGGGAAGTACCAAATGGAGGATAAACAAAAGGGTTCTTGGAATTGTGGACAGGATTTGGAATAGTGGTGGTTGCATTGCTGATTTAGTGGACCGCGATGATGTAAGTTAATCCATTTCTTTATCTGCGCAATTAATTTGTGATTGATACAGAAAGAGGGACCCATTTATAAACCTTTTCCAGTGCAGATTCCTCTGCCAGAGAAACCGGATACTGAGAATGAAGCAGAGATCAGGAAATGGAAGTGGAAAGTCAAATCTGTTAGAAAGCAGAACAGTGAGAGACATTCACTACGCTGTGATACGGAACTTAAACTTGCTGTAAGATCATATGTTGATGAAGGAACTGTTTTGATTTCCTTATTTAGTCTGTGCCAACATTTTAACTTGGTTCAGGTAGCTAGGAAACTGAAGGATGAAGAGGGGTTTTATTATCCACACAACGTTGATTTTCGAGGTCGTGCATATCCTATGCACCCATACTTGAACCATCTTGGTTCAGATGTCTGTAGGGGTGTTTTGGAGTTTGCTGAAGGACGCCCCTTGGGAAGTTCAGGATTGCGGTGGCTAAAGATACAGCTTGCAAATCTTTTTGCTGGTGGCGTGGATAAATTATCATATGAGGGTAGAATAAAATTTGCAGAGAATCATTTGGATGATATATTTGATTCTGCGGATAAACCACTTGAAGGAAATCGTTGGTGGTTGCATGCTGAGGACCCTTTTCAGTGTTTAGCAACATGCATCAATATATCTGAAGCTCTGCGTAGCCCCTGCCCAGAAACATTTGTTTCTCATATTCCCATTCATCAGGTGCTTACAATAAATCATGAGATCAAACTTTGATATTCACATTAATCATTCCGTGGAGGTTTCCGTGCTGTTGTGTTTCACTGATTTGAAAAACAATTGTACATCTTAATGTTCTAGGATGGTTCGTGCAATGGCTTACAACACTATGCTGCACTCGGAAGAGACAAGGTACTGGCTTGCCAAGAATTTACAGTCTGTAGTATACATCTGTTTCGATGTGACAGGTGCATAGAGGCTCTGTCATGCATTAGTTGTGTTTTTTCTCGGCATCCCGCATGTGTTTGTATATGTTACTCGTGTTCGTGATCTAAGCCATGTCCATCTTTTCTCTCTAAACTTTTTAGATGATGTAGATGGTAATTATGACATCTCTCAGTTAGAATGTTGCTTCCCTTCGGGAATGTATGCAACATATTCTCATATACTTAAACATTTTCTGTAGTTGGGGGCAGCTGCTGTTAATTTAGTTGCAGAAGAGAAACCAGCAGATGTCTACTCAGGAATAGCTGCCAGGTGAGCTGATGCTAGTGCTTGACCAATTGATGGATCTTTCTCAATGACACCACAATTCTATTATAAGATGCTCTCATCTCATCTGTATACTGGCACATTAAAATTGCACTTTCAACTGCAGAGTACTTGATATCATGGAAAGGGATGCTCAGATAGATCCCGAGGTTTTTCCTGATGCATTGCGTGCAAGAGTATTGCTTAAGCAGGTATTCTTGTCCGAGTTCGTCCTTATTAACTGCTCTTGCATTCCAAAGAAAACCAACTTCTGTTATGGGCTTAACCCAAAATCTCTCTCTCTTTCATATGGTGGTCCACCACTCAGAGTATTCTAAGCGCTTTACCTTTTTTGCTAGCTAAGATTGCTATTTGTTTCGTTTGAAGGTGGATAGGAAACTGGTGAAGCAGACAGTGATGACCTCTGTGTATGGTGTCACTTTTATTGGGGCCAGAGATCAAATATTGAGAAGACTAAAAGAGCGAGAAACCACTATGGATGATGCCGAAGTTTATGGTGCTTCATGTTATGCTGCTAAGGTAATTGTCGCTCGTCCATTTGTCGACAGAGTCACATTAGGAATTTGCCAACGAGATTGCGCTGTAATGCTTTTTCCAGGTGACATTAACAGCCTTGGATGAGATGTTTGAAGCTGCTAGAGATATAATGAGCTGGCTTGGGGAATGTGCTAAGGTACTTCCTCTTGTTTACTTATCCATAGTTCAAATTCCAGATGTTGTAGGTCGTTTCTTGAAAAGCTTGACGCCCCTAGAATTGGTACAGAGGAAGTTGCAATATAATTTCCGCTTCTTATTGAAAGTGCAATATAGTTCTTGCCATGTACTATCCTTTATGAATAGGTTACTGACGAGGTGTCTGTTGCTTATCTTCTTCATCTCACTAAATAAGTTCCATATTCTTACTTCTCATATGGAAAATTTACTAGATATCTCATGTTTGACCAGGTAATTGCCTCTGCAAATCAGCCTGTTTGCTGGACTACTCCGCTTGGTCTTCCTGTCGTACAGCCTTACCGTAATTATGGGAGGCATTTCGTGAGTTCTGTTTAATCTTTATAAGCATAATTTCATGTCATATTGAATTTTACAAGTCTTAAGCTTCCTATTGAATTGTTCCCAGGTAAAAACATCCCTTCAAACTTTGACATTAAAATCAGCAACTGACAAGGTACCCCATCTATCATTGTTCCTGCAGCATGTTTATGGCTGCCGTCTTCTATATTGATCACCATTTGCTCTTTTCAATACTCTTTTTAGATGGTATGCGGCTGCTGGAGCATTTTAGAATACGATTATTTTTTATTCTGTGATTGACAGGTCATGGCAAAGCGGCAACGAACTGCCTTCCCTCCGAATTTTGTTCACTCCCTAGATGGTTCGCACATGATGATGACTGCTCTGGCCTGTAAAAGAGCTGGCTTGAGCTTTGCAGGTTTCTTGTTGCTTAATTCCTTCGCAATCTTTCATTGGTTAGTCCTGGTTTTCAATTTCTTACTGTTATGTTGCGGACTCGTGAATGCAGGAGTCCACGATTCATATTGGACTCATGCATGTGATGTGGATCAACTGAACAGAATACTCAGAGAGAAGTTTGTTGAACTTTATGAAGCACCTATACTTGAGGATGTAAGTACCCCCCTAAAACTTGTAAATTTTATCTTTTGAAGTTTCAGATCAACTGGAGAACTTATTTTCGGATATGCTTTGTGCAACAGTTATTGGAGAGTTTTCAGCAGTCATTCCCGACACTATCCTTCCCTCAGTTGCCTGAAAGAGGGGACTTTGATCTAAAGGAAGTGTTAGAATCTCCCTATTTCTTCAACTAATCTGTCATGTCACTCCGGATCACTCGAAGCATCATCCTGTCAGCTAGTCATTGGAAACACATGTCAGAATACAGATCCGTCGTCTGACTGAAATTCCAGTTACCGGGTTTGCTACAACATTTGCAAGTGTGCATAATTCCAGCTACTGGTTTCCGAAAAGCTGTTGTATGAACACACTCCACGGTACATAACTAGAGCCTCGATGTTGTGTCTCTGAAGCTGATATACGACGAGAACGTAGAGATCGCAGAAGCTGTTGTTGGTTCTGCTAGCGGAAACTGATTCTCACACGAGGCGTGTCGTCGGGGTTCGTTTAGTTCATGTTCTGGAGGCATGGAGAGGCTGTAGATTTTGAGAGGAAGCTTGTAATATCGGAGGCTATCTCACGTTGGTGCGACTTTAAACAACGAGTTGTATATTTGAAATAAAAATGAATGTGCATAGCTTACCTTATATGTCATTTCTCTTGTGTATTGATGATAATGTACTCTCCTTTTGGTGAATTTTCCAAGTGAACTGAGCCAACGTTTTTTCAACTTCGAAGCCTTTCTGTACTCGTTCTGTATTGATAATGTACGACGGTAGAAATGTGTCGTTCAAGTTCATGTTGTCTTCTTGACGTTACTAGATCTCGAGTTTGAACTATTTATTTAAATATACATAATCAAACTATTTGAACATTCATGGACAAATTATTTGAACACTTATGACCAAATTATTTGAAAATACATGATCAAATTATTTAAGCGTATCAAAACAAACTATTCGAATATTTTTCAGAATAAACTATTCAAATTTATCAGAGCAAACTATTCGAATATGTTCGAACAATTTGCAATATTTTGATTTATTAATAAGAAGCAAAGTATTTATTTAAATAGAAAAATTAATAAATTAATTATCCATACAAACCAAAAAAAAAGAAGTGCACGCGATTTTTGACTCAATTTTTTATGATTATAAAAAATACAGATCCCAATTGCATTCTCAACAATGCAAGAAACGAAGAAAATAAATGGAGCCAAAATGGATTCTCCCAATCCTAATTAAGTAATTACACTCTCTCAAAAAAAAATTAACTAATTATCAGTTTATTACTAATTTCATATGCTCCTCCTCCTTTCACCTTATTCTATTCCCTCAATTTTTTCCCTTTTCTTTTCTCTCTCTCCCGTTTGCTAACGGAGTTACGATCTTTTGTTTTAAATTTTCGAAAAGGTCAGTTGAGTTAATTTAAAATTATAATTATAAAAAAGGGAGGAGGAGAAAAAACAATGGGAGGGAAAAGGTCAGTTGCGTTAATTTAAAATTATAATTTTGTGATGATGTGGATTGCGAGCTCAGGAGTGGGGTTAATGTGATGTAGCGTGAGTCCTCGAGTTCGAGTTATTAAGAATGCAGAAGGGTCAAACGCTTGTTAAGAGCTTTCCCGCCTTTTAAACGTCGTATCAGGTTCGAATTTGAATTAATCGGCCTAGTGGACCGGATATTAGATGATATAAACATGAAAAGAAATGTGATGTAGGTGGTGTTTGAGTCTTTGTGTACGTAGGTGCTCGGGGTAGGCGAGTGACGAATGCATTTGATTCGAGGAGATTCGGGGTAAGAGCACATAGTTTCGTTGGAATCTGCCAGCTCTTCTGCTGCAGGGAAGAGTTAGTAACCGAAGGCTGTGTTAGACTTTGCTAGCGGTTTGTAGTTCGTTAGTACGATGAAGTTGGCAGTGAAATTTGTTTGGGTGTGGAGAACGGAAGATGATCGCAGAGGAACCTGTACTAATATTTGCGACGTAAAGAGATTCTGAAGTTATTTTGCTTGTTTCTGATGAATTTACACTGCTTTCCAGTTCCAACTTGATTATATGCCAATAATTTTGAGTGTGATCTACTTAATAATCATTAAATCATCTTGCATGCCGTTCCCACCAGATCTACCGCGCATTGCACCCTAATGTTACAAGTGATGCATGTGTATCACTTCTTAGATGCCTCCACAGATGCCTGGGAAACCCGATACCTCCTGTTTTGGGATTTATCATGGAGATTCTGTTGACCTTGCAAGTTATGGTGGAGAACATGGAGGCGGTAAAGGTTATATTGTACCCTCAACTGTTTTGGGGTTGTGTAGCTATGATGCACACAGATTTTGTTCATGTCTACTGCCAGGTGCTTGAGCTATTCTCATGTGTGATTAATCGCTTATCATTTCGAGATAGACCTACTGAAAATGTGCTTCTTTCGAGTATGCCACAGGACGAACTTGACCCTTCCGGTGACAACATGGATTTCCAGTGGCTAGAATCGCTAGCGTCATCCAGTGGGAATTTGCCACCATTCGAGGGCGTGCAGCCTCTTGTGCTTAAATGGTTGATGTCAAGGGTTAGCCATGGTGTCTCCGTGGAAGTACTCTCACGGATAACAGTACACTCGTGTGACTCGATATTCGGAGATACAGAGACAAGGCTTCTGATGCGCATTACAGGGTTGCTTCCCTGGCTCTATTTGCAGCTCGGCGTGGATGCAACCACTTCTCCTCTTCAACAGGAATGGCAGAAGGCTTCCTCTGCAAACAACATTGCACTATGGTGCCGAGCGAAATCACTGGATGAATTAGACATCTGTTTGTTGCATATGCTCGAGGAGAAATCAGAAGTGAAACGAACCTTCTTTCTTGTGTTTCGCCTCTGCTAAGTACTGAGTGGTTCCCAAAGCACTCAGCTCTGGCTTTTGGGTTCCTGCTACTAGAGAAAGGGCCGGTCGAATATCAGCGGGTAATACTGCTAATGTTCAAGCTGCTTCAGCACACTCCCATGGATGCTTCCCAGAGTCCACATATGCATTCAATTGTTTCACAATTGGTGGAGAGCACTTTGTGTTAAGAAGCATTGAGTGTGTTGGAAGCTCTTCTGCAGAGCAGCAGAGCTGTGGTTCACTCCCGGGTTCCCATCTGCCTGATCCAGGAGCATACGAGAACGGGGCAGATGAAAAGCTTCTTGCAGCTCATGCTTCATTCAAGATTTGGAGTGGACCACTGCATTATAGTCTCGTAGCATCGGGGTTCGGCATGACGTTGGTACCTGCTGCACAGCGAGAAACCAAATCAGGCATATCATCCAAGGAGGTATCTCGTCGAAAAACACGTCTGATTCTTGGGCGAGTACTCGATAAGTGTGCGCTAGGTCAGAGAAGGGATTACCGAAGGCTGGTGCCGTTTGTAACCATGCTCGGAAACCCGTGAATTCGAGGACGACGGGTCTGCTGCAGCTGTATAGAAAATATTTAGCCGACTTTGTAAATGGGTTATATAGTCTTACAGATAGGTTGAGCTTGAAATTCCTACATGTTGTGTAGACATCCAATTCAGTCTAATGTTAACAAATGACACGGACAACGACCCGAACTAGTCATGTAGATTGACCACTAATCCAACCACTTTTTGAATTTTCGGGTAAATCTGACCCACTATGAGTTTCGGGTCGCGGGTCTGACTGACTGGTTAATTAAGGAAGAGAATTTCGATGGCTGATCTAGAAAGAAAAAATCTCATTTCATTCGGTTGCACAGATATATTACAACATCAATCCCGGGCAAGCCTTATTATTCTGGTCTAGCAATAATGAAGAAGAGTACACCAGCTGTTGGTACTCCTCCCCTACTACTTACTGTTCTTGAGCCACACAAAATTATACATTTTTTGACCTTACGGTTCACGTTGTTGTTAGACAACGGTATCAGGTGCTACTTCACAACATGGATGGGCACAGCGGCGGACATCTACTGCGGTGAAGAATTCTTCTTGAACAAGGCATAGGCATCGCTGTAAATGGCGACTAAGTTCGAGAACCCGGCAAGCACGATCATGAAGATGCACAGGACCTTGTCCCTCCGGGTTGCGATATGGTGACGGTCCCTGAAACAGGAAGAAAGTTATTCAACAGTTGGCCTTTGAAGAGAAGAAGATGCTTAATGTATGACCTACCTCAGGGTAATGGCAGCAGGGAAGATGAAACCGAGGCAAACTGCTGCTGTTGCTCCTGTGAATTGGAAGGCGTCCCATATGCTCGGAATAAAATTAGCTCCCAGGAAGATAACAGTGATGAGCCCGATGGTGATCAATGCAAACCTCATATTTGAATAATAGAGAGGCCTTGCTAAGGGAAATAGGAGACCGTCCAAATTGAGTCGCAACGGGAAAAATACAATTGGAAAGACAAGCATGAGATGAGCAGCATAGCTGACACGAACGGCATCATTCAACAGGGAGCTATAGGGAATCCCAAGGTCGGTATCAAAATTCGCAAGCACATCATCTAGAGTCGAGTCGCCAAAGAGAAGGAACCCGAAAATGCTTGTCATCACATAGACGGTTGAGCAAAGTGCAAGTGATGTTTGAACAACTGGCCTTATCTGAGTAGAGTCCTCCAGTTCGTTGTCTATACTGTGAACTGCAAGAAAGCAGCCAAAAGAAAATATAAGTGCTGACCAACTGAAGAGTTCCTTCAGCAGAGGAAATAAGGGTAAAATTGCAGACATGAAAACTTGTATAAAGCTTCGCAAAATGTAGCCCAGTTTGGGTAGATTTTTTTTTATCAATCATAATATAAAAGACAGCAATTATATGTCTTGCAATGCACAAAATTGTATTCTTGGGACACATGATTGCTAAAACTGACAATACAAAATAATTGAACGAAATCGTATGACGATCTTAGCTTATTTAGTGAGAGAACAGTTGCTAAGTGATTTGGGTAGTTGAAGGCATGCAAAGCACAAAATGGCAGCTTAATAAGAGTAGAGCTCACATCTACTCCGAAGAGACCATACAAATGCTGGTCCAGGAAAAAAAATGCCATTTTCTTTCACTGGTCTCATTGACCTACTTACTATGATACAGAATGAAGTCCCACAACCATCAGAACACAAAAACTCTATCACCTCAAACACACAAAACAAGAAGATCCAGGCATCCAGAACTAATCGAGATTGCTTACCATTGTAGTGGCAAATGAATGCAGTGACAAGTACAGGAACCACGGTGAAGAGTTTCCCAAAAGATGCGAGATCTGATACATCTGGCAGCATTCTTGGCATCATTATGCTTCCATTTATCAATTTGACAATTGTAATCCCAACGGTGATAACCAGAAACACAACTGCCAAGCCGACAGATAATGCAGACGTATACCTTAAAGAAGCTGCACAAGTGAAACGATAAGTCAATGCCGTAGGCGTAGAGAGCACAAGGAGAAGAACTAAAAATAAAATAAGCACCAAACGGAAGATCCTGACAGGTACATACTTAAAATTATCTATAACCATGGTTTACAATTGTCGAAATACACAAAAGTACACGAAGGGGACATTTAGCCAATTTTTAACAGAGAAAACCAACTTACCAATCCGCTTAAAGCATGCCAGGGGAGAAAATACAGCAAGAGTCGTGATAAGCAAAACGATGGTGCGTCCATTCCACCAGTGTTCCCCGAACCACCCTTCAAGCACGCCCGAATGATGATCTCCACCCGAGGACGTACCAGACAATACATCACCTATAAAAGCAACCCAAATATTAAGAAAACAAACAAACGACATACTAGAACAAAAAATGCCTTCTAATGAAGATTATAGATCAGAATCACAACAATCATAGAATGGAATCAATGATAGTTTGAGTACACACCAATAATAATCATGTATACGATAAGTACGCCGACGTTATTGACTAACACCGCAGCTTGCAGGACGATCCTCCCATACTTCCCGAAGGCTTCACCCATTAGTCCACCGTACGACGAACTCTTTCCTGCCCTACTAAACCTCAGCAAGAGCTCAATTGAGGCCTCTGTCAAGAAAGCCATGAACACAATCAAAGCAACCCCAAGAATGAGGCCTAGCACTTTCATAGTAGCAGGCAAGGCCATGATCCCAGCACCAACAATGGTAGTTGACAAATTGAACACAGCTCCAGTAAACGAAGCTCCATCGAACTCATCAACACCGGCGTCCTCATGCGTCGAGGGAATCAACGGAGAGTTCTCGTCAACCACCACCTTATCCTTGCTCCTCCTTGACTTCCTTTCCTTCCTTGGAGCTAAGTTCCCAATTGTCATCTTCCCAAACCCTTTCAAACTTCAGAAGCAAGCAACCAAACAAGAAACTTTAGCCTGGTGCCTAAACGAACACATAAACCATTATTAACTTGCAGCAATCAAAACAGACTTACCAAATACAAATTTAATCACCCCTCACTGGATTGATGGAGAGCAACCAACAAGAAACTAATTAAAACCCAATTACCAGAAATGGAGATTCTAAAGCTATAATCTTTGGCCAGTATATCACAAACCCAGATACAAAAGCCCCTCAAAATAAAATCTTTGAACCTATATCTCTCTAATTTACACTTAAAGATCGTATCTTTGAGGTTGATACAAAGAAAAAGTAGAAACCCAGTTTCCCTGTACCTTATATTGAATCGACACCCAATTTACAAAGAGCTAAAATCAACGGAATTATGAACAACAATAAAGATCAGTTATTGGCAGGAACCCAGAAGAAGGAAAATTCTCAATTATATATTAAGCATGAAAGGAAATTGGTGATGAACAGAATAGGAGTTGGTAATAAAAGCTTGGCCTTTTATTTTATAAACAGGAGAGAGAGAGAGAGAGAGAGAGAGAGAGAGAGAGAGAGAGAGGCACACCCAACTGAGTCAGCAATTAGCAGAAATCATAATTATACAATTTTTCGAATTTGAATTATTAAAAAAATATAATATTAAATATTTATTGAAAATTTTACATCATTTTAAAACTTCTTGAATTAAAACTTGAATTTTTAACGTGTCTCTCTAATAAATATACACAATTTAGAGTATTTACCTAACACCTCAAAAAAGCTTGAGTGATAAGATTCTGAGACATGTTTGGTTAAAATATCAAGATTTCAATTACATTGGATTTAAGAGTTAATTTTTTTAATCTGTTAAAATAATTTACATGACTGAATATAAAAGAATTTATTTCTAATATGATGGCGTGTGTAGTATTATTAGTTGACCACTCTGAACAAGAATGAAACATACGACGTTGACCAATCTTTTTTAATAAAAAAGAAAAGTAAGACGATTCATTTCTACCCAAAAAATAAACAGTATTAAGTAAATTATAAGTCTATGACCAGTCGTTTATCATGAATATGTTCGAAATGTAATTGACAAGTGAGTGGCAGACAATTTGGCCGACAGGAGATTGTGAAAAGAAGAAAGTTATGGAGATGAGGACAATGCAATTGAGCCGATGATTTTTTTAGTTTTTTTTTTTGTGGTAGGATGATTTTTTAGCTACGACTACGAGGGTGCTCCTCTGGCCGTCCAACGTGTCGAATAGAAATTTCATTGCCCTTTTCCCATTCGTTTATGAGTTAAAAATTCCGAAGGGCGACATGCCTTATTCTTCTTCTCTCGTAAAAAAAGTTTGTCAGAGAAAGAATGGTCCAACTCTGAATTTCCAATTTGGAGTTTTCTCTATGTATATTATATTTTTTCAGAATTTGTTAGAATATTAACTCACTAATTTTTATTGATCACATGTGGATATACACATATATCAAGTAAATTATTCCATTTTAAAATGTTTAAGTACACATTTAGGTAACTCCAACACACAGTGACTAAGCTCTGGGGGCAATTGTCCGCACACACAAAAAAAATATACTTATATATTTAAAAAAAGAGAGTTTGCTTCATTGATATTGATGAATTTGCCCTCGCAGTATGAACTATATAAATATTTTGACCCCGTAGTATAAATTTTCTAGATCCGTCCCTGCGAACACAGAATGGTAAAATCATAACATAAGTTATTGCATAATAGATAGGCAACAGCTGCAATATTTCCTTATTTATATATTGATTATAACTGTGTCTTCCAATCTCACCCGAATAGCTCCTTGGCTCGGACAATCAAATTGGAGAATAAATATATCATCGCACTACATCTGAGGCAATACATAGCTAAGGAAGAGTCGATTTATGTCGGAATCTACATTCCCATGCCATGTCAGTATAAGTCCCCTAGCGAGTGTTCAATTGTGAGCAACAAGAGAATTACAGTGTACAATATTGTAAGCATTTTTTGGGTTGAATTTCATTTATTATTGTACAAATCAGAACACACGTCCATTTGAGGGCTCAAAAGGCTGGTTCAACAGTCTTTTCAAATGAACTGACACTTGAAAAAATGTTTAAGCAAAGCTAAAATGATGGTGAGTAGGTTTTCGACACTTAAAAAGGGGACTAAGTAAAGCTACCAAAGTAATTTTGCTATGTGAGAATTTACTCATTCCATAGGTATGAAGTAAGTAAGCTTACTCATTCCATGGTCCAACAGTCTTTCCAAATAAATTGACACTTGAAAAGTGATTAAGCAAAGCTAAAAGGCTGGTCCAACAGTCTTTCCAAATAATTTGATACTTGAAAAGGTGACTAACAAAGTTACCAAAGTAACTTTATCATGTGGAAGCTTATTCACTCCATAAGAGTGAGTTGGCAAGCCATGAGTCTCCCTATAAAAGGAAGGATAAACCTGATGACCAGATAGAAAATTTGTCATCTATATCCACACTAAGAAAGGATGAATTATGTTTTAGACTGTGTACAGCAGTAGTTCCAGGCATGCCCGGGACAGTCCACGTCAGGGGAAGGGGAAAAATTGGGGAACCTGTAATTGTTGACCAGCCCCAAGGTTTTGAAGGGCTTTTGAAAACCTTCGTGAATAGTTGGGGGCGGTGGGCCCCAACCCCTTATTTAATTGCTTTTATTTTTTTTGTGTTTTTAATCTAAATTTTATCCTACTTTGTATATTTGTCACAATATTATTCGAGCCCAATATTTTTAAAGATAAGAGTTAAGTTAAAAAAAATCTTATAATTATCTATTAAATTTTATAAAATAAAATATAACTAACTTTGGATTAAATAAACTTAAAGCATATATTACAATAATACATAATTTATTTTTCAACGAAAACATAATTTAATACGAAGTACCTTTCTTTCCATTAATGAATATAGAAATGTGAATTAATAAATTAAATTTAATTGGATTGATGATGTAGAAAATAGATATATTAATTATTTATTGGCTGTGGCTGAGTTGGTCCAGGACAGCTGATGTGGGTAAAAAATTGAGTTTGAGGGCTGAGCTGATGTGGATGAGTGAGACATTAATTAAATATTCCGAGGCTGGGTTGGTCCGGGGCTGCTGCTGCACATGGTCTTAGTCCTTGAAAATCTCAGACTTTTCGAAGAAAGGTCATTCATGGAAATCGTTCACGAATCCGATCCATTTGTAATCGTGAACTAATCGATGACACTACCTCATTACAATATTGTAAAGAAGATTAACACGCGATTATGTATTAATCATGCATGAAATCCTTCAAATACTCTTCGTAAAGCCCAGTTGCCAAATGTAGTACATTGTACTTTGGTTTTTTACCAAATATATTGTCGCTTTTAATTCTCAGAATTGATAACTTTCTAAATTTTTATTTTTAGTGACATGTTTCTAAGTTATAACCATAGTCATTTTATGTATTACTATGAATGAGCAAATTTGTCACACGTCAATTTTTCTAACATGAGAAGTGTGATCCACGTATATCTCTACTTTTTATATCATTGTATGCCTTCTCGAACGATACAGTATTTTTTTTAGGGGAACGAACGATACAGTATAGAATTCGTGTTTTATGCACATATTAATTAGCTAGGATCCAAAATACATCTAGAATAAATGCCGGCAAGATAAATCCTAAAGGAGATACGTAGCTTTTTGCCATACTCATTGTGCACGTTTTTTGTTGTTGCTAAACGCTGCCGCCCTGGGCCCCCGATTATCCAACTAAGGACTACCCACTTGCCAGACTTTTTAATTTGTTTTCTCTAATTTCTTTTTGAATCTAAATATTTGTCCGTTAAAAACTTAACCCACTTGCGAGACTGGATAATTTGTTTCATGTATTCGTTACTGTTTGTTGCATGACTAGCGTGATTAAAGGAGACAAATAGTACTTGCAAATTCATGATTCTCTGCATAATTATTTAGCTATAACGAAAGTTAGTTTGCAGTTAAAGAGACCAAAATTTAATACAATTTTTAAGATTCATTTAAATAACAGTCACCTTTTATTACTTTTTTTTTTGGTAGAAAATGAGGGGAGTAACCCCTATGGATTGAAATAAAGGCCAATTACATTCTACTTAGTGCAAGGCCCCCTCTCGGCCGCTTGTGAGGTTGCAACCGCCGGCCTCGTCAAACCCCTACCACAGGAAACCCCGTGGGAAAAAATCTGTGGTAGGGGAAGAGTACCTCGGGGGGGAAAACCCCCCCTTGACGTTTGAAATGTTGCAAAACCCGGCCTTGCACCGTCATCAACTAAAACCGATCTAGTAAAGGAGACATCTCCAATATTCTCAAGGAGCAACTGTCTAAGACCTAGTGGGGGGTCTCGCAAAATATGGGTCCCCATAAGTCTTGAGAAACCCAAATTAGCCATGTAGTCGGCACATCGATTTGCTTCCCTGTAGACGTGCTTGACCTGGATTATCCACTCTCCTTCCAATTCTTGTAATACTTGCTTCAGCGTTGCCTTGGGCGTCTCGTTAGCTTTCCGGGGCTGCACTAGGTAGTCCGCAACAACGCGGGAGTCTGTTTCGAGTTCTATCTTCCGAAAACCTAGAGACTTAGCCAACCTGATGCCGTAGTATACATCCCATAATTCCGCATCAACACTAGAGCAGCTACCGAGGTTTGCTGTGAATCCGCTCAGCCAGTTACCATTTCTGTCCCTAATGATTCCTCCGGCTGACGCTCCTCCTGTAGAGGCCCTCATCGCGCCATCCGTATTCACCTTAATCCATCCCTCCTTAGGGCGTTCCCACCCTATGAGGACGTCTTCCTTCCGTGGATGGGCGAGTGGTTTTCCCGTACGGATACAGGCTTCTTGTATAAGTTTCACTCGGGTAACAAGCACTGGGGTTGCATTTGGGGGCTGTATTTCGCCTTCGCCCCAAATGCGATTGTTCCTCCAGCTCCATATGGCGTTAATCGTGGTCATGAACATCGATAGCCATTCCTCTTGGGCTTGCAGGTTCCACTTTAGCCAGGGTTTTAAATCCATGTTGAAGAAGATGGAAGGGTTCTTCCCCATATGGCGTAGCACCCCTTTCCAAACACGATTAGCCATTGGACAATCTCGAAGAGCATGAAGTATGGATTCCTCTGTTCCTTGGCAAGTAGGGCAAGAGTTGTCCTGGGACATGTTTCTTTGTACCCGGACTAAGTTCGTGAGTAAACTCCCGTGCCCGACAAGCCAAACGATCCTTTTTAAACGCTGAGGGCCTTTCCAGTCCCAAACTTTGTTCCACGGAAGATCTGAGTGTCCTTGAGTATTTTGGTGGAGTAACTCATAGGCAGATTTCGTGGAGAAAGAGCCATCATGAGTTAAACCCCAAACTACCTTGTCTTGACCATGCGATGGGTGAGGAGGGGGAGTTCCTGCAATCAATCTGAGAGCTTGCATAGGTAGATACGATTGTAGGAGGCTCCAATCCCAATCACCCTCGTGCGTAAGGGCTTCACTTACAACTAAACCTTCCATCTCCATAGGCAATGGTTTGATTACAAGATCGGCCAGGTGCATATTATTTTCCAGCCAAGGGTCCGTCCAAAGCTTTGTGGAATTTCCATTTCCGATTCTCCATTGTGCTCCTTGCAAGATGGCTGGCCGGAGGCTGGTCAATGCTTTCCACAACGGAGAATGTCCTTTCTTATAAATAACCTCTTCGGGTGGTTGATTCCTTGGGTTGTATTTGGCCCAGAGGACTTGTGCCCACAGTGATGTCCTCTCAGTGAATAGGTGCCATGCCAATTTCATCAGTTGAGCCAAGTTTTGGGTTTGGAGAGCTTTGAACCCAAGGCCTCCCTCTTTTAATGGTTGGCAGATCTTCTTCCATCCCACAAGGTGTAGGCTATGCGCTGACTGGGTGGAGCCCCATATAAACGCTCTTTGTACCTTCTCTATGTCTTCGCATATCCCGATCGGCAATTTGGTAGTTTGCATGGCGAAGGATGGGAGCGCAGCAATGACCGATTTCGCCAGGGTAGTCCGTCCCGCAAAGGATAACTTGTCTGCACACCAGCCGCCTAGACGTTCTTGCACCTTGTCCTTAATGAACCCATAAGTGTTTTTTGTAATTCGCTCATGGAGGAGGGGCATGCCCAGATACTTCCCCAAATTCTTGGTGAGCGAAACTCCCAGCCGTTGAACTATGTCTTTGGCTAGGTGTGACGACGTGTTCTTCGAAACGAAGAGTCTTGTTTTTGGTTTGCTCACCTGTTGACCTGACATGGAGCAAAAATCTTTGATAACAGTGTTAATCACGTTAGCTTGATCAATAGAAGCTTCAGCAAATAAAATCAAATCATCCGCGAAAAACAAGTGTGACAAATTTGGACCATTCCGTGAAAGCTTCACCGGTTTCCAATTTCCTACATTGACGTATTGAGAGATTAGATGGCCCAATCTTTCTAAACAAAGCACGAATAGGTAGGGGGATAGCGGATCCCCCTGTCGAACTCCTCTTGAAGGGAAGAAGGTTTCCGTGGCCTCTCCATTCCAAATCATCTGCATAGAGGGTGAAGAGACGCAACTCAGTATCAAGTCTATTAGGTTACGGGGCAAGTGGAGCAAGGTGAGAGTCTCCCTGATAAATTGCCAGGAAAGTCTGTCGTAGGCCTTGGCAAGGTCCACCTTGATTGCCATGATCCGCTTCCCTGTTTTCCTGCTCCTCATGGTATGTATAGCTTCCTGGACGATGATTATATTCCCGGAAATGCTTCTACCAGGAACGAAGCTACTCTGATTTGGAGAGACCCAATGAGGCATGTATTGTTGGAGTCTGGAGGCCAATAACTTGGTTATCATTTTGAAAGATACATTGCACAAGCCAATTGGTCTAAATTGCGTGGGATCCTGCGGGCATGTTGACTTCGGTATCATGACAATGGAAGTCTGGTTTATTTGCGCCGGAGAGGCGTGTCCAGAGAAGACCCGTCTGATGAAGTCGATAACTGTGTCTTTAACCACATTCCAATTCTTCTGGTAGAAAAGTGCGTGAATCCCATCTGGCCCGGGAGCTTTTAGTGGGCCCATACCAAATATAGTTTTCCTAATTTCTTCGGCAGATGGTAAGCATTGCAGGGTCCTCAGCTCGGCATCTGGGAGCCTGCAGAATAGGTTAGGACACTCTATCTGGGGACGCGGGCCTCTGTCATCAGTGAAGAGAGAGCAAAGGTAGTCTCTTAAGGTCTGTTGAATTTCAATGGGGTCTCTAGTCCAATTCCCGTCCCTGTTTTTTAGGCCCTCTACCCTGTTGTGCTTTCTTCGGACTATGGTCGTAGCGTGGAAGTATCTTGTGTTTCTGTCTCCCATGCTCATAAAATCCTTCCTAGCCTTCTGTGCCCAGAGAGTCTCTTCCTGCTCTAGGATACTTTCAAGTTCTGCTCGGAGAGTTCCTTCTAGACGGCGGAGGAATGGGTTGCGTTGAGAATCGAGGGCTTTTTGGATTCCTCCTAGTCTATTGATCAGTCTCCTTTTCTTTCTCGCGATATTGCCAAAAACCTCTTTATTCCATTTCTGAGCTTTTTCCATGAACTTCCTTGATGCTTGGGGTAGTCTTTCTTGATGATCCCACGCTTCCTTTACGAAATCTTCGAAACAAGGGTCCAATTGCCAAGCTGCGATGAACTTGAACATTCGTTTCCTTGGCTCGAGGGTCAACGCTGGACTCGTTTGGATGAGGAGTGGGCAATGGTCGGATTTCCATCTTGGTAGATGGAGAACTCTAGCTTCAGGGAAGGAAGTTCTCCATTCTATATTAGATAGTCCTCTGTCGAGCCTCTCCTGCACTCCTCCTCTTTGCCAGGTGAACTTGCTCCCTACAAAGCCCAGGTCGATGAGCTTGCAGTCATTGATCCATCTTTGGAAGCTTTGGACCTTGGATGGTTTCATAGGGGCACCACCCACCTTTCCGTCAGACACCAAGTAGGAATTAAAATCTCCTGCCAGCATCCAAGGGCCAGGGGTGGCGTTAGCCACGGACCGAAGCTTCGTCCAGAGGGATTCACGTACGTTAGCCCTCGGGCTCGCATAAACTGCAGTGAACTTCCATGTTACGTCATTCTGGTCCTCGATTTCCATGTGGATGAACTGTTTCTCCACCTCGATGAACCGTAAGTGATTCTCCTTATCATTCCAAATTATCCAAATTCCTCCAGAGTGACCATCCATGGGGGCCTGCATAACATTATCAAATTTCAGGGCTTTGGCGAGCAAGGTAGCACGACGGCCAGAAATCCAAGTCTCAAGTAAAACAATCATGTTTGGGCGATATCTCTTCACTAATTCCTTAATGGTAGCTTTAAACTTGGTGCTCGCGGCCCCCTGGCAATTCCAAACTAGTAAATCCATAAATATGATTAACACAGAGAGAGAGAAGGGGGTTAAGTGCAACTCCCTGGCGGACCGGTTTCGTTCAAGTCCGATTGTCTCTCTCCTTGCTTTCCACCTCCAGACCCTGAGGAATCTTCGTCACTCGGTGTCGCATTTTTGGAACTCGTTTGGTCCTGTGTGGGTGGAGTCGGGGCTTCCATAATAGCAGTAGGTTGGACCGGGTTAGATGCCTTCTGCGCCCATAATCTTCCTGGAATTGGCGTCTCAGAGGGTTGCAACCAGTCAAGATTTTGGTCGGGTATTGGGCGGGTTGAGGTTGATGGGACTGTAGTTTGGGAGTTGGTAGTCGGGGTGTTTAGTGGGTTGATGAGATATTTGTTTGGGATGGGTTGATCTTTTCCTGCTTGCTCTACAGATCCACTTTTTTCCTTTTGAATGGGTTTTTGGGTGGTTTTGTTTTTCTCTAGCTGGGCTATCACAGGTGCTGGTTTAGATCCCAGCACCGCATGGGCTTTGGCTGTCTGGTATTTTCTTCCTTGGGCTTTGTTGTCCAGCCCGGCCTTATCCTTTGATTGTCTTGGATTACTTTTACCTTTATCAGTTGACTGCTGAGGGTTAGACATAGTCTGAGCATCGAGGGGAGTAGCGTTCACGGGTTCCTGATCAGTCGCCTTGTCTTTATCCTTTTCAACGTTATCTTGGTCCACCTGCTGCAGCACTGCAAAATGGGATTCACTGTTAGGGGTGGACTCAGAAGTTGCCTTACCTTGTGTGCTACCCTTTTTTGCCATTTGATGCATCCAAACGTGGATCTAAATAATGCGTGCAAGAGTACACGATCGCAACAAGTAATAAAGTGATAAGTAAGATCGTCTCCACAGGGAATATGTAAATCAATTCTCTAAGTACCGGATTATGGATTCTTGATTTTAATCTAAGCAAATGAATTGGAGTGATTGGTGATTCTAATTCTACAAATTGTTATACGAACTTAGGGTCGTCAATCCTACTTTCGAACAACAATCAAATCTAAAGCAAGTTGGATTTAGGGTCGTCAATCCTATTTCCAAACAATAAATAAATCTAAAGTAATCGAATGAGGTTCATA
>SOPF01027829.1:254935-280675 GCA_012979155.1 Hypericum perforatum
CATGTCAAATCTATCCTGAATGTGACATGTGTTTACACACACATCACCATTCCCTTATAAGAGGTGTCAGTTTGTTCTCTAGCTACGATTGGTCTCTTTCCCTTTTGTCGTTTTTGGACTACCATCCAGCCTCCAAACCTTGTTTCAAGTTCCGGTCGGCGAGGGACTTCCGGTGGTGGTGCTCGGACTGGTTCCTCTTCAGGCTCCGGTGATAGGTTACCTTCCACCCTCTTGTGGGGGCAAGTTTGGGTAATATGCCCATAACAGCCACAGTTGAAGCAAATTAGGTGGAGCCCCTCATACTGGAGTCGGTGGGTTTGCCGGCATGCTCTGAATTTGGCTAGAAGGGGCCTACTTAAATCAATTTCGACGCAAATCCGTGCGAAGCCTCCCCTTCGGCATTCCTCCGTTCTTGTGTCTATTCTTATAGGTCGACCAAGGCGTTGTGCTAATTTTTCCAAGAACTTAGGTTGGTAGTATTCCATACACAGGTTCGGCACCCTCACCCAGGCCACTATTGAATCCGTTCGGGCTGTACGTGGGTCGAAATTTGGAGTCCACCTCCGGATTGTGACGTAGTGGTCCGCCACCATCCATGGTCCACCGGTAAGGATCCGTTCATAAATCTCCTCCGATGCTGGTCGAACCAGATAGTAATCGTAACCGAGGTCGATCATGTGGAAATCCGGTGGTAGTCCCCATAGCTGCCCAAGACGACGGCGGAGATACGGATAAGCGATTCTGTGCCCCAAGACTTTGACGATGAGTGTTTTCCACCAAGGAGCTCTCATCTCCGCTTTTTCCTCTTTGGTTAATCTGATGGTTGGACAAAATGGATCGTCATCTTCCTCCCCCTCCGAATCGCTAGAAACTAGGTCGTCCGGTGAGAAGTGGTAGCTATTCTGTTGATCTATGGGCGTTTCAGACGCGTTCCCCATAGCGACGTCCTTGAAAGTGAGCTTTCTTCGCCGACTATCCTCCTGATCTGGGCACCCTGGTCTCTCCTGTGATCGTGGTTCATCCTCCTGGCCGGAACCCACTCTTACCTTCTTCCCTCCCCTTGGGGGGGTTGGGGCTGGGTGTTGTTCCTCCATGGGTATGTTCGAGTTCTCATCTGGCAAGTGTTCCGTAGCAGTGACAGTGGGTTGTTCGGAGCCTCCCGGCGGAGGCTCCATGATGGCCTTGGGATTTTCTTTACTAGAGAGAAGTTTCTCTCTCTAGAAGTTTCTCTCTCTAGAAGTTTCTGAGGTGTCTCACCTTTTATTACTTTGATATAAACCATGAGACAACTTTTTATAAGGTCCAAAAACCAGCACAATCTTTGTTATTGAGCTGTCACGCAGAAGTTGATATGATGGCAGAGAAGGGGAGTTGGAACTATTTTGGAGTTTTAATTTAAGAAGACAATTATATTAAAATTCGATAGATTTTTTTTTCCGGCTAAAGCCAATGAAATTACTGGGTTTTTCACCTAAGGAAATCGACAAACTCGTAAACAAACAAAACTTGCCTGAATTATTAGGCAAGGATATTTCGAATCTTGTTGGGTAACTCACTCTCGTCCCCACAAGCATCAATAATAATCTTCGCCGTTGTCACATAGCTTGTAATATGTTCCAAATTAGTTCGAATACCACACAAGTTTATCAGTACACAAAGGACTAAAATACATAGGATATTGATCGTTTGTGGCTGTTATGGTAAGCAATCATTAAACTGGATTAACATCTTTATTACCTTGATACTGATGGTACCTAATAAAAATAGGGGAAATATTACAATTTTACACCAAAGAGGATTTGACAAATTAGTGGTACAAGGTTTGGATAATATGATGAAGATATTTTGAAATTTTTGTGTTAAAGAATACTCTATGTTTTAAAATCCATAAAATAATCTTATTAATTTTTATTTTTATCAACACTAAATATGATACGACATCATTTTATGATATACATCTTCTTAAAAGAAAGTCAACGTGACAAAGCCTTGGCCAAAGGACAAAGATTTAACGTTCTTAGACTTCAATTATCCGAAGAAGTTGTATTTTTTTTGGGGCTCAGAAGCTGTAAATGGTGGCATTTCAAGTCTGGAGATGGATAATGGTAGAGTTGGCCACATAGACTTTTTGGCTGATGCCCGTTGGAGACTCATCAATTTGTTTGACTATCTTGCTCACTTTAGATGCGGGGACGTGTAAACGACAGTTTCTTTAAAGATTTTTTGTTTGCTTCTTAAATGGAGGCCCTTCTCATAAATTCCAACATTATAATTACTTTTTTAACAAAATCTTGCACACAAAAAGAAAAAAAAAAGAAAACGAAAACTTTAATAAAACGCCCTTTGAGTGATGGGAGAGTTGGACTTCTTGCCGTGCCCAAAAATGATAATTTCCCCATTCAGGGTATATTAGCCTTCTCATTAAAAATGGGACGGGATTCGGTCATGGAAGTGATTTTCAGAACCGTTCTGGAACTGATTTTGCCAATACATTCAAGTGGTTTTGGCAAAACCAGTTGAACATACTAAGAAAACTAATTGAACATACTAAGAAAAACAGTTGAACATACATAAGAAAACCAGTTGAACATATAGAAAGAAACTAATTGAATATTTTGCTTGAAACCACTTGAACATTCATTGGGGACCACTTGAAGATACTAAGAAAACCACTTAAACATACTAAGAAAACCACTTGAACATTAACTGACAAACCACTTGAACATACTAACAAAACCACTTTAACATACTAGGCAAAAACCACTTAAACATACATTGGGAATCACTTGAACATACTAAGAAAACGACTTGAACTAACTAAAAAAACCACATTCGATTAATTAATGGTCGATAATAAATGCTCGATAATTAATGTCAGTAATTAATGATAATTAATTAATAGTTATTAATTAATTAGGATTCCAATTAATTAATTAATGCGCCTCCACCTCCATTTTCTCTTCTCCGTTTCTCTTTTCTCTTCCAGGACGGTCCTGGGCCATATTGCCCATCCAGGACCGAATACTGACCCTTAAAAGTTAAAAACATATCGAATTTTAAAACACTAACGGTCATTTAATAATTTTTCGACTTTTTATCCGTCATGGAACAACCTTGTGCCCAGTTTAGAGGTTAATGGGTCGGGTCGCAAAGATTACTATATATAATTTTTTCGAAAATTAAATATTTATTGGTGTTTGGATGTCCAAAAATAGTGGAAACTTATTGTCATTTGTTGGTATAGTTTGTTATTTGTTTTCTTCAAATAACCAACAAAAATATGTTGTAAGATTGTCCCAATGTACTAAAATATATGTATTTCTGAATCTTGAATATGAAATTGTATAATGATTTAGTTGGTGAACTCAATTCAATCTTAAATTAGTTAATGAAACTAACTAGCAATTGTTTTAACTTGGTCTAACTAATTTGAAAGTAATTTTAGGAGAGAAAAACAAATGACGTTTAAAATGCACCAGTTTTAACAAAGAGCTTACACGTGTCTGTCGTACAGCCCGAGTCAGACATTCTCTGTTAGAAGAATCAAGTTAAAAAAAAGTTTCACTCTTTTCACTGTCCGGGACAAGTTCAACTCGCTCAGCGTACCTTCCAAGTAACTGTCGAGTCCTCCTCTCTTGTGGGTTTCCTCTGATCTCGGAAGAACTGAAGTGGGTATATTCCTGGGCCCCTCCCTATTAAGTTTTTTGATTCCTTCTTTTTGCTGATACGAAGTTTGATGGGGAATTAAAGAAAGATGGAGACTTTATGGATCGTTTCCTTTGTTTGTTAATACCCATTTGTTGCATTTCAATGGGGATCATACTTGTGATTGGGATAGGATGGTTGGTTCCTATCAGGAAGTGGAAAGATTGGATCTTTAATTCTTTTAAATGCACATGGTATGATTGAATTTCGTATTTTGTGATTGCTTTGTTGGTTTCTGGTTTGGCGGTGGATGATTAGGATTTAAGATCATCATATGTCAAGGGGAATGAGGTTCATGATATTAGCATTGGTTCGGATTGGGGATCCAACAATGCAGCGATGAGTTATTCGTGGATTTTGTTATTGTTGTCCGTTGGTAGAGGCAAGCGTGTTCTGTTAAAAGGTGTCCAGGATCACATTGGCAATCATGCTTTACGTCTTTTTCTTGATTCATGCTGTTCTCAGTGATACGAGTTCGTGTTGGAGAGAATCCCTCATCGGAAGTTGCAAGTGGGATACACTGGTTTATAAGTTTGGATGATCCATCTACTCACTACCTTAAGGTTTTGGGTAGAATATGAAGATTCCTACAGTTCGGCCGTTTTGGTTGGTAGTTTGGTGATTTTCTATGTGAATTTCATTGGCTTCTTGATTGCAGGCATAGGAGGATACGAGTATGGATGGCGACAACGGTTCTTCCAATGGTTTGAACTCGGGAGACCCAGATACTGAAACGGGTAAACTGGACTATGCCGTGGAGACTTCTTCCGGCCAAGAGATGAGTGGAGAGTTGAGAAACTTCACCATGAGTGAAGTTCTTACTAGAGTGGAATTGGATCTTGCTTATTCTGTGGAGAAGTTGCTTAATTTGAATGTGTTTATGATGCTTTTGGCAACCATGGAAAGTGATCTTGAAAACATTGCTTCAGACAATGGAAAAGTTGTGATTGAGTTGTTGGAGACTGCACTGCGCTTTGATCTCATGTCAGGTATTTTGGATTCTGAGGTCTCGGAACTATATAACCTGATGACAGAACTGGAGAAAGATATTGTCAAAGCTGGAGAGATGATAACTTCGTATGAACATCTGGGTGAAACTTTTGCGGTGATGAAGGCAAAACTACATGATTCGGAAGAATTATTGAAGCAATCTTGGGACCAAGTAGCTGAAATCAGAATGCAATCGACTAAGTTCCAGAAGACCTTGGCTTGCTTGAAAGGTCAAGAATATCGTAAGGCAACACATCTCTTGCAATATGCAATTCTGATCTACTTGTTTAATCTGTACAGTGTTTTCTGGTCATTAGAGGTTCTTGGTCTACATGATAGAGAGAAATTTATAGGTTTCTATTCTTCAAACTGTATGCTCTTCTTCAGTCTGGTAGCTTGTTTTTAACTACTACATTTATTACAATCTTTTACGACAGAGAATGGGGAGGAGGGGCCAAACTTTTCGGAAAGCCAATTGCCGAATGTGAATTTGAAGCTCGACATGCAGACAGCTGAACAGCGGATGCAACTCTTGAGGATGCTTGAGAAATCCATGGCGAGAGAAATGGATCTTGAAAAGAAGTTGACCGACTCAAGAAAAACTGAAGACGAGCTAAAACAGAAGCAGCTCACTTTGAAACAAGAATCGTTCTTCATAGAGGAAGAAGCCATTGGCTTGTGCTTGAGGAAATTTGAGGCAGAAAATGCTGCTGTGGTCTTCATGGGAATATCAAGAGAGCTATTAGGACGGATTCAGATTCTCCAGTTCAATTTGAACGGGTCAGCACGACGAGAAACTGAACTAAGAACAAAAATTCAGAAATCCGCAGAGCAGCTTGAAGATAAAGAAAGTGATATACCAAATGTTGACGGCGCTGGGAGCCCCGAGGCGAATGATCTGCTGATGTCGCAGGTTGACGGATTAAAAAGCAGCTTGAAAGAAGTTGGGGGCAGATTAGCTCTTGCTAACTCCAAGGTGTTCACTTTGATGGAGAAGATGAGTGAACTTGAGAAGCAGTTGAAAGAATCAGAATTCCAGCTGTTAAATGAAAAATTTTCTAATCAAGAAAGCAGCAAGATGCGTGATGACTTACTATCCGAAGTCATGGATCTGAAAAATACCGTAGTCGGCTTAAACGAGAAGCTTATCTCGGCAGAAAACCGAGCAGAATTTTCCGAAGCCAAGTTCAAGTCATTGAAAGAGAGCAAAGCAGAGCTCCATGAGAAGGTTGATTTGCTAGAAAGGAAGTTGGAAGAATTGACTATTACACTTCAGCATGCAGTCGCATCTGCTGAAGCTAGTCAGGAGAAGCAAATTTTGTGGAATGCTACGATAGTCAACATGGAAAATTTAATAGAAAATCTGAAGTCGAAAGTTCTAAAATCCGAAAGTCGGGCAGACAGCACGGAGGACAAGTGTATCTTGTTGTCTGAAGAAAATGAAAGGCTTAATGAGGAGCTCAGCTTTTTGAGAGACTCTTTGCATTCTGCAGAAGAAACAAGAATTGCAACTGCGAAGGACATTCGGGTTAGGACTAAAATGATAACCGAGTTGGTCATGCAACTAGCCACGGAAAGAGAGCGCCTTCATAAGCAGGCATGAGTTACTTAAACCCGGAATTTATCATTCGAGATTTTTCTTCATGTAAAAGATTAGCTAATATGTTTTCTATTGTCATATGTGTAGATATCATCTTTGGCTTATGAAAATAAAACTCTGGTAATGAAGTTACATCAGAAAACAAAGAAACCTGAAGAAACTGATCTGCCTGACATGAATGGTGAAAGTGTAATCCATTCTAAGGGAGATGTGTCAGAGAGTTCGATTCCAACTCCTCAGGTGCGTACCAATGGTTAATTTCAATATGCTTCTCCCTTTTCCACCCGCGGGATTTTTGTTTGAAATGAAACATTCCGTTTTCTGTTAAAACTGGTGATGAAAGACTGATCAGTTTTGTGTCTTCGGTGTCGTTGCCCTGATTTAGTTTAATAAGGGACAACGGAAATCACAGCCGTTGCAGTAGCTACGCTAGTGGCGCGTTTGTGGAATTTGGTTGTCGAGGAAAACTGATTCCGTGCACTTTTTCCTGTGCAACAGGTGGAGGAGACTTCGAAGACTAGAACCGTGGGTGATCCCGACTCAGTAGATGCTGATAATCAATCCGAGCTCGAGACTGTGAGGAGGATGGACGCCAGCCAGCTTAATTTTAAGCACATATTGGCGGCAATGCTGATTGCATCCATTTCAGCTGCGATTTACATGTTTTGCCCTGAAAACCTCGCTTCCTGATGCTGCAGAAGTGCTGTCCGATGAACAATGCTTGAGCAGCAGATTTTATATACATAGTTTTTTTGTCCGGATGTCGACTAAATCGACTAATTCCAAAAATGTAACACAAATGCGTTAACAAGGCTCAAATTCGACGCCTCGTTAAGCTACTGGCATCACAGAGTTGATAGAAATACAAATTTTGATACCTCTGTAATATTTTGGTAGGTGATTTTGCAGATATGATTATTATCTCTTAACTTTTTCTGGGAAAAATATAGCAGCTTACTTGATGGTTATAATTAGAAATGCTATAATCCAGTTTCCATGAGGTAATTATTGTTTCTTTACCTTTCACATTCTGCAATATAGTGGATTATCTTCCTCACAAATATTTGTTAATTTTCCTAATCATACTTTTGGGGTCGAATTGATTCAATGTTGCTAGCTTACGGCAGTAACATTAAAATATAACACCTTTTATTTATAGCACATATATTCTTGTAACATATTTGTTTCGACGACACAGACGACACATGATAAAAATAATGATACATTAATTTTCAGAACACAAATACAAGAACATTCACAACGTGATAACGATACACGATAAAATAATAATACATTAATTTTTCAAAAAACAAATACAAGAACATTCACAACTCCATTCTTGAGTACCAAATCCAACTCCCATACTTATATTGAAACAATTGTAAAAGTTTCCGCCAACCGAAATGGCAGCATTTGGAAAAAAAAAGCCGAAATAGTAAAATTCACAATAAAAATGGAGACAACGTAAAATAATTTAGTTTATACGGCACATCTTCTTAGCAAGCATGACAGACAAAATTTAAGAGAACGAAAATGAAATACTATATTACTAGGCTATTGCGGTGATAATAAATATGTAGATGAGTTATAGAGTTACCATGAAACTTAATTTTTGATTGTGAGGGAAAACATATAATGTTAATGAGGATAATTCTTTTATTACACTTGCAATAAAATTTCTCCCTCACAAAAAAAGATACAATGTTTTGTTCCCCGATCATGAAGGACCTTTCGAACAAAATATAAACTCATCACAAAAGCCAAAATGATCATAATAAAGACAAAAGTTTCATAAATTGTTACCAATTATGACAAAGCCAGGTAACATTTATTAAGGCTATTGTCATATATTACACATACCTTACGGAAAATGAAAACATGATAAACACCATTAATATCCATGGCAACAAAGCAATTCCACGCTTGAGATATAAAGCAACATCTTTGGTTTCTCCTAGGAGGAATTGCTCTGGTCGGCTTCTTACCACTTTGGTCAATTCTTCATGACGTTTTTTTATCACGACCAGGTTGCCATGTTTAGTCCGAACCGAGATGGTGTCGCCTGGAATACATTAAAAAAAAAAAGGAAGAACTGTGAAATTGGGTAATATTCGTGCAAATAACAACGAATCAAAAAATAAATAATTAAGCAAGAGAAAGATGAGGAAGAGGGAACCTCGTCCGAACTAATTGGAGCTTGAGGGGAGAGGGTCACTTCTTCCATTTCTTAACCCTTATATATATACACATATATATTTATGTATATGGGTTTTTAATATGGTTCTCTTTTTTCTCCATGTAAAACAAAGTTAACGAGGGCTGTATATTTTGGCTGCCTGTGTTTGTGTCCCCCTAAAATGGGAGCAAGCAGTCCAAAATAATGTTGTAAATATCTCCAACATGCCACCAAGGAGGAAACCACGAAGCAATTTACTTTTATTTTCAAACTATTCGAGACCAAAATCTTGTTGTGCTCACTAATTCAAATATAGATTAAGAGTGATCGTGAAAAATAAATAAAAAATTGTCATCAAATTTTATCATAGTTGTATTTAACACTCGAATTCGAGTAAAATGATTAAATTAACAGATCGATTCACCGATTGATCTATGTGTGGAAGGTTGATCTACGTATTCGATGTCAAACATTTTACCTGTAATTGTCCTTCAAACCGCTAACATCGATTACGTCAAGTAGGATGCTTTGGATTCGATGTCCAAAATTACAGGGGCTATCTGTTTCCAAAGAAAGATACATAATAAGCCATATAGCCGGCGTCCATCGCATTTCCTTGTTTTGATCTACGAAAAGAACTTATAATGGCACAAAGAATAATATTAAACTAAGGTTTACGTACCACATAATGAAGTTTAATAATATGCGCACAACTTGGAAGCCAGAAATCTGGTTAGATACATAATGGTTAATCTAGTTGCAATTTTCGTTGATTTGCATACTATTACTATATTTTAAAAATGTTTGATCCAGTGACGATGAACTTATAATCTTATTTTATATGATCTCAGCTTCTGATTAAGTGAAAGAATTTCAAATTCTATAAATTTTAATTTTATCTTAACAGATGATTAAACTGTATCCGACAATTTTTATACTGTGACTGTGACCGAGCATTCCTTATTAATCGTAATTAAGATTTTTTTTTTCTAAATTGTCACGAACAAATTTTGTATTTCTTTGTAACTGTGATGAGTTTAATCATCGTATCAAAACCCACAATTAGCAATATGATATTTTCAACACCAACAATGACCGGCAATTTCACCTTATTTACACTTCTGCCCTTCCAATTTCATCTACTACGGACGAGCGTGGGCGAGGAGGTGCAGTGCTGGGAAATATTTGATGATTGAGATTGGGGAATTTGATTTAACCGGGAGATGGAAGGCCCAAGAGTTAGGCCCAACAAATAAATAATTCATAATACCCGTAAGTCCGGCCCGGATTTGTCCTTTCTCTAAATTCGAATTTTTAGCAATTTTGAAAAATGAAAAAAGTTATATTATTAATAAATTTGGAATCAATAAAATTAGCTTTAATATAACTTAGCTACTCGTTGGGCTCGCTTTCAGATTTCCGAATGGTAGTATTTTTATTTACAAAATTTGACTCGAGTAGAATTATGTTTTGGTTGGGTATAAAATATCGAGAATGTAGATCGATCTATTGACGACTCGTCTCAAAGTTGATCTAACATTAAAAATTCAAGGTAGCTAGATCCGAACTAACTAGTCTACCATATCGCTAAGCTAACCTACAAACTAAATTACATTAAAATTAAAAGTCGGAAGTTTAGATAAGAAGTTTTGTAATTTGATTTGGGATGTCAATTTGCCCATAGTCAAACTCGGACTCTCAGTATCTATCTCTAGCCGTGTTTATCTTGATCCGAACAGATTAGAGATAGCACAGCTGACCTAACTCTCTCGCGTATTTATCTTTATTCGACTCTTGTGTGTTTATCCTTATTCTTATCAAATTTCACAGACTTAGTAGCTCATTTTGTCATTCCTAGTTCTTACACACAACACCTAGTAATTCACTTTTCTGTTCTTCGGTTTCACACTCTCACCATCTAAATATTACACATCAGCCCTGTGATCTCCGCATACCTTCTGGCCAACATCGAAGTACTGAGAAATCCCGACTCCAAACTAGCCGTCGCCAAACATCTTAATTGTTTTAGATTTCATCAATTTTGATTTGGTTTTCATGGTTTTGATATTTTGAAACATTTGTAACGGTCTTATTAGATGTGAATCTTTTCAGTTTAATTATACAAACGGTGGATTTATAGTTGAGTTAAATTTACAATTCTCAAAATTGTAACCGGATATTTTTCTAATCGTAGTTGAGTAAATATGCCCAAATCTATAGAATAAATCAGAACAAACTAACACAAAATTTCGTGTTAAAGGAAAAACTAGCACAAAAATTTATGATCTCGTGTTTACGTTTCGGTGGATCACTTAACAATGAGCGTCGGAAGATTTATTTTATTTTATTTTCTTCATGTATATAATGGTATAATTAAGTATACTTATGCGATAACTTTAATTGAATTGTAATGTATGAAATACTAAAATGATTTAATTGATAGTATTCATATTAACAATGTAGACATTTGTTCAATTTTAAGATTAAACGTTTCAAGATTAAAAGTTTATCTTAAGTAAAATCAAAATGTGACATCTTGAATTTTTTTTTGAATTGTATGCGAATGAGAAAAAAATATGTTAAAAGAAATTTGTATTGGTCTATGAGCTATTCAGTGGGATCACAAGACGTTACAATTCTACATGTAAAAAAAATCATATGAAACCAACAATCAAATCTATGAATGCGTTATTTTATCTTAATCAATATATTTAAATTACGATTTATTAAGAATATAACAAAATGTTCTCGAAGAATTTTTTCATCTTTCGATTATTTGAATTTAGATTAATAAATTGATATTAATATCCGAATTCTAAATAGTATAGAAATAACAAAATAACAATTGTATGGATCCCGTCGTTGCTAGTTCGAAAGAAAGCCCATTTGGCTTTCATCATTGTCGATAATTTCTAAATAAAAACACTGAACGTCTACACTTGGTCTTAAAAAAGTTCAGTTGTTCCCAATTCACCATTTGCAGTGGCAAGTGCCAATTTATGCATCAAATGGAGCCTTCGTTAGATTAAAAAATATTAACCTTTTTTCAATTCAGCTTCAATTTTGTTGTATTTATATATTAGTATCTTACATGTATTATGAGCTTCATCCAGATCTCATTGTCGAATTAGGTCATATTAGAGACAATCTAGCCTCTAGGCATGTTTGTTTATAGTGGAATAGCCACTTAAGAAATTATGGGTCACTTATCTCTTTACAGATCAATTGCGAATTTTCTATGTCTACATTTTATGTTGTCTCGAGACTTTTTCAATTTCTTGTTTCTTTTTTCGAAGTAAAAACAATGAATAATTATTCAACTTTTAAAAAATAAAATAAAGGTTTCTTGATTGAATTATCTTAATTTTAATTTGAATTCAATATTATTCCAGGTTTTTACACAACATGAAAAATTAATTAATGCACCAGGTGATGCGCGTGAAATCAATCATACATTTGCGCATCTTCGGAGAGAGATTGGTTGTATTTTCGTAATATTCTTAGCATCTATTTGAGGCCTTAAGTCGTTAGTCATGATTGAATGCAAAACATCAATCTGTCGGGTTTTATATGTTCTTTGTAGGGAAAAGAGCGTTGCTTGGGAGCGTAGGAGGGAGAAGCGGAAGAAACGGCCAGGACGAAAGATTGTCGCCAGGATCCAGCGGGCACTACCCATGCAGCGGTCGCTGGTTGAGGGAGAAGGCTCGGACCAAGCGATCGCTATCTTTCCAGCGGTTGCTGGACCTTGCCGGATTAGTTGCTTTAGACACCTTATTTAGTTAAAACTTAGATGTTTTTAAGGTATTCTGAGCTTGGCTATATATATGCCATTAGCTCTAAGTTATCGGATCTTTTGGGACGGCTATTGACCGAGACTCTTAGAATTTCAATCAAGAGACAAGTTCAGTTAATTTGTTTGAATGGGAAGGCAGGATCATTGAGATTAAGCTTTCTTCGCTTCTTTATTATTAATATGATGTCTTCAATTGTTATCTTGTGCTTCATGACTATGTATAGTGAGTGGTTCTCTTTTGAGTACGATGCCCTGATTATGTGATCGATTGCTCGAATTAAGTTATGGTTCGAATATCTTATGTGATGATTGTTAATTAATATTCTTAATACTTAGCGTAGCTTGATCACCTAGGTTATGATTTTAATTAAGGAAAGAACTGATTGATAAAGTGGACTAAGAGGCACTCAAGTTGGTGGAAGAACTGATTGATATTCTTATGCATTAATGAGACGTCTTGATATCGTAAAAATAACCCGTTAGAAAGAATTATCATAATTGAGATTAATTTAGTTCTAAGTCTAGTTGATGAGCGAAAGCATTAATTAGCAACTTAGGTATTTGCTATCTTAGTTTTATCAATCTAATGAGTGAAAGCATTAGATAGATGTATTAGGAAACTCCGGGTACTAGTTGAGGCTTCGTAAGAACCATAATCTTGACATAAGTAGTCGATTTATATGGGTGTCGTGCTCAACTTATCCTTATTGATACAACTCGTATTTTTTTTTACATTCTTGCTTTTGCTTATTTTTGCTACAATCTCAACCCTTTTTATAGAAATAATTGTTAGGCAAATAGCTAATGACAATATAGATTTATATAAAGATGTTTCAAAAATTTATTATCTTATTAATTAGTCAAAAAATAAGTTTTTTAAATGAATGAAAAACGTACTAAAAATATATTTTTTGGAGAGATTATTAATTTTGTAAGTGTTAATTTAATAAAATTTTATTACATTTGGAGTCTATGCAATCGTTTCACTCACTTATATTTCAGTTGAATCCAACGTATTCTATCACCATTTCTAAAGAACTAGCCTAACACCAACTTGATTCTCATGGAGTAATTTAGTGACTTCCTCTTTATAGTATTAATGACACCTAACAACATTGTTTTCTATTTTTCTTATATAAAATCTAGCACTATTAAGTATTATTTTAGAAGATGACTCTAGTCATAATATCTTTAAAGTTGATCGCACGTCGAAAGATATAAAGTTGCTATTGCACTCGTCCTCTCCTATCTAAATAAATTGCTTTCATAAAAAAAATTACATCAAACGTGGTATAGATGACTAGTTTGACATACCACGGCATTATGAAATGACCCCAGGTTTTAACGCATGCAAAGACTACTCCCCCATCAGCATCATATAGTCTTTCTGGTTAATAATATATTAAGCACTGATCACGGAGATTAATTTATAGGATAATTATAGGTTAATGCGAGTAATAATATAGAACAAAAGAATTTGATCGTGGAATCAATTTATTTTTTACATCGATTCATTTACTTTAATTATAGTACTAATTTTGTAGTTTTGAGACTTTCAGTGGGGTAAATTATGTATTTATCCAAGTTGAGTTATTATATTGTTATCAATTCTATCCATTCACTGTCCAGTACTTCACCCCTCACCTGTTTTCTATGTAAACCTTGCAGTTGTTGGTCATTACATCAGCAATTAAGACATATAAAATTGGGAAGAAAGAGAGGACAAAAGCTGGTCATTTTCACTGAAATTTGGATATTGTGCGTCCCCACAAACATGAGCAAAATGTAAAAAATGCTAATGTTACTAATAATTCTGTATTGAGAAAAAAATGAGATCACCTGAATTCATCCGGCTGATTTTCCTCTATGTTGATGTAAATTTAAGTACTGAATGATTTTTCCTTAAATGAATACATTTATATTCCAAGTGTTTGTATGGAATGATTGTATTTCTCCTAAAATATATGCATTTTATTTCAAAAAAATGCACCTTATCTATATCAAATTTAAGGAAATCTGTACCCATTTATAATAGCGTGCTCCGATTTTGCAGTCAACTTTACCAATTCGCATGATGTCGACTTAAGTATGTGTTAGGATCGTAACTTAGTTTGCTCTACACTTGTACTAAGTTTTTGATCATTTAAGATGATATTTGTTAATTTAAGTGGGAATTGACCATCAACACCTACGCTCTCGGGATGTTTTTTTATCTTGTAATTTTTCTTTGGTCTATGTCAATTTCACCCGTGTACTCAATGTTAGATTTGCATATGCATCCTTACCTCATCATCATCTATGTTTTCACGTCAATCTCTATTTTTTTTATTCTAATACATTTGATTGTAATAAATTTGAATATGATTTTGAACTAACTAAAAAAAATTAGTTATGAACTAACAAAAATATGATTTGGAAAATAAAATAATTATATTAACTGATGAACATATTACGTTATAAATTAAAAAAATTATATAAAAAAACATTGAATCATTCATTTTTCATATAGTTTTGACATTATTAAGCACTTAGTATCTTATTTTTCACTGAACAAGTCTTTTCTTTGAACAAACAAGGTTTGCAACATCTATACATTCGCCTATAATTTGAGAGTTTCAACTTTTGTTTGCTATTTAATGATTTTTTTTTGTTTTTTCCTTTGTTTTTTCAAGGACTAACATCTCTTTTAGAAAAAGACGATCAATTTGACGGATAATTCTCAATTCCTCTAAATGTGTAGAGAATAGAGCATCGGATATAGTTGCTAGTTCCTTTCCTCCTATTTTAGAAGCATCTCTATCAATTAGATATGACATTATTGATCATTCGCTTATTGGAGTTAGTGGATTGGAGGAGACTGTATAAGGTTATATTCAGTGGTTTGTATTGTTTTAGAACTTGCACCACTTTTTTTATCATATGAATCATTAAGAGGATAATATGTTGTTTTCTAATTCACGTTCTGTTTGATGTGTTTGCACATTATTTCATTAAATACATTCACGTCAATAATTTTTTTATTATACTTACTAGCATATATTCACTAAGCTTCTGTTATGACATATGCATGGCTAATTCTACTATACTTTCGTTTAGCTATATAAGAGTATGCCTCAATTCATCTGCCGTAATTCTCATTGAGCCATCTATAACAACTTTTCATCTATTTTGTTAATCTTGTTAGGATTTATGGCACGAACTTCTTCAAATATTTTTTTTGGTATTTCATCTACTCCAAAGTCTTTGTTCCTTCTAAACTTTATCGATTTTGATATCTTTGTTGTCATGTATATAAAATGACATATGACAATCTCTTCTTTAATACTATGTCATTACCTTTTCAACTTTCTTCTCAAGAGGCACTTCATGAGGTAAATATGAGCATATTCCCAAGTTACAGGCAAAATCAGCTATCCACTCCCCATTGCTGTTCTAGATTAACCCACCTATGGCAGTCAGCTTAGTAGAAGCTCTATATGTCCCATCTGTATTCATCTTCACCCAACTAGTAGGGGGCACTCCCATCCAATGAGTTTGGCATGTCATCTTTGCCTACAGTCCATGTCTTTAGCTAGGTCCCAGACCATTTTTATCTCAATAGCCCTAGAGCATAGAAGACCAAAGGCATCATTGGGTCATTGCTCACTCTCCTTCCATATCTTGAGGTTCTTCCATTTCCAAAAGGAGGCCATCGTAATAAAAAATATATTCGTCAAATCTGGGGTTGCAGTTAAGTTCTTTTCTAGCCATACTTTTAAGTCAGTTGAGAACAATTTTGGGATATTCTATCTATGCATAGTAAGGAGACGAGTCTATGTTGACAATACATAAGGACAGTCCCTAAGGGCATGAAGAACCATCTTTACATTTTGATGGTAGCACGGGCACTTGGGGTCATTCGCCATCCTTCTTTTATGGCAGATTGCATTTGACATAAGACCACCATGTCCAACCAACCATGCCATTATTTTTAGCTGTTGTGGGCCTTTTCACCTCCAAATATAACTCTAAAGTTTACTCATCCTTCCCTCATCCCCCTCCTAAATTAGAGAACAGGTAAAAGTCATAGAGAAGGCTTTCGTCTATGACAGCCTCCAAAAGATAGGGTCCTCGCCTCTCTCATGCCTTAGTGGTGGAGTCCCTATAATTAGGTTTATGGTGGTGGCTGGTAGTAGGTTCTCAAGTATAGGCCAATTCTAACCTCCTCCTAGTACCACAGCTTCGGCCACAGTCATATTCCACAAGTTATCCCAGATGGCTTGAGTGGCAACTTCACTAAGATAGTGTTCCATTGGTAGCCATCTGTCATGATATAATCTAATAGATTTGTCATCTATGGTTCTCCATTATATACTTTTCTTCAATAATAGTCAGGTGATCGTAAGGGCTCTCCATAAGGGAGAGCTAGCCTTCTTGCAAGTTGTCGAGAACTCAGACTCCTCATTGCCCATATATTTTCCCCTCTAAACTTGGACCCACAGAGCATCACGCTTCATAAGTATCTGCCAGCTTAACTTCATCAGCAAGGCCAAGTTTTGGTCTTGTAGGTTCGTCAAACCCAAGTCCCCTCCGCTTTGGTCTTGCAAACCTTCTGCCATGCAACGAAAGGTAGTTTCCTTTTCCCCGGAGAGGAGGCATAGATGAAACTCTATTGAACTTTCTCTATCTTGTTGCATACGCCTAAAAGAAGCCGTGTAGTTTGCATGGCTTATGTCAAAATGGTAGTGAGGACTATGGTAGATAAGGTGACTCTACCAGCTAGCGAGAGGTGCTCAACACTTTATCTCTGAAGACAGTGTGGACCTTGTCCATAATGTGACTGTACATCTTATTGGTCACCCATTCATGTAGAAGTAGCATCCCTAAATATTCCCAAAGTTTGTTCTGAGGGGAGTGCCCAACATTCTTGCGAGATCCTTTGCTAGTGAAGGGGAGATGTTCTTAAAAATGAACATTCTTGATTTCTTCTTGCTAACTTTCTGTCCTAAAATTAAACAAAATTTGTCAAGTATCTCATTTATGGTAGCCACTTGTATGGGCTGAGCTTTGGTAAATAAGATTAAATCATCAACAAAGAATAAATAGAATAGACTAGGGCCATATCTGGTAAGCTTGATTGGTCTCCAACTTTTTCTTCACTACTGCATCTCAAATGAGGTGATTAAGTCTCTCTAGGCACAAGACAAATAGATATGGGGAGAAGGGATCCCCTTCACAAACTCCTCTAGAAGGTTGGAAAGTCATTGTTTCCTCTCTGTTCCATAAGATCTGCATAGAAGTAGATGAGATGCAAGCATAAACTAGGTCAACCACTTTAGACAGGATGTTTAGAGAGGCGAGAGTATCCTTAACAAAATCCTATCTGAGTCTATCATAGGCCTTCTCGAGGTCCACTTTAATAGCCATAAATTTTTTCCCCGTCTTTTTGGCTTTTATGGAGTTTATGACTTCTTATACGATGACAATATTCCCTATGATGTAGCATTCGGGCACAAAACTATTTTGTTGTGGGCCAATCCAGAGAGGCATCAATTTCTAAATACGATAGGCAATGATCTTAGGAATAATCTTAATAGACATATTATAAAGACTGATAGGCCAAAACTAGGATAGTTGCTCTTGGTGCTCTACCTTTGGGATAAGGACTATAGTTGTACCATTGATGGGTGCAGGGGATTGAGTGCCCTGAAAGATCTATTGGACACAGCGGGCCTCTTTGATAAACTTCCAGTTCTTTTGGTAAAAAAGCTCATGAATCCCATCAAGGCCGAGTGCTTTAAGAGCTCAAAGAGAGAAGAGCATGTCATGGACTTCCTTTTTGGTAGATAGGAGAGTCAGTAGTTTGGCCTTGTGGACCAAGAGTTGCTAGAATTGGCACTTAGTCAAGAGATCCTTACTGCTAACCCCATCCTCATGATATAAGTTCTTGAAGTACTCTACAAGGTAGAGTTTCAGCTCCTGTGGGTCTGTGATCCAGTTTTTGTTTGGGTCCCTCAAGCCTTCAGTTATATTCCTCTTACGTCTTATCACCGTTGACAAGTGAAAAAATCTTGTGTTCTTATTCCCGTTCAAGATGAATTCTTTCCTAGATTTTTGCCTCCATATCATCTCCTCTTGCTCAAGTATTTTACCCAACTCTATCTTCAACTCTTTCTCCAGGTTGACCAAAAATGAGTTCCATCTAACTATGAGGGATTTTTATATGTCCAATATTCGGTTCTCCAACCTCCTCTTCCATTGGTGTACATTACCAAATGCCTCCTGATTCCACACCTGAGCCTTATTAGTGAACTCCTTGCAAGCTTCCGGTAGAAGTATATTGTTATCCCAGATACCTTGTACCACTTTAGTGAAGTCTGGATGTACATGCCAGGTAGCCTGGTATCGAAAGAGTCATTTCTCTGGCCTGAGTGCAATGTTGGGACTTGTTTTAATAAGAAGAGGGTAGTGGTATGACTTGAGTCTAAAAGGTGCTAAACTTGTGCCTTCGGAAAAAGCATTCTCTATTGCAGGTTTACAAGTCCGCGATCAAGCCTCTCTTGGGTACCTCGATGGGCCCACGTGAATCGGAGGCCAATGAACCTAAGGTTGATAAGTCCAGTAGCCAAGATTCATTCCTGAAATCTGAGGTATCTCTTACCTCTCATGGGTGCCCCTCCTCTGTTATGACATATGCATGGGTAATTCTACTATACTTTCGTTTAGCTATATAAGAATATGCCTCAATTCATCTACCGTAATTCTCATTGAGCCATCTATAATGACTTTTCATCTATTCTATATTTTTTTTGTTAATCTTGTTAAGATTTATGGCACGAAGTTCTTCGAATATTTTTTTAGTATTTCATCTACTCTAAAGTCTTTGTTCCTTCTAAACTTTATCAATTTTTGATATCTTTGTTGTTATGTATATAAAATGACATATGGCAATCTCTTCTTTAATACTATGCCATTACTTTTTCAATTTTCTTCTCAAGAGACACTTCATGAGGTGAATATGAAATAGAATGGTAAGAATATTTTTGTAAACTTTGTAGATATTAGTGAAAAAATTGTTGTAAACTTGGTGGATATCAGTGAAAAGGTTGTTCTGAACTTGGTGGTGTTGGTGAAAATTTTATTATGAACTTGATGGCTATCGATGGTAACTTGTTGTGTAACGTAATTATAAAATTTTGTAGTGTACTTGATGAGTTTTGGTAAGAATATAAAATATGTGAAAGATTTTGATTAAGTTTAGAATAAGTTGAAGGATTAAAAGTTAAAAAGTTGTTATTTGGACTAAATAATCCTAATACGTCAAAAATTTAAACCAGATCAACTGAATTATTGGTTATAACATAATTTGTAAAATTTATAACAACAGAAAAAAATATTTTGGATAGAATGATGTTAAGTGGAACACATAATTTTTTTGATTTTCTTTGAACTTTTTATGAAAATAAAAAAATAGGTTGGATCAATCTCTGAGTGTCATAGGTGAGCACCTTTTTGAGACGCAAAGATGTGACATGTATGCCAATCTCCACACATCTCTTCGCCCCTAATTGATACATGCATTATACGCGCCAAGGATAAATGCGTGATACCTCCCCGTTGCGGATGGTCTCAAAGGTGGAGGAGTTGGAATTATTGCTTCAATCATTTAAAGGTTGAAAAGGATTCGAGGTTCAAAGGGAAAAAGTAATTGGTGTTTACACTTAAAAACTCGGGGACTTGCTTTTGTAGTCTTTGTTATTTCTAGTTAGAAGTTGTCGTCACCAACCTCTCCCCACCACTTCGCCTTGTCCAAAGTCATCATGTCAGCTGCATTCCTTTATCAATTCTCATTTTTTATTTTATTTTCTGGTGGCAATGAATCGACCAATTCAAGTAGTAAATGATTTCAACTAATAAACATGCCCATAAATATTTTTTCCGACCTCACGTAATACTTAACCACGTATTACTCAGATTAATTCCCTTTTTAGTGTTATGATACTACAATAATTACAAATGACAAGACTAAATTGGTATTAGGCACTCCTTAAATAGATTTTTTTTTGTTTTGGGAAATTTGTCATTTATCATAAGTAAATGTCAAATCACATCTTATAAAAAAGTTATTTTGTATATAATACTTGGTTTTATTTTTCAACCAGGTTTATTTCATTTATTCTTTATTAATATATATTTCTAAACTATTAATATATTCTTTATTGATGGCGGGATGAATTATGAATTAGAATGTGCGGATCACATATTCGGCGCCATTTTTTGGGAGATTTAGTTGTTATGCTATCTTTCAAAGAGAGATGCAGCTGAACATTTTTAATTTATGCTATTTTGACTCGAATTCATAAGTATTTTTTATGATTCACTTTCATTTTGCATCCAGAACATTAAGATCTTATATTATGTGTGGATTCTTTGTGATTGAGAAACTTGCAAGTAAATTAGCCTTTTTCTGCTTGTAAACATTGGAGGTAGATAGAAAATTTAATCCATTTAAAAAGAAAGCCATTAATTCCGTTATCATAATACCTTTTTTATAGGTAGATAAATTTATTTCATCAAGTGTGGATTACACCCTGGATTAGTTATATAGGGAAATCCGATAACAAAAACAAGTTGCACCCTGCAGTACCTGAGCTTTTTGTACTTGCTACTTGGTGCAAATACTTAGAATATTTATAAAATTTAATCTATTCATTCTCGAACATAAAATTGAAAAATATATTATAAAAGCTCGGGATCACATATTATCCTCTAAAAATTTGAAAATGTTCTGCGAGACCGCCACAAAAATGCACCATTATTGTAGTGCTTTAACACTAATATGTATGATGGTTCTCTAACCACGTGTTATTAAATTGTAGCTTCAGCTTTTGATGATTTCCTTTCCTGCACGGTAAGAAACTATGGTAAAGTAGTCGACATTAATTCCACACAAAAAAGTACACCAAAATTGATAAGAAAAGGATATTATGAATTGAAAAAACTAGAAGCAGATAGAAGAATCATCGATAATGACCCATTATAACAAAGAGAGAAGAAAAATAAGCTTGCAACAAGTGGTCTAAAAATTGTCTTGGCTGAAGGGTGCATATCAAAGCATACCACATCTTGATTTATACTAGATAATATTGCATTCCTCCACTAGTAATTATAACTATGATACACTTGACTACCATAATTATGAGGGTTTTTATACTACAGCGGGGTAAGCATTAGGTTCAAACGGTTCATTTCAAACGGAAAATTAAAGAAAATCATTTATATAGTTTTTTGGGTCAATTAAGAGATATTTGTACGACTCGCGCACAGTTAAGAATTCAGTGTTTACAGTAATATCTCATTTGAGCCTGGTTGACGTAAGTGTGCACCCAAACCATATTTTTAATATATTTTTACATAATAATTTGGTGATGATATCTATTACTTCGTACTTTAGCTAATCAATTATTGGCTAAAGATAGCAAAGCTAAAGTACTTTACAATATGGGAAAAGAAAGTTGAATGGAGAAATATATATCAAATAAAATCTTTCTGAGATACTTATAGCTTTGGCTTTTGCATCTTAGAAAATTGATAAGCTCGACACGAAGACAAATGTCCAACAGTGCTTGTGGATAATGTAAGACATGTCCACCTTACCACAATAGACAATTATGTTTGCTTCTTTTGGGTAACAACGACAATTATTTGAAATTTCACAATTAAAATTAGGTAATTCGAGGAGTCAAACAAAATTTTGGCTATGTTTATCAGGGTTAATCAGAACATGAAAAATTGAGAAGATTTGGCATATTCTTTTTGAAGCAACCTCGGGGTGAGTCAAGAACCATTAATTTGGTCGAATTCATTATTTGATCTCAGTGGCCAGAACCTAATTTTATACCTAAACTTACGACGGTGATCAAATGCACGAAGACGAAATATGTCAATATTTGTCGATATATAACACAAACCACTTATTCATAGACACATGATTTATAGTAAGGCATCTTTATTATCTATTGTTAGTGGATTATTACCCTCCTACAAGTACGTAAGCTAGCAATGAAATGTCTTACTCAAGCATGCACCAGCTACAAGCCTTCTAGGAAATCGTAGTTCTTTTAAATTGGTCACCTGGGTATCACATGCCGTTTTTAATGTTTTACAAATTGACCCATCATCTAAAAAGTTGGTCTAGCAAGAAATAATTTTCAATTCAAAAAATTAAAAGTGCATAAAATTATGAATGGATAACATATGCGTTACCCTCGACATCATTTTTATGATTGGGGGGGTGGGGTGGGGTGGGGGTATATCCTCAGTTACCAATCTTTAACAATCTCGTGACCTCAAGAGGACAACCGATAAAATTTTCTTAGTTAATTGAACATCGTTACGAAACGTTCTTAACTATTCTACTAATCATCATAACCAATTTCCTCGATAAGATGATTGATAAAATTTGACATAACAAAATTAAATGTGGACGAATCATGTGACGACACGTTTTTATACCATACACATGCAACAATTGTTTTTTTCAAGGTTGCCCAATTGGGGGGCACCAATTCTTCGAAGTGATACTGTTTCCCGATTTTGGCAAGACACAGCTTCGTGAGGGTGAGAACTGGCCAAAAAGGGAAGAACCCTAGCAAACGACATGTCGTCGATGCAATCTGTTTAGTAAATATCCTTACAGCCCTTGAGGATTTCGTTTTTTTTTTCTTTCTGACGAGCCCTAAATTGCTTGAGATTGAAGTTACATTTTTTTGTTGTGATTGAAGGAAGTTACATAGAGCCTTCTTTTTTAATTTCCCATCTGCAATTATTCGTACTGATTGAGCTTAACTTTTGGTTATCAAAATCGACGTTGTGGGTTGTCCTATTGTTTAGACTTAAATATAGCAAGGGCACACCGTTTTCTTTAATCTTGGACCTGGAATTATTGTTAAGAAATTCAAAAAATTGAAGTTGTAAATGAACAAGTAGAATGCGCTTGAACCCTGAACAGTGGAAAATGTTTTAGTATAAATTTATGTTTGTAATTCAGAATCATGTTTCAAATTTCAAAATGCAATAAACAAATTTAGTAATTTGTGGTTCTTATTTTGATACATTACTACCTAGCGATTTTAAATTGTTTAATCATGTGGGACTTTAATTCATTGACAACTAAATGACATCTGCTAATTCTAGTAACATGAACTATTTGGTGTAGTATGTCATGTCCTTAATTTTAATAATATTGTTTTAAGTACTAGAGCAGGTAGTTAATTAAGTTCAAAATCCATGTTTTATAAAAAAAAATGATAACCTGAATGGACGTTAATATATGTAGATCTCATTGTTTTCAACTTTCTATTCAATTGGCCACCACGACAAAGAGAATCAATATAACAATCAACCGTCATTGAAACATATTTTTCAATTAATTAATTACATGATTACTAGGGTAATTATCTAGCTAGGTAGGTACAAGTATATACAGAAAGGGCACTTACATAAAACATGTAGTTAAAATATCACTTATTTTTATCACCAAGGGATAATACCAATTCCTCTTTAGCTAGTAGCCACATGTTGTACAATGGAACCAAAATACCATAGGACAAAAAAAAAATAACAAAAGGTGGTGGGAAACACCAACTATAAAAGTAGCCGTGCGTGCAAGCGGACCCCGTTGTGACATCCATCGTGCAATTGCGTTTTTCTCGGCTTCCTGCCCGTAATTGATCCAATCACACCAACAATAATATTTGTTTGAATCGTGTCTTTTTCGAATAGTAATACATGGAAAAAACAAATTGTTTGCACCATGACACATACGTTAATGTTTCATTCTTTGACTTCCATGAATTTGTATTTGTACAAGTTTTATGCAGTTAGACTAAATGTTATTTGGTCTATGTGATACAATATATCCAACACAACATAATTAATTAAAATTGGAAAAAATATAATTTAAATTACGTTTTCCGTCGGTTTGATCAAGTTGAGTGTGATAAGAAATAAAGGTGACAATCTGAGGCTGTTAAATCAGTACCCTTCCGTGCAGGACCTAAATCTTTTTTAAAGGGGGCAGTGTTCACGGTTGGAGGAGTAAGGTCCCCATTAATTTCCCCAGCCAATTAAGTTGTATTTTTACTATAATAATTTAATTGGGATGGGGAGCAGGTGTTGGTGGGTGATTCGTTGGGATGAAATACTATCCATGAGCAAATTGGCAATAGGTTGGAGTTTCAATCATTATTTCAGGTGCGTCCACTATGTACTTGTGAAAATTTGTCGTTCACGTGTCTGATGAGTACGGCCGAGAATTTGTGAATCCATTTAGTGCACCATCAAATAAAATGGGAGTGGGAATGGTGCTGACGATGCTTTTCCTCAGTATATACTGAGGAGGGTATAAAAGTCAATTTATCCACCACTACTATTCATCCACTAACTATTCATCCACTAACTATATAGTGGTTTTTTCGGTTTGCATTGCTGGTTTATTTTTTGCATTGCTGGTTTGGTTGGCTGTATTACTGGTTTTTTTAGTTACATTACTGGTTTTGTTAATTATATTGGTGGTTTGCTTGGTTATATTATCAGTTTATTTTGTTGTATTACTCATTTCGTTAGTTATTTTACTGGTTTGCTTCGTTGCATTGCTGGTTTGCTTGGTTGTATTGATGGTTTCGTTGGCTGCATTGCTGGTTTTTTTGGTTGTATTACTGGTTTATTTGGTTGTATTACTGGTTTGTTTAGTTATATTACTGGTTTGTTTGGTTGTATTGATGGTTTCATTGGCTGCATTGCTGGTTTTTTTTGTTGTATTACTGGTTTGCTTGGTTACATTACTGGTTTATTTGGTTGTATTAATGGTTTCGTTGGCTGCATTGCTGGTTTTTTTGGTTGTATTACTGGTTTATTTGGTTGTATTACTGGTTTGTTTAGTTATATTACTGGTTTGTTTGGTTGTATTGATGGTTTCATTGGCTGCATTGCTGGTTTTTTTTGTTGTATTACTGGTTTGCTTGGTTACATTACTGGTTTATTTGGTTGTATTAATGGTTTCGTTGGCTGCATTGCTGGTTTTTTTGGTTGTATTACTGGTTTATTTGGTTGTATTACTGGTTTGCTTCTTTTCATTGCTGGTTTGCTTGGTTATATTGCTGATTTTTTTTGTTGTATTATTGGTTTATTTAGTTGTATTACTGGTTTGCTTCTTTTAATTACTGGTTTGCTTGGTTATATTGCCGGTTTATTTTATTATATCACTGGTTTATTTAGTTGTATTAATGGTTTCGTTGGTTATATTACTAGTTTGTTTGGCTGCATTGCTGATTTTTTTGGTTGTATTGCTGTTTTATTTAGTTGTATTATCGGTTTGCTTCTTTTCATTACTGGTTTGTTTGGTTGTATTGCTGGTTTGCTTCGTTGCATTGCTGGTTTATTTGGTTGTATTGCTGGTTTGCTTCTTTTCATTGCTGGTTTGTTTGGTTGCATTGC
>SOPF01027830.1:12123-33683 GCA_012979155.1 Hypericum perforatum
CTTAGCTGCATTGCTGGTTTGTTTCGAATAGTTAGTGGATGAATAGTAGTTGATGAATAGTTAGTGGATGAATAGTTAGTGGATGAATAGTTAGTGGATGAATAGTTAGATAAGTGATTTTACAATATTAACCTCCTCAGTATATACTGAGGATTCCCTTCCTCAGCACCGTTCCTTAACCCAACAGAAAGCCCGTTTCGCGAGTATTTATGCCATTCTCTACTCAAGCATCGGGACCCCGATTGCCAGTTAAGAGATTTTATTTAGGGCAAAATAATTGTTGATTATCTATCCAAATGAACTAGTTGTCTTTGAAATCATTTTTCGACTAATAAACATGTGTTGGTTAGTAAGAAAAGTTCAATTATAACACATCAAGAAGTTGCCATTATCATCACGACCTAGTAAGAAAAGTTATGTTGCTCAGAAACAGGACCTAAGTAACTAACAAAGCATATTTCTCCCTAAGTTGGAGCTTATCTTTTTTGAAATATCTAGATATTATTTCTTTCTTTGTGGAACTTATCTCTCTAGAACTATTTAGATACTATCTATCTATTTGTAGAGCTTATCTCTTTAAAAATATCTAGATATTATCTCTCCCTTTGTGGAGCTTCTCTCTCTAAATATTATCTCTCTCTTTTTTAACATATCCTTCCTCATCATCTACCCTCCTCCATCCTCCACCCTCTTCCATCCTCCACCTTCCTCCTCCATCCTCCGCCCTCCACCCTCCACCCTCCGGCTCGATCTCGACAATGCCGCCCTCGTTTTGCCTCTTCTATTTCTAGTCTTTTCATCTCTCTCAAGCAAGTCGTTGGGGTTCCTTGGTCCTCCTCGGTCATGGTCCCGACCTTCTGACCCAAGCCCCTACTACAACGCGACGATTGCCCCTGGTCCGACCTCCACGGACTCATCTCAATCTCACCGCCACTCTCCCTAGGCTAACTCACCTGCTTGGCCGGTTTGAGGGCGCTGGTGGTTCTCGATGAGGATTGGTCGCCATCGGCCTGTCTCCTAGCCAACTTAACCGCTGTTTATTTTGCATTACTTTGTGTTTTTATCTATGTTTATTGTTCTGTTGTCTTTGTATTTTTTGTTGTCTGGATGTTGCTTTTGCTTTCATATCACACGTGTTTTGTGACTTCGATTAGCTTCGCTTTATTATCTGTCTTTGCTTGGATCGACCTTGGTTCGATTTGAGATCTGTTCGATACTCAAAATCTTTCCTTTGGAGCAGGTGGATAGCCTTGTCTTGATTGGATTCGTTCGATCTTGGCATTCATTTGCGTGCATCTCGTATGCATTCAAATGCCCCACGCAATTGTGTCTTTGATACAACTTCGTGATTATTAGCTATAGGTTGTCTCGACAACTTTCGCCTTGGACATTTGGCTCTCGTAACCTTTCATCCGCCTTTCATTCTCACCCGTGCCCCGCTGTCTCCTCTTGGAGGTTTCGTGTACTATTTCAGTGTATCGTTTCTTTGTTTATGTATTTCTTCTCTTGTATTGCAATCTATTTTTTATAATATAGGCCTTCAACTACCCTACTAAAAAAAATAACTAATAAAGCAAAACTCGAGACCGGTTCGGCAGGTTTGCAAAACTCGGATCGTTTTCGTTGCGATTTTGTTCAACACAAGGGACTACCTGATGAATCAGGCAAAAAGCAAGAGAACGCATCACCAGAGACATCAGAAGAAAACAATGTCGACAGACACCAAGTAATACTGTTACAGCCCTTGTCTGATGAGGTCTACATAGAGCAACAATGATTGACTACGAATCTGAGAAGAAAAGAAGGCGTTCAAGACGAAGAAGTCTTTTACTGGTAGTACTTCTACCATCAAGGTGTTCGCTGATGTATACAAAGTCAGAATGAAAAATACTTGATATAGTTACCATCTAGCATTGTGGTGCTGAGAGTAGTCGAAGCTGAGCGGCTGCTGGCAGAATGGTGCCTGCAAAGAGGAGTTAAATTTAGAGACAAATGTTTAGATATTCGAGCCCGAGTCATCAGAGCAACAAAAGGGTCAGCTTGTGTAGTATCTGAATTCCGAACATCTTACCTGGAAAACTGCATGCCTTAGCTGGTCATAAGAATGAGCGTACATCATCGAAGCACTGGGCCACTGCATGTATGCAGCATCCCTTGAAGGCTGATTCGATGCCATATTGCCGAAGGGGCTCATGACTGGGTTGGCAGCTGGCCGGTAGCTGACAGAAGCTGGAGCGCCTGGCAGCTGAGCCATGTGGGGGTAGCTTGTGTCGTACTGGACAAATGGAAGATGCACCTTTGGCATGCTTAATGGTGCCATACCAAAGCTTTGATTTGCTGGAAAACTTCTGACATACCTGCAGCAGCGCAATGTTAGAAATATCGATAAAGGGCTAGATCTACAACAATAGAAATAATGGGACTAAGCATGGACATAAACCAGAAGGATTCTACGGTAAAACCATGTACATAGATCCAAGACAAAATCAATACAAGAACATACATAACATCTATGACCAACCAGAGGAAATCACAGTAAAGATGAACAGTAATTCTCACCTGCCATAACTACGATCATAATCTGGATCAGTAAGATCCTTCTCTTTGTCTCTAAATATGGCCACTCGAGAAGAACTGCCATTTCGGATGGTGTACCTATCTGCATCCGCTACAAAGTTTTGGCCAATCTCATTATCCTCTTTGCACGGACTTGTACTTTTTCCACCAGGAGATGCCTGACAGACAGTATCATCAGAACAAGGACTGCCAGGACTACAGAATATGCGAGCCCGGGCTTTATCATACTCCTCCTTCCTTTCTTCCATACTTCGCACATGACTCCTTTTCGCACCAAACTCATTAGATTCATCCATGGAGCCTTTGTTAGGTCGAGGTCGAATCACTATTTTGACATTTTCAGGCTTTTCACTTCCAGGTTGTTTCCCAGGGATCTCACTTAAGCGGACTAGGGGATACCTGCTTTCTGCAGTTTTCTTCACCAGAATCTTGTTCATGAGACCATCCATTCCATTATCCTGCACCACGGTTGCTAGCCCATAGTGTTGAGCAACACGGTGTGCTGCCAACCTAAGGTAAGAAGTAGGAAAGTGCTGGAATTCAAATTGTTGCTCATCAAGACTTTGCAAAAACCTCTGGATGTCGAGCTCCATCCGCAGAACTGCAGCAAAACATTTAAAGGAGGCACGTGATTATCAGAAGATACACTTAAAAACTGAAAAGTAGGAGACAAGATGTTTGACAAAAGAATAGTACTCATCCAGATATGAAAGCACAAAGTGGAGGTCAACAGGATACATGTAACGAACGCAAAGCTTTCTGCTCCTTCAACGCAACCAAAAGGGAAAGAAAACTAAAAAAATTCCTTTATATTATTCCCAATTGACATTTGCTCTTCCATTCTGTGCACGTCCTGCAACAGGATACATGTTACGAACACAAAGCTTTCAGTTCCTTCAACGCGACCAAAAGGAAAAGAAAACTAAAAAAATCCCTTGTATTATTCCCAACTGACATTTGCTCTTCCATTCTGCGGACGGCCTGAATCCAGAAGATTCACATCAAAGTTGTAGTCTTAAAGAAGCCATTGTCCATGATGCCAAAGGTAAATGACCGAACATAATGGGATCTTAAATGCTAGTGTCTCATAGAAACCAAAACCCTAAGGAAACCGAGAAGTTGTCAACCACGAGTTCACTAATCTCCAGCATCTGTAGATGGCCCCATCAACATAAATCAGTTCAGATCTGTATGCAAACCTCCCAAAGGGCCCGGTAGCTCGCAAAAGTCAAAGAGAAAAACGAAAACCATACCCAACCGGCCATCGCAAGCACAAGAACTAGCAGTGGCTCCACACCAGAACTACCCAAAAGCCCGATAAATCATACAGATAATCCACAGCTTAGCAACAATCGTACCCCCTAAACCCCAAAGCAAAGGCACATGAAACAACTCTCAAGTAACAAAGAGCTCCAATTCTTCCAAGCTAAACCAACTGAAACCCGCAATTCACTCAAATCCCGCTCCAGATCTGACAATAACCCCCAAAAAAACCCAAATCCACGAAACCCTAAAAACCAAAACTTGAAAGCGTCGGAGCAACCAACAGATGCACATCTACACCGAGCTTACGGCGTCCACTAAAGTAGCGACAAATAAGAGGGAAAAACAGAAATTTGAATCGAAAATAGAGAGAAAGAGAGGTATACTGGTGAGGCGATGACGAGGATTCTGGAGAGCCTCGACGAGGAAGGGGTCCACCATAGATTCCTTGTCGTTAATCACTTGCGGAGTCGAATCCATCTTCTTCTTCTTCACCCAACTTAACCCTCTTCCCCCTCGGCCCTTCTCTTCTCTTCCCTCCTTCCTTCGTTCTGCTACCCTTCTTCTTCTTCCTCGAGCGAGTGAAAGAGAAGAGAAGGAAGGAGACGACCGGTCGTCAGGACTCCAGTGGAGAATCCATCGCCCTAAAACACACAAGCACACGCAACCGATGTATAGAGAGAGAGATAAGGGAGGGACTTTTCTCCCTCTTGGAGTATTTTCTTTATATATTAAAACCTAAAGAAACCAGAAGAAGTTGATTTCATATTGGGGTTTCGTGGTCTTATCTCTAAAGCGAAGAGAGAGGACGCGGAAGTTAGGTTTTAATCGAGTCAGATTTGCTGCGGATTGCATCAATCCGCACCATGGGGATTAAGGGTATAGAAGTCTTTACACATAAAAGTGTAGATTAAAAAAATAGAAAAATAAACCCCACAAACATTCTTCTTTCAGCATACTCTTGAACCCAGATATTAGTACATTTTGTGATAATATTGGTACATTTTGTGATAATATTGATGCCTCTGATCAGTAATAGTGGTTCATTTATGTTCAGTATTGGTACATTTATCACAATAATGGTACTTTTGTATAATATTATCACTCTTTTTACAATACTAGTTATTACAATAATGGTTCCTTTATTACAATACTGGTTCCTTTATTACAATATTGGTGTCTAATTCCAGTAATAGTGGTTCATTTGTGTTCAGTATTGGTACATTTATCACAATAATAGTACTTTTGTATAATATTATCACTCTTTTTAAATCATCACCACAATATTGGATGTTGGTACTCTTGAACCCAGATATTGGTACATTTTGTGAAAATATTGGTGCCTCTGATCAGTAATAGTGGTTCATTTATGTTCAGTAATGGTACATTTATCACAATAATGGTAATTTTGTATAATATTATCACTCTTTTTAAATCATCACCACAACTCAGCATAGCATAAGACTTGTACCGTATATGAAAAAAAAGTACATCTGTATCTCAAAAGGGTACCAATATTTTGTAAAAAGGAAACAATATTTCAAAAACAGGTACCAATATTTCGGATAAAAGTACCAAGATTGCAGCATCAAGGTACCAATTTATTACAATACTGGTTCTTTTATTACAATACTGGTGCCTTTATTACAATACTGGTTCCTTTATTACAATAATGGTACCTTCGTTAAATCTTTTCACTCTTTTGAAACAAAATAGCTATTTCCGGAGAATCTCAACGGCGTGGCGGAGTGGGTATTCCGCCTTCTTCTCATCCATAGAGCGCTTCTCCTGCGTCAACGTCTCCACCTTTGACCCCGGCGACTCTGACGAAGAGGAAGAAGAAGACGGAGTGGTGGCGTCGCTTGGTTGTGTCGGGTGGTGCCGGGGTCGCGTGACGGTTAATTGGAGGGGAAATTGGGGCCAGTGAAAAAATTGTAATGGGTGGGTTTAGGGTTAGAGAATGTATTTGGGGATTTATTTAATTGGGGTTCAAATTATTAGGATGGGGATTAGAGAATTTAAATTTCAAATTGAAAAGAGAGGAAGAGGGAAGGCTACGGGATTTGGGGATGATTGGGGTGGTTAGGGATATGAATTTATGATTAGCAAAATATCAATTTTACCCTTATTAATACTAACCCTTGGATCAAATTTTTATAAATTAAATTCTAATCCTAAGGTGGAGAAACAATCCGCAGGCTGCGGATTAGGATTTAGTCATCCGCATATAATCCTCTCCCGTTTTAATCCCAATGTCTCATTTACACGGTTTACATAATATATGACAAATTATCTCTTAGTTCATGATCTTAATCGAATTCTTTTGTGGGTTCCTCTTTTTTCATAAATAATTTAACCGTCTCTATATTTGTGAATGATAAAATAGTCATTTAACATGACAAAAAAATAAAAAAACGGGTGTTAAAGTCAACCAAGGATCCGAGACCAATATTTTTTTAAAAATACAGGGACGGCTAATAATTTTTCAAAAAATAGGGACCAGAATATTGTAATTAAAATTATGGACTAGGGGATATTTTGTCCTAATATATACATACATATATATATTTATTTATATATATATATATATTTATTTTCGCTCTCTTTTTCTAGTTTCCCCTCGTGGTGGTGGGAATGGTTACAGTTATAAAATCGTCGGTTAATTAAGATTTATAAAAACCATTAATCTTAAATTGGAGATAAAGAATCGTCAATAGTCATCCCCCGGCTCGTTAACACCTTGTTGAGTTTTTTTATAAAGTTGTGTGTTACTGACACTTAGTTCAACAATAATTTGTTTAAGTTTACCTCATTAAAGAGTTCATCAGTTTTTACAGTCGAAGATAGAACAATAATAACTAACTTTTCCACATTGCCAAAACGTGTTTGAACGTATCTTCCATCTCCAAATTTACAAATATGTTTTGGAAAATGAGTGTTGCGAATCAAATTTCGATTGTCTCAGAAAATTCTCATTGACTTTAGATTTTGACTTTCAATTAAGTCGATCAAAATAAACAGGAAAAGATAAGACGGAGAACTACAATAATGTATCTTCGTGTTATGATCAAATAAGCTTCTAAAGTGGTAAAAAAACATGTTTTAATGTCGCAGAAACATGGAGCGTCAAAAAAGTGGGGAACCAAGACAAGTGAGGGCGACAAACATCATGAACATAACTCGGAAAATAGTCATTATTTTTTTACATTGAAATCGAATGGAGACAACTCAAGTATTTTATGATGATAAAATATAGATCTACAACTTTATATTTATTATTTGTGTATTTTTGTTTGTTAATATTGCTCTCGGAAATATTATTCTAAAATCCAAACCTGTAGTGAACGTTCCAAGATTTTTTCCTGCAAATACCTAGAGTCTCACCAAACCTGTTGTGAAAATCTGAAATCTTTGTGTTGATATTTAATACAAAACATTTAATTTTTCCCAAAAAAAAAACACATAAAACAATAAACCCGCAACAAATTCTAGGATTTGTTTGTAAATATTTAGAAGGTTCAAGTAATCAAAATATTACTCTGTCAAAAAAAAAAAGTAATCAAAATATTAACTTATAAAAAAAAGGAGACGCCGTCGTCCTCGGAAAAGAAAACGTACAAATATACAGTTAGGAGGAGAAGTCTTACCTAGAGCCAGCCACGTCAACGCTGACGTCATCCCCGATGGCCGATCCTCTCCTCGCCGAGCACCCGCCGAACCCTCACCTCACCGATCTCGACGAAGCCCTCGCGATCCCTCCCCTGGACCCTCTCTTCTTCGCCTCTCAGGAGGATGGCACCTGCTGCGACTTCTCCGCCGATCTCCCCTCCGACGGTTACGACTTCGACCTCACCTTCGACGACCACGACCTCTTTGACGCCGTTGGTGATGTGTGCTTTGACGATTTCGCCCTTGACCTTGAGAGCTTCCTCAATTGCTCGCCGTCCGTCGCCGGGAGCTGCGACTCCGCCGGCTCGAAGTCGGCGGCGGTGGTGACCGGTGGTTTACCGGTTTCGTCGCACGGCTCGGGGAACGTAGGTACGGATGTTACGAATGTTCATTCCCCTGAGTCGGATAATTTTGTAGTTGATCAGAAAGTTAGGGTCGAGGAAGGCGGGGGGTCAAAGAGGAAGAAGGACGGTGGGGAGGCAAGGAGTCGGAAATCTAGGCGATCTGGGGACGATGGGGCGAAAATGAGCTTGGAGAATTCGAGCGGTCAGTGTGGGAGTGGTTCAAGTGAAGAGGAGAAGAGGAAGGCGAGGCTGGTGAGGAATCGGGAGAGTGCGCAGCTCTCTAGGCAGAGGAAGAAGCATTACGTGGAAGAGTTGGAGGACAAGGTGAGGGCTATGCATTCGATCATCGCCGATCTTAATGGTAAAGTTTCGTTCTTTATGGCCGAGAATGCTAGTCTTAAGCAGCAATTGGGTACCGCGCCTATGTATTCGGGGCCTGTTGCATATCCGTGGATGCCTGGCCTGCCTTATACGTTTAAGCCGCACGGGTCTCAGGTTCCCCTGGTGCCTATCCCTAGAGTGAAGCCGCAGCGGCCTGCCCCGGCACGGGTCAAGGGTAGGACCAAGAAGGTTGCAAGTGTGAGCTTCTTGGGTTTGTTGTTCTTTATTATGTTCTTTGGTGGTTTGGTGCCATATATGAATGTTAATTATGGAGGTTTTGGGAGAGATAGTAATTATTATGTGGGGATCAATGGTGAAAGATTATATGATCAAAATCGGGAAAGGATTCTGATTGTTAAGGGGCATCTGAATGGCTCTCAAGAGACTACTGGGTTTTCCAATGAGGGACTTGATCTTGGTAGTAAGATACAATGTGAGATGGGTTCTCAGAGAGGCTCTGAGCATCAACATGATACGAAACTAGGAAGCATATTACCCACTTTGGATGAATCTGGTCGCCGGTGTAATGGAAGTGAGCCTCTTTTTGCCTCCTTATATGTTCCAAGGAATGATAAACTTCTGAAGATTGATGGAAACTTGATCATACACTCTATTGTAGCCAGTGAGAGGGCTAAGGCTTCTCTTGGTTCTTCTGATGGAAATAGAAATGAGAAGAAAGATTCGGTGATTTCCAGACATCCTGCACATGCCTTGGCTATTCCAGATGCAAGTGGGAGACATCCACATTCATATCAAACTACTGAAAGACCTAAGGCTCTTTATTCCCGTTCCTATAGTACTTTGAAGGACCATATGAAGTCATCTGCTGCTGATGGTAAATTGCAGGAGTGGTTTCGTGAAGGCATCGCTGGTATTTTTCACATTATCTTTCTGTTTCCTTCCTTTCACTCATTATTTTAAATTTATTTATGCTGTTGATTGAAAGTATATTTAAGGCGATTTTTCATGCAAATCCTGTATTCTCTGATCACTTGTCTTGTATTCTCTGATCACTTGTCTTGATCTAAGTGCTGAGAGCATTGGTTGCTTGCTTAAGTCAGGCTTATAGGTGATGAAAACCATATCCATTTCCTTTTGATGCTGTTTTTTTCCCATCATTTGTATGCTTCTCTCAATCAGAGTGAACCATTGCTGATAAACTTAATTTGTATGCTATAAATTTCTATCCAGTACTCTCCATATCTTCTGTTCTGGTGGTGCTTAGTTAAGCGATTCTGGTTTGGCTTCTGTCCATGTTGTAGGTCCGATGCTGAGTTCAGGGATGTGCACCGAAGTATTCCAGTTCGATGTCTCCCCTTCTTCAGCAGTTATTCCTTTTTCCTCTGTTGCAAACATCACTCTAGAAAGGAAGAGTAATACCACTACATCTAACCGAGTGCGAAACAGGAGGACACTTCATGATCTTCTAGTTCCACTCCCAGGGGCCAATGCCAACTTCTCCAGAGAAAATGTTGGAAGCAGCAACTCTCAGAACAACAGTAACTTTCAGGGAAACAAGTCGGGGTCATCAACAGTTGTCTCTGTTCTTGTAGATCCGAGAGAGATTGGTGAAATGGAAGTCGACGGCAGGATAAGATCAAAGTCTCTGTCTCGGGTTTTTGTCGTTGTGCTTCTCGATAGTGTCAAGTACGTTACATATTCGTGCATGCTTCCTCAACTGGTGACAACTTAAGCTTGATGAAACCGTCTCACAAATTTTGTACATAACAGAACAACAGCAGCACGACATTGTTAATCTCATACTTAGCAAAATTACTGTTCCTAACCTTTGTCCGATCATCTGTTACCTTCTTTATCATAGCAGAAGGTGGATCCTACCGATGTAATGTTATGTCCGAGAGGAAATGGTTGTGCAATCATTACCTTGAACTCGTGTTTGGGAACTAATATATAAAATCATTCTTCCCTTGTACGGAGGGCTCTTTTTCTAGTTCAGCAAATTTGTAGGTAGAGGTCACCCATTTATGGAGGTAAGAAGTCTAGTCTTTAAACTATCAAACTCGGGATTTGTTTCGGGTAAAATGAGAACTTCTTCCATATTATTCAACCTCGCAAAATAACAAATCAATTTAAGAGTGAGTTGTTGTAATTTTAATAAGGGGGTCCAGAGGTGAGCTGGGAATGTTATGTTTACTTTTTAAAAATATTCCATAATATTACTAATAAGTGTGGTCCTTGGTAAATTAAACATTAAATTTTGAAAAAAAACAAATTCATTAGTTTCTCAAAGACTAATACGACATGTTACCTTGATTCTACTTAAATTTTCACATGATTTTATCGAAATATTCCTGACAAACTATTTTCCATGCTAAAACATCTGGTCTCTATCAAAATAGCCCTACCTACTTTTCCTCGGCCTTTTATATGAATTTTATGCTCTATGACATCAAAGACAGATTTTAGTTTTAAGTGAAAAGATTCATAGAACAAGGATCATGGACATGGTGAATCGAGAGTTTTTGGTAAATATTTTTTTGGATTTTGAGAAAAAAAAAACTTGTGGAAAAGTAGGGGAGGAATGGTTTAATTTGTGAAAAGTGAGAGTTTATACTGATTTTTTTCTTATTTTTTTCTTCTTTGTTCCTTTTTCCGAGGAAACTAATTTTCTTTTCACAACTGGCTTTTTTGGTATCCGTGAACAATTTTTTACCACAATTATTTTTTCACGGATCCTTTCATTTACTGTTTAATGCTTGGGAAAATTAGCTAAGATCCCTGTAATTTGAGGATTCAACCGACTTTGTCCTTACTGTTTAAAAATTACTCTTTGAATTTTTACTATGCAAAATAACCAAATTTTGTAGTCCATAAAAATCAACAAAAATCTTTTTATGCCTATTATGCCATTAAATTAACCCAAACTCAAACTAAATCATTTCGAACCTAACCTAACCCAATCCAATCCAAATCCACTGCCGGAAACGGTTACGAGTTCACCAAGGACGACATCCTCTGGATCAACCAGTCGGCACCGGTGAGAATGTCAGTGCTGTTGGCGGCAGCTCCGAGAGAGAGAAGTATTAACGGCCTGATTAGGCTTCCGGCTCTTGACGTAATTACGAGTAATAATACCCTTCCAATCCCTTTATCCCACCCTCTTCAGCCCCAAGAAGGACAGCTTGTGCTCCTCCTCCGTCCAAGCCACCCCAGTCCACTCCACAACAAAAGTTTCAATCTCTAACACTAAAATCCAACTGGGTCAGAAAAAAGACACGAACTTTAGGGTTCCAAGGTACCTCGCTTGCGATCCCCGCGGGACCCAGAAGCGTGGTGGGCTAGGGCCTCATCGGCCGACAAGTACCCAGCGACGGAGACGGCGGCCGAGTCCTCCTTGGGGGAATCTCCGGCGTGCTCGTACTGGGACAACTTGTTGAGGCTGACACATTTCCTCATGGAATCAACCACAAATCTCACCTCAAACATCACGTGGAATCAACCACAACAGTTTCTCCTTCGGCGGCGGGGAAAGGGAAGAAGATGTTGTTCGACGAGGAGTCCAGCGAGAGACGTGGACTAGCTCCTAGCCGTGCTCGGTTACAAGGTCCGGCCTTCTGACATGTAAAAGAATTCATGGAAAAGAATAATTCATGGAAAAGAATCGATGCATATAATTCACGCCTCCGAGGCCATTTCCTCCGATGTCTCCTTTTGTCTGTTTTCTCTTCTTTTACGGATAAATAATTCATGGAAAAGAATTGATGCATTGTAAGAAGGATGAATTGGAGTAGGAGACAGAGGGTGAGAGGTGGTTGTTTGGATTGGATTGGATTGGATTATGTTAGGTTTTAATTAATTTGGTTTGGTTTATTTGGTTTGAGTTTGGATTTGGGTTAATTTTTCAAATGAAGGGCATAATGGGAATAAAAAAATTTATGTTAATTTTTTAGAGACTAAAAAGTTTTATTATTTTGCATAATAAAAATTCAAAGAATAGTTTTTAAACAGTAATGACAAAATCGGTTGAATCCCCAAACTACAGAGGTCTTAGCCTAATTTTCTCTTAATGTTTTAAAAAAATAAAGTATAAGATTCATCCATTAGGCCTATCACATCATGCCAATTGCACACCGATAATGCACACATGAAAAATATATAATTTGATCTTAAGAAATATGTTAATTTATCAAATACACTAAATAAGTTGGAACTTATTGTACAAACATTTATCTAGTTTACAAAAAAGTTTATGGATTATATTTGTCTATGATATTAGAAGTTTCACTTCTTTATGTTCTATAATTGTTGGCATATTTGGTTTGACAATGTAAACCATCAAGTTGGTATTAGGATTCTCTAATTTGTATTTATTTTATAAGAATCCAAACAACTATTAATTTTTTTATACAACCTATCCATAACTCTCGTAGCAAATGTTGATGAAAACTTATGTTTGTTTAATGTGACGAGACACGGGATTTCCGAAAAAATTGACATATATTTCAAGATTACAGTGAAAGCTATTACGAATGATAATGTGAACTTCTTATTATCTCATGATAAAGAATTCAATAGATATTTAGTTATCAACCTAATTAAGTTAACAAATATATTGGTTATCTAAGTTCGATATTTACAACTGTTTAGAATTTTTGAAATTTTTGTACTCTTTTTGACATATGAAGATAGTGTAAAGATTATCATCTCGTGTATTTTTTCTTTATGGTAGTTAATTTCTCTTTTTATTTTATAGTGTTGTCAATTAAATGACTAGCTCTTCATTCTTTGCCCATGTGTTTAAAATTTGATTATTTTTCCATAGTAGTTAATAAAATTAGTTCTCCAAAGTACTATAGTGTCTTAGAAATCTATTACCAAGGAGAACACCTCCGAATATACAACATTAGCTACCATTTGTTATTTTCTTTGGTATGGTTAGTTTATTTTTAAGTAAGAGACCTTAACGACTTGGTCATTCTTAATAGGCACTAAAACTTGCTAGTAATTGCACGACAAGAGAGCTTAGCCGAATGGTAAAAAAGAGTTACGCGGTTAATGTACTAACTTTACAAGTTGAGAAATGGAAGTAAGTCTCAAGAAGATGAAGCAGGAGATTGTGGAGGAATTGACTCAGTGCTTTTCCTCAAGATGGCGAATGGTTGGAGAGAACCTAAAAGAGAAGACACAAGTTATAGACATAACAAAAGTAATATCTCATCTATGACAATTGCAAACCTAGACGACAACAAAGAAAAAAGTATAGTTTGATCTTAAGAAGAGTGTTATTTGATAACTACATTATTTCAGTTGGAACTTACACCAAAAGCATGTATGTAGCTTGGAGAAATTTCTTGGATTCTCTTTGGATGAAAATTAGATTTTCAGTGTAAATCGTTAAATTTTCTTTTTACAAATTTATGATATGTAATCACAAAAATGTCAAACATGCCAAAATTTATGATCTGTTAAAAAAATTTAATATACTAAAATGAAATATTGTAAAAATATTTGATACCAAAATGAAACCGACTAATCTAACAATATCGCGCATTATACGACATTAATCTGCTTAAAAAAGTAAAAAACGGCTACAGTGCAAACGACAAGTGTGCACGCGATCTGGGCCGTTAAATCGTGTGAACAATTAATCTAGACCGTAGATCTGGAATTGATCTGGAATTGATCTGGACTGTTGATCCAGGAGGGCCATATAGATCATCGAATTATTCTTTTGCACACGATCGTCCAGATCGCGTGCACACCAACTTACGGCAGAGTTGTGTGTACTCTAATTTTTTGATCGGCCTAATTTAATTATCAAATTTTTTGAAAATTTTATTACTGAATATGAATGTCAATTATTACATAAAAATATTTTTAAATTATATTGTTACAAAATTTATAAATTATAAACCTCTTTTATTTAATAACAATTTATAACCCTCGAATCTCCACAATTTCAGAAACCCTAAACCGGAAGAACAATGAATACGTCCTCGTCGCCGATTAACCCTTTCCTGGTCCCGTCCTCCGCTCCTCCTCCGCCGGCCGCCGCGCTTCCCCATCCCCATCCGACCTACCCTCCGCCCCTCTACCCGCCGCCACAGCAGCAGCAGCAGCAGCTTCAGCACCCTCCCTGGATGCCACCTCAGCACCACCACGCCCTTCCGCCGCGGGGCCCACCGCAGTACATGCCCTACCACCCTCCCCCTGCTGCCGCGCTCTTCCCCGGTCCCTACCACGCGCAGCTCCCTCCCCCTGGAATCGGTATGCCCCCCGGTTTCAATGTAAGGCATTCCTTTGTTCTTTTTCTTCGTGTTCGGGTTTCGGAGGTTTCGTTGACTATGGTTTGGGCACGTGCAGATACCCGCGTCCAGGCTCACGCGGTCGTAGCCAAGGACAATGCTCCTCCTGCTCCTGTCCCAGCTGTAGGTGATGTTGTTTCGAGTTCGTGGACTGCTCACAAGACCGAGACGGGGATTGTGTACTATTACAATGCTGTAACTGGTGTCTCTACTTATGACAAGCCCCCAGGCTTTAGAGCTGAGGTTTTTCACTAATTCATTTAGATTTACTAGCTTGCTCTATTGAATTTTGCAAGTGGTGGTGTATAATTTGGTTTTGTTGGTTGTGATGTGTTTGCAGCCCGAAAAGGTAGCAGTTCAGCCGACCCCTGTTTCAATGTAAGCCGTGGTTTGACCATTCCTTTAACCAAAACTTATTAGTTAATTGGCTGCAATGTTTAATTTTTTGGAAAATGATGTGGTCGTATTGTCCCTGGTGTGTAGGGAGAATTTGGCGGGTACTGACTGGGCAATGATCACAACCAATGATGGGAAAACCTATTACTACAACTCCAAAACTAAGGTACGATGAGGGTCATGATTTGGTTTTATCAATAACTGTTCCTTCGTTCGTTTTCTCTTGATTTCTTTTAAATATCTGTCAGTTGAGTAGCTGGCAGATCCCTAGCGAGGTAATTGAGTTGAGGAAAAAGCAAGAAGTATTGGAAGAGAAAGAATCAGTGGTTCCTGCTGTGACTGTATCAAATGAGACAGGAGCTGCCCCTGTTTCTTTGAGTACTCCTGCTGTCACCACTGGGGGTCGTGAAGCCTTTAGTCTTAAAGTGCCAAGTAACCCTGCATCGTCATCATCTGCTCTAGACTTGATTAAAAGGAAGTTGCAAGACGCTGGCTCTCCAATTTCATCCTCTCCTGTTACAGCTTCTGCAGGGACAACTGGATCAGAGATAAATGGTTCAGGGGCCACTGAAGATGCTGCTAAGGGCTTGTCAAGTGAGAACAATAAAAATAAGTTAAAAGATTCCAATGGGGATGGTAACGTGTCGGAGTCATCGTCGGACTCTGATGACGAAGAAAATGGACCATCAAAGGAAGACTGTATTCTCCAGTTTAAGGTATATTTCTGGCTATAGATGGAAGTTTTTGGACCTTAAGCTTGAGTTGAGTGATGTTAGAGCAGTTCAAATCATTACACTGATGTTCAGCTTCATGCTAAACAAAATTGTACATGGTCACTAAAGTGTCGAAAAGGCAGTTCATCGTTCCGACATCAGTAGGAATCATTCTAGGAGATCAGATGAAATCTTCCGTGCACTTTAGTTATACATTCAATCACCGGGAAGCTGAAGCTGAATTAATGGTCACTCTTTTAGCATTTTTAGTCAAATAGAATATGTTCTACAAGTTATTTATTACGATCTTTTAAAATACAGGAGATGCTTAAGGAACGGGGTGTGGCGCCGTTCTCAAAGTGGGAGAAGGAGCTTCCTAAACTAGTGTTTGATTCACGCTTTAAGGTACTTTTGGTCTTTAGATGAAGAAACCAATTAATTTTGTAGGATTTCTATTAAAGAAGTACACAAGAAGGCACCAAGAGATGTAACCATATGCAGGGTTAATTTGGAAGACTGTTATACAACTCAGTTTCATTACTACTGAAAAATGAATCACCATACTCATGGTTAACTAATTAATAAGCCCTATATTGAGCTTCTTGTGTAGCTATGATGTAGGCCTGCATTACCCTTGTTTCTCTTTATAACCAAGTTCCATTCAGATTTCTGAAACAAGTTACTACCTTTGCTTGGGTCTGTTTTATGCTTTCTGTACAATTTCAATGGTACGCCCTTGCACTATCGTAAGACATCTGCTTTCTTGCAGGCGATACCTAGTCATTCTGTTAGGAGGTCCTTGTTTGAACATTATGTCAAGACACGTGCTGAGGAGGAACGAAAAGAAAAACGAGCCACACAGAAGGCTGCAATTGAGGCCTTTAAGCAGTTACTTGAGGAAGCATCGGAGGTTCTCATGACTACCTAGCTCCTTTGATATTCCATTTCATATGAATGTCAATAGTTTGTAATTGTAAAAACTTCAGACGGCTCATTGTTAGTGTTTCTTTTTTTTTTTGTCAGGACATTGATCATAATACGGATTATCATACTTTCAGAAAAAAGTGGGGCAATGACCCAAGGTTTGAAGCTTTGGACCGCAAGGACCGAGAACATTTGCTAAATGAAAGGTACGTTGATCATAGTACAGATTGTCATAGGCAAAAGCCACGTGGTATGGAAGTTTGCATCGTCCTTAACTCATACAAACTGTAGTTCGATATTTCCAACTGTCAGAGATATGTGTTTGGTATGCACTTTAACTTTTGAGGCTAAGGCGTGCAACAAGTATAATTTTTTTTTAATTGTCGTTAATCTTTGTTGGGCTGTTTCTTGTTATGTAGCTAATCACAATGTAATTTGGAACTAAAATCTCTGTTTTCCATGTACCTGTGATTGATGGAGGAAAATATCGTAAGTTCCACTCAGCTGCTAGCTATTCATATCTTTTACCTTTTAGATCCTTATTTGTATCTGTATGGACTGTTTTGTAGACAGATGTGTTTGCATTTATATCCCTTTGAAAGTAACATATATCAGCAGAGTAGAGTTGGCTAGTGAATGGATTCTCGGAGTCGATTTGGTGTGTCCTTTAGCCGTCTATATTTTTGTATCAGTCTGGTACTTGTATTATTTTTTTTTTCTCATTGACAGCAGAATGGATGAAATGAGGTTTTACTCTGTGATAGGGTTCTTCCTCTAAAGAAGGCAGTACAAGAAAAGGTTCAAGCTGAACGTGCTGCCGCTACTGCAAGTTTTAGGTCCATGCTCCAAGAGAAAAAAGATATAACTGCTAATTCACGATGGTCAAGGGTATGCTTTCTTCTGTTTCTATGAGTTTAAGTGTGGCATGAAATTGTATTCATTTTAATTTTAGCAGTAAGGTAGACAGTGACCGATATTTGCTTTCCATGATCGTAGACCTTTTATGTTTATTTTTATACTAAGGTTCTGTATCTACCGTTTGCTGGTCTCTGAGAGTGCTTTGAATCAATATTTTGTTGGCTTATCCAAGCATTCGATGTTATATTTCTTGTTCCTTTAGATTGGCTTACACCTAGTTAGAGCTCCGTTCATTTTGATATTTTGTACTTGCATGGAGCTCGAGAGTTTCTTATGAATTCTTTCTTGAATTAATAATCTCTTTGGAGCTACCTCTCGGAGAAAAAAAATCTTATGGATGGAAAATGGGCAGTGAAATTTTTCTCCAATTTGGAGAGAGAGTGAGTACAGAGAACTAATAAAGTACAACCTTGCCCTAACTTGGATATGTTTGCATTCATCTTAATAACATTTTTTTTCACATTTTCATTTGTTTTTTTAATATAAAAACAGTTTTTTTTTGGTATGTTCTCTTTCCTCTCAATTTATTCCATTTCCAAACAGTGAATTGAATTTAACGCTCTTCATCGTATTTTCCATCCTCTAATTTTTTTCCCAAACCAAGTCCTTGCTTATTTAGAAAAAACTTTTTACCCAAACCAAGGATTAATGTGTTCCCTTGCAACTTCTGTTGCATCATGGGATCTAGTCCAGTCATTTTGAGTCATATCCATAGTCTTGTTTATAATTGCTGTTCTTGCAGGTGAAGGATAGCCTAAGGGATGACCCGAGATACAAATCTGTCAAGTATGAAGACAGAGAGGTGCTATTCAATGAGTACTTGAGTGAGCTAAAAGCTACAGAAGAGGAAGCAGAACGTGATGCAAAAGCCAGAAGAGAGGAACAGGTTCACAAAACGCTACTATTCAAAATCACCAGGCTAGAAATACATTAATAGATTAGCTCAGTATTCTCATTCCATTTTTCTGAGAGAATTATGCTGTGTTTGCAACTGCGTTTACCCCTTTTCGTGTCTGAGCAAGCAGCTGTTGCTACTTGCTACTCCTTTTCAATCCTTGGTTCGACTTGCTCAGTGAAGTCTGGTCTGAATCTATTCAACTTGTTTCTCTCTTTCCCGACTGATGTTAAGCCAAGAGTTTGGTTCCACATGCTTGCAGGAGAAGTTGAAGGAAAGGGAACGAGAGTTGCGGAAGCGCAAAGAAAGGGAAGAACAAGAAATAGAACGTGTGCGAATTAAAATTCGGAGGAAGGATGCACTGACTTCTTTTCAAGCTTTGCTTGTGGAAACCATTAAGGACCCTCAGGTATGTTCTTGAAAACCAATATTTGATTTGGCTTATATCATGAGATCAAGTAAGTGATAGGATAATTGGCTCTATTGCTGATCTTTGGTGGGACAAATCCACAATTTCATTGTTTGTTTCAAGGCCGTTGATTATTGGTATCACCCTGGTAGATTTGGCACTAAGTGATAGCGTGACATGTATCAGCGACCTATAATTGCGGCTGGATAAATGATGATCATAATATTTCAGTTATAGATTGAAGTTGTGCCTAAGATGTAAATAAATGCACAATTTAGTTCTTTGTTTGCTCATGCACAATGAGCAACTTGTGCTTGCAAATACAAACAATCAATGCCTTCATCTGAGACTAGGCAACTTGGACCTGAACAAAATGTCTTTACCTGATTAATTCAAGTATTTTTTGCTTTAACCTAGGCATCTTGGACCGAATCAAAGACGAAATTAGAAAAAGATCCTCAGGGACGGGCAACCAATGCTGATTTAGATCCATCCGAGACAGAGAAGCTATTCAGAGAGCATGTCAAGATGTTACACGACGTAAGTCTTCTCCGGCCTCTGGTTATTTAAATTATTCTGGCATATAACCAAATTCATAATGTACATTGTCCAGACAAAAGCTTCATGTTCTTGACGCCATGATGTTAATATTTCTCCTTTGTCCTTTGATTTGTTTCCTGCAGAGATGCGTCCACGACTTCAAATCTCTATTGGCTGAAGTCATAACTGCTGAAGCTGCTGCAAATAAAACTGAAGATGGAAAGACGGTCCTTGATTCCTGGTCGACTGCAAAACGCCTCCTCAAGTCTGAGGCTAGATATAACAAGATGCCTCGAAAAGAGAGGGAGATATTTTGGCGCAGGCACGCAGAGGACCTGCTACGGAAACTCGACGCCAAAGAAGATAAGCAAGCGGATGCCAAAGAAAAAACCTCGGTTGGCGACTACCAAAAGGATCCGGCAAGATCGAAAAGATCTAGCAACCGGAGATAGTGTGTCCATTATGTTAAATGCTCAACTGGGTAGTCTTCCTTTTCTTACAACGTGGGTTCCGTAGAAATGGTTCAAATTACTTGGAAGTTCGGCTCTCTGTACCAATAACAGTAGTAGGATTCAGATTCAGCCTTGTATTTCGCTTGTTTATATGTACACCTGATGAATTAGGATTCAACTTTTAAGTGATTCTTCAAATATTTTATGAAACCAAAACCCTATATTGGCTGTCGCAGGTCGGTAGATGGCACAATGATGTGATTGCAGGATTAACAGGACTCCAAAAAGGTCTGATTTGTATCTACATTGCGACAGGCGCAAAGTAAAAGGGCAGGAAGTTTGTAGTTGTCCGGAGGACTTGATTAAACCACTGCTCCAAAACAAATATATACAATGGACAAGTCTGTAGACGGTCCAGAACATAAAACATGGCAGAGTTTCGGCTTTCGACCAGGTTCCTCATTGGACTTACACAAATATCCTTGGCACAGAGTCCATGGGCTTGCACTCCACTTCTCGGAGGACAGTTTGAAGACCCTTGCCGGCCGCATTTGCCAGGGGATGTCTCCCGTGCTCGGGCCCTTTCATGTAAGCTCTCTTCTCCCTTTCCTCTGCAAAGAACACGTTGTACCGCCTTTCAACATCTGCACAAACAGGGGAACGCAAGCCTAAATTAAGCTTTGAACTTGGATCCCATTCACATAAAACCAGCAGAAATTGGTACCTTCCGCGAGTTTCTCGTGCAGCTGGCCGTCACTGGTTAAGGCCATCATAACTTGGGGCAACCCAAGAGGAAGATCATCGCCCCTGTCAACCTGCCAAAAGTGGATGGTCTTCCCATAGGTCTTGGCTACTTTCTCAAGATCCTGCCTGGCTATAGTCCCTGGAACTCCTGGCATGATGAGGTACCCCCCTTTCACCTCGAAATCATGGTTGTGCCAGAAGGGCTTCTCGACATCCGGCAACGTCAAAAACAAGTTCTCCGATATGACATACTCCAAGCCAATAAGCCGAGCATTACTTTCTGGACTGTCGTATATAAGGCATTGCCGCATTTCCTCATTCTGGTGGCCGCAATAGTGATGCGCCTCCACTTGGCGGGTCATGTCATGCGCATAGAAGTGAAATCTGCAATATCCCGCTAGTCAATTTAGGCAACACAATACAACGAAAACACCACAGGAAAAAAAAAATGCAAGCATGCAGTGTAGAATTAAAGACTAGCTAGAAAGTGCTTCATTAAACTCTCATGAAACGCAAACTTAGTGAAACTCTTAAGGGTTTATTCAAGAATTGTTTATTGCATCGGTACACAAATTTCACTCCTAATTCTCCCTCGGCAAATCACTTCTTCCTTCTCGGTTCAACGAAATACCAAAAACACGCAAATTCGAATCTAATCAAATTTATACAACGTAAATCGAGAGCGGCTTACGCGCAGAGGTGCTGATGGATCTTATTAACAGGACCAAAGCCTTGAACAACAGAAGTGGCCGTCTCCAGGAGGGCCGTCCCGGTCGGAGTCGCCTCACCCGGGACTTGAGGGTGGCTTGCCATTCCGTCTTCCCTGTAAGAAAAAAGAAAACACACCAAAGTTACCTCCTTAGGGGTGGATGATCAGAAGAGGGACTTGGAGTCCTTGTGGCTAATTCTTCCTTGCGGCTCAGTGGAGGAAGGGATTAGCTGACACGTGTCGCATGCATGCAGAAGGGGAAGACACCTTGGGTTGTGACTTGGCATCGTCCCCATGCAACGTGGCTACTTACCAGCAACTCTTCCTGAATCTATAGAATTCTTACAGGTATAATTTGAT
>SOPF01027830.1:33693-46697 GCA_012979155.1 Hypericum perforatum
TGTTTTGGAAAAAAAAAATGGGAGGGAAAGAAGGCGCTAGGAAAAAACAGATATTTTTTTTTCTTTATTTATTTGGAATTAGAGTAAAAATGATTTAATAAAGTAGTTATTGTTAAACTAATGCAGAAATACTTTGGAACAGTATGTTGCTGTTATAGGCTGTTTTAGTTCGTCACGTATTCTTACATAACATTACAGAAATTTAAAAAATATTGAAAGAAAAGTTTACTATTAATTAATAATTAATTTTAGCAATTATGAAAAACTAGAAGTAGCTATTTCTTCTAGATGTAATTATATTCTCCTCAACCATTTTGTTTTGTTTTGTTTAATAATTTCTTTTTCGAAGAAGGAAGACAATCGAGGTAGGGCTGGAGGTGGCGGATCGGGCTTGAATGTGAGGTCTTCTTTTACTGTACATATTATAATAAAATTTATTTCTTTCAACAAAATTATTTAGATTAATTATCAAACATTGTTATAGCTTATTAAAAAAAATCGAATTTACTTTTTTAGAAATGTACGCATGTAATTGAAAGGATTTTGACAATTTTTTATATATTAACCTAGTAGATTATTCTACTTGATAAGTGTTGATATGTAAAAATCTAGGGTTTCAAGAATTATGAAAAAAGGAACTTTGATCCGTTCGTATGTTACGTGACAGTATAAAAAACATATTCGGATAGTCAGTTCTGTGCTACTACAAATTTCTCCAGTTATCCGTCCTATCTTTTAATTTCTAGTTTCGTTCATCCAATTCACTCGAGAGCGAAAGCATCTTTCACATCTTACCTACCGCAACACCAACCACGCCGGGCCCTACCGTCTTCAACGTACCAGAACACGAACATGAACGTTGCTATTATTACCAGACACAAAGCACTTGCAAAAAGTATGCCTGTTTTAAACTCTCATGTTTGGAGTATTTAAAATTGTTAAACCATTTATCAACTAATAAATCTAAGGACTAAAGACATTTTCTTCAGGTGAGTGATGATTTGGTTGACCTAATTTTCTCTCTCTCGGTATTAGGCTACCAACTCCCGCAACAGATTGGTCCTACTTTGTTCAGCATTGTAATTTACACATTGGTCACCTCAAATTTACATTACTCTTGGCACAAATACAGAATTCGTATGTGTAATAATTTTGCTATTCAAACCGAACAAATTAAATGAACAGAGGCTGTACCACTTGTATTACATATAACGAAGTCTAGCTTCATGTGTTAAGTCAAATATATATATATTATAATCTTATTTTTATGGAGAAAATAATTTAAAAGAAAGGAATCAGTGCATGAAGAAGATTAGGAATTAAGATAAGTAAATGCTTTCCAGCTACATGTAAACCCAACCCCTCACCAACCTTGATTGGATCACCCATGCACTTCCATGATGTCACCCAATTGATGCGCGACAATTATTATCATCGGTTAAAATAGTAAGATATGAGAAAATAAGTTTAAAAGGAATATTATGATATATCAAATATTTGTCCAAAAACAATTATCTTCAAGTTAATATTGCTCGGAAATATTGCTCAGTGTCATCGACATCGTCCCACTCTCGCTTTCACCACACCAACTACGGGGAACTAACATGAAACTTGTCCTAGTCGCACTCACCCGACATTATTGTACACGCGCAACTTTTCTTAAATCACACGCAATACGCAATATTGATACTACAAACAATATATGAACAGGTAACCTAAAATTTTGAATTAATCAACAATCTGAGAATACGGCATTATAAACATAAACTTATTGGATATACACGCACTCTTAGGCAAGTGAACTTGCCCAATCCCACCAAACTCTCTTATGGCTTGTAGCCAACACATTTCATGTTTTCCTTCTTAAAAAAAACACATCTACTATTTAACATTTTGTACTCGAACACGATTGTATCGATCAATTTAAACTTAAATTACGTATTATTTTTATAATATCAACTTAAATATGTGAATTAAAGTTGTTGGACCAACTCCTATACTATTAGCCCTACTTACCAAACTTTTTTTATACGTGCACTTCAACAAGATAAACCATATTATCCCGCCATCCTCGAACTCATTCCATTTCAGACATGGCATTGATCTCTCTCCTCGCCTTAACCCTAGCCATCCTTCTCGTGGCCCACTCGCTCTACCACCGCCTCCGCTTCAAGCTACCCCCCGGGCCCCGGCCGTGGCCCATCGTCGGCAACCTCTACGACATCAAGCCGGTGAGGTTCCGGTGCTTCGCGGACTGGGCCGGGTCGTACGGCCCTGTCATATCGGTTTGGTTCGGGACCACTCTCAACGTGATCGTGTCCAACACGGAGCTAGCAAGGGAGGTCCTCAAGGAGCATGACCAGCAGCTGGCCGACCGGCACCGGAGCCGGTCGGCTGCCAAGTTCAGTAGGGACGGGACAGACCTCATATGGGCGGACTATGGGCCACACTACGTGAAGGTGAGGAAGGTTTGCACGTTGGAGCTGTTCTCGCCCAAGAGGCTCGAGGGGCTTCGGCCAATTAGAGAGGATGAGGTCACCGCCATGGTTGAATCCCTCTTCAAGGATTGCTCTTCTCCTGGTATGTCGTTCGTTTAAAGCTGTTTATTATGTCATGTGATATTGGATCGGTTGATCATCGGATATAGGATTGTCCGCACAATTATTATTTGATATATTGGTAAATTGAAAATTGTATAAATTTTGATTAAAAAAATTGTTTATATGATCAGATCAATTTATTTACTATTCAAAAATCTGTGAATTCGTAATTTTATATTCTAACACAGTTAGGGACATGTTGGTTGTTTAGACCAGACCTGCTCAAAACAAAGTGGCTTCGATCAATGACTGCGAAAAATAAAAACCAGCATCGTTTTTTATTGTTCGGATAGTATAAGGGAGGTAAAGGGTGTGGTTGCTTCATCATTGATGTTCTATCAAAATAAAGAGTGTGCTTGATGATTACGGTTCACGCACAAAAACTTTGTTTATTTTTCTTGAAAGGTACATAGGAACTTTATAAAGTTAATTAAGTTCCCAGGGAAATTATGTAAAAATTTGAAATACTTTGTAATCGATTTATACGTGTTCTTTTTAAAGGATTTACTTCAGTTCTAAACAATTATGATTTATTTTTTAGGGCATCTAACTAATGATTTACGTTGGTTTCGAGAAAACATATTTTTTTCTTTTAAAGATTAAAAGAAGAGACTGGATTTATGGAAATTCGAGGTGACTTGTAGCGATTGTCAGAAGGATCCATTTGGCTCTTGATTTTTTCAAATATGTACAAGTATAGCTTTTATCCACGAGTGTCTTAGTCAGAATTAAATACAATTTTATGGTGGATCGTGATGTTTATTTGGCTTATGTTATATAAAATTAATGGTATGGTATCATTGAAGTGCTATCATAAAAATACCTCGAATGAATTATCTTTTTTGACATATTTTGAAAGAAAAAAAAAACTTTAGTAGGAGTTTACAAAAATTAGGTTTCATTAGAATGGTTAAACATTTTTGGGTAGTGTTTTTCAAAATTTTCGAGAAATTAATTTAGTCTTTTCTAATATCATATTTTTTATTGTTCCTCTTAAATTTTGTTTTTTTAGATTCTCGCATTAATTCCCGAATCTGTACAGAAAAAGGGACATTTGAACCAAATATGTGGGTTGCATTTTCTTATTCCAAACATCGGTTGGTCAGTGGTTAGAGTTATTTTGTGTGTATGTGTGGGTGTCAGGTCGTTAGTATGTAAAGAGTTAGAAATTGTTGGATATCATTCGGCAATTAATTTAATCCAACTCTTCGATAACATGTTGTTATAATTAATGCGATCCAGCGGACTCTTGTCCGATGGTAGTTCTCGGGAGGAAAGTGTAATGTTAAACTAATCTCCGTACTTGCACGAAATAATTTAGTAATTTGGTCTAACATAATCAAAAATTTAGTGCATCACTAACTAAGAGTGTGATACATGTATTTGTAAGTGCAAAAAATTGCATACTAATTACCTTGAAGGCATTTTTTAAAAGACTCTCATTATCAAAAAATAAAATCATTTGCAAATTACATTGCTTTGATATTTATAAAGAAAGAGTTAAAGTGAATCGAATATCGTTTTCATCATATGAAGTTTTTCACTATTATGTTATTTCTGATTTCCGAACATATTTATTATTGAATGACTCACGATAATGGAACATTGGAATGTGTTGGGTATTGACACATTGGGCCTACTTTCTGCTTAAGCCCATGTCTGGACCAGAAGCATGAGCCCGTCACCTGTTTTGGGCATTTGGTTTCTAAGTGGCCCGAAACTCTGTATGCAGAAAACGAAGGCAAGAGCTTGCAAATGAGGAAGTACTTGGGAGCAGTAGCCTTCAACAACATCACAAGGATTGCATTTGGCAAGCGGTTCATGAACTCGGAGGGAGTAATCGACGAGCAAGGCCTCGAGTTCAAAGCCATCGTAGCCAACGGGCTGAAGCTCGGGGCCTCGCTCGCCATGGCAGAGCACATTCAGTGGCTCCGATGGTTGTTCCCACTGGAGGAAGAGGCGTTTGCCAAGCATGGAGCTCGCAGGGACCGTCTTACGAGAGAGATTATGAAAGAGCACACGCTTGCGCGCCAGCAGAGCGGAGGCGCCCAGCAGCATTTCGTCGATGCGCTCCTTACTCTGCAGGAGAAGTATGATCTCAGTGAGGACACCATCATTGGACTTCTTTGGGTAAGTAGCACTACATTAGAATCTTAATGAGTAATAGCTTTGCTGCTCGCTGGCACAGGTTCATATTCGTAGAATGGTGCAGGACATGATCACAGCAGGCATGGACACTACAGCAATCACAGTGGAATGGGGAATGGCGGAGCTGATCAGGAACCCGAGGGTGCAGCAGAAGGCTCAAGAGGAGCTAGACCGCGTTGTGGGCTTGGAACGCATCATGACCGAGATCGACTTCTCCAGCCTCCCTTACCTGCAATGCATAGCTAAAGAGACACTCAGGCTGCACCCTCCAACCCCTCTGATGCTCCCTCACCGCGCCAATGCCAATGTCAAGATCGGTGGCTACGACATCCCAAAGGGATCGAACGTGCACGTCAACGTGTGGGCTGTTGCCCGGGATCCTGCAGTGTGGAAGGACCCTCTGGAGTTCCGCCCGGAAAGGTTCCTCGAGGAGGATGTGGACATGAAGGGGCACGACTTCAGGCTGCTACCTTTTGGTGCAGGGAGGCGGGTATGCCCCGGTGCACAGCTCGGCATAAACTTGGTGACTTCGATGCTTGGTCACCTGTTGCACCATTTCCGTTGGACTCCTCCCGAGGGCGTCAAGCCAGAGGAGCTTGACATGTCCGAGAGTCCTGGAATCGTCACATACATGAAGACTCCTGTCCAAGCTGTCGCCACTCCGAGGTTGCCTTCGCATTTGTACAATCGTGTTGCAGCAGATTTGTAAACTGATCGCTGACTTCTCTTCTTTTCTTGGACTTGCAAGATGATAACTTTCTGGTTCAAATGTTGTTTCTGCTCATTTTGTTTGGTCATTTGATCACCAGAACACCTATAAATTTGAATCGGCTTTTATTATATGAAATTCTTCTTGGTTGACGATACAAAGAAATACCAACCGAGCAGCAGATGCCAAGTGGCAGCTGACAGCCTTCATCGAACATTATTAAAGAGGTGTTTTAAGTTTTGATATGGTGAAGAACACCAACAAGAGTTAGCTCGCTATTTCCATCACGGCGAAATTCCCTCTGATTGCAATTTCGCTAGACTAGACATATCCTTCTCTGGTTGCCGGTCTTTCGTGTGGCTCGGGTCGTTGCCGATAAACATGGTCATGTCCTCCAACTCGGAGCAGGCCAGACTCCAGAGAGGTCCTCAAGGATCACGACCAGCAGCAGAGGTTATTTGTACTATCATATTTTGCAAGTTCTATCTATTGAGAATTCAGTTTTGAAGGCTAATAACAACTCTTACTAGAAGATTTGAGGACATGGGACACAACTTGTCAAAATAGTTGTGTCTTGCATTGAAATATGCCATCCATAAATAATAATATATTACTAACCATGAACTAACATTTATTGAACCATTCGTGATCACCCACCCATAGTTTGGATGTTCATTAAATTTATTTGCAAATTTCATTTATTTTTGTTTAATAGATCAACAAACAAGCTCATCAACATTTTGAAACCAATTTTATATCTTGGGGAATTATCCATAACTACTAATAAGGTTCTAATATTTGAAAAATTATTTTTTTTCTTCATTATTCTATTTAAATATTAATTTTGAATCTGAATTCACATTATCAATCATTTTTTAATATTAATCTATACTTGTATTTAGTCTGGGTAGCCCGCTGAGGGGTATTTTAGAGAATAAAAACAAGAGTAAATTACATCTGGCCCCCTGTAGTTTGGGGTATTTAACACTGATCTTCCTCTCATTCGCAATTTGATTAAAAAACTCCTAAAGTTTGGAATGTTTGTACAATTTGGCCCCTCAGGCCGGAATCGGAGTATTTCTCCGGCGAGGGGCCACGGAAAATGATCAATATATCCTTACACTAAAAAAACAAAAAAACCCAACACCGAGCTTCACGGGAAATGACTAACACCTCCGGGAGCAGCCAACATCTTCTTCATCGCCCTCCTAATCCAATCCTCGAAGCCTAACACCGAGCTTTGGCTGTCCCCATCCACCTCGGTACAGCTTCGACGACGACCCCAAAGGCGCTCTAATATCTCCACCCAAAGGCACCACCTCTCTCAATAATGGCAGCAGCTTCGACGGTAACCCACCGTTCCAGACGATGGTCCTAACCGTACAACTTCCATACGCGCGCCTACTTCCAGGACGTCGTCTTCCACTCAGAGCTCCTGGCTGCGGAGGTTGGGGAGACCCAGTTCCTGGGCTCTATAACGGCATCGCCTTTGTCGAGCCTCCTCCCCTCAGCGAGGTCCAGATCCCAAACTCAACCCTAAAACCTGTGGCGCACTTTGGTGGTGGCTGCTCCTGGTGAACTTGGACACGTCATCGACGGAGCATGATCTCTTCGAGATCGAAATCTTCTTCTGTACTAGCTGCTCCTCGTCGCCCATGCGTCGGCATTCCAGATGCTCGAGAAGAGGTACATCAGCTTCTCGTCTGGGAAGAAGTTATTGGGCTTCCCGTTGTTCTTGTACACTCTTACTATAATCAGCTTCATGTCCCTTGGATGGTACCGCCGGAGAGGGTCCGGCAAGCTGGCCTCCAGTTTCCACCACGATGGGTTCGATTTGCCTCCAGTTCAATTTATCGATTGGGATTTGTTTCGTGAAGCTTTTTTTTAAGGGGGATTTATTTCGTGAAGATCGGTGTTTGGGTTTTTTTTGTTTTTTAATAGAAGGGTATAATGGTCATTTCCTGTGGCCCCTCGTCAGAGAAATACTCCGATTCCAGCCTGAGGGGCCAAATTGTACAAATGTTCCAAATTTTAGGAGTTGTTTAATCGAATTGCGAATGAGAAAGAGGCCACCGTTAAATAACCCAAACTACAGGGGGCAAGATGTAATTTGCTCTAAAGAAAAATAACGTTTCTTGTTCGTCACCCAAACTCGGAATCGGTATAAAATCCCTCCCAGGCTCTCCGGTCCCCTCTCTAAACACACACCAAACGAAAGAACAAAAGGAAATCGGAAAAGTAACCGCTACTAACCCTAAAGGATAAAAGGTCTTCGAAGAGAAAGAGGGCCTTCGTAGATGGCATCGGCGGCAGTGATGACGGCGGAGCCGAAGTTTGCGGCGGCGTTGGCGCCGGAGACGGTCGTCGGAGAAGAGGAAGATCTCTACCGGAGGCTGAAATCCCTCGGGAGGCAGCTGGAGTTCATAGACATCCAGGAGGAGTACGTCAAGGACGAGGTAAAGAACCTCAAGAGGGAGCTGGTCCGGGCCCAGGAGGAGGTCAAGCGGATCCAGTCGGTGCCGCTCGTAATCGGGCAGTTCATGGAGATGGTGGACCAGAACAACGGCATCGTGGGGTCCACTACGGGCTCGAACTACTATGTTCGCATCCTCAGCACGCTCAATCGCGAGCTCCTCAAGCCGTCCGCCTCCGTCGCGCTCCACCGACACTCGAACGCCCTCGTCGACGTCCTCCCGCCCGAGGCGGACTCGTCTATCTCCCTCCTCTCCCAGTCCGAGAAGCCCGACGTCACCTACAACGTCCGTTTTCGCGTTTCCCCCTTTTTCTAGGGTTTAGGTTTTTTTTAAAATTGTGTTATTGATTGGTCTTGATTTTTTTGTTTAGGATATTGGAGGCTGCGATATCCAGAAGCAGGAGATCAGGGAGGCCGTTGAGCTGCCCTTGACCCACCACGATCTGTACAAGCAGATTGGGATCGACCCCCCTCGGGGTGTTCTCCTCTATGGCCCCCCTGGGACTGGGAAGACCATGCTGGCTAAGGCGGTCGCGAATCACACTACCGCTGCCTTCATCCGTGTTGTTGGCTCTGAGTTTGTCCAGAAGTACCTCGGAGAGGTACATCTTTTAGAGCCATTTGGGAACTCGTGTTTAGTTCTATCGGATGCCTCCTGTGTGATTGTTGTAGTTTGAATTATTTGTGTTTCCCCTTTTGGATTACTTGGTAGTTGCGATATTTCGTTGTTAGAAATGCCTGATTTGTCTTTTATTCAGGGCCCGAGGATGGTGCGTGATGTTTTCCGTCTGGCGAAAGAGAATGCTCCTGCAATCATTTTCATTGATGAAGTAGATGCTATTGCGACAGCAAGATTTGATGCTCAGACAGGAGCAGATAGAGAAGTTCAGCGTATTCTGATGGAGCTGCTGAATCAAGTATGTTCTATCGATTTCCCCTCTCTCTTTGACTTGAAGCTGATTTATTTCTCATGGTTGGATTGTTTACATGTTGATTCCTGGATTGACTGTTCTGTAGATGGACGGGTTTGATCAGACTGTCAATGTCAAGGTTATCATGGCAACCAATCGGGCAGACACATTGGACCCTGCATTGCTACGTCCCGGAAGACTTGACCGCAAAATAGAATTTCCCCTCCCTGATAGAAGGCAAAAGAGGCTTGTTTTCCAGGCAAGTGATTTTTGTTTTTGGTGGCAGTTGTGGCCTTGTTGGTGCTCTATGAGAGATATTGTTATCTGCTTCAAGTTGGCATAGCATATGCTTGACCTGCGTTCTATTTCTTTGCATTTGTTTTCCGGTTTTCCTTTATGCAGGTTTGCACATCTAAAATGAATCTCAGTGACGAGGTGGACTTGGAGGATTATGTGTCTCGACCGGATAAAATTAGTGCTGCTGAGGTCTGTTCTTTCTCTATTTCTGCTTCACCACTTCCCTGCCACATATATCACAATGATAATGAAGTTTTGCTTATTCATGTAAACCAAAACTTGTAATCATTGAACTATCAAGTACTTGTGATAAACCAGATTTGTCTATGCTTACATTTATGACTCAAGTGGCATCAAGTAAAACCCAAGTTCTCAGTGATGATTATTCTATGATTCTATCCTGATAATTTTTACTGTTTAGAAAGGATTAAATTTGGGTGTGATTGGAGGGGGCTGATTAGGGTCCTAGAAGTGACTCGTCTCCTATCGCCTAAGTGTCTTTTTTGAACTGGGCAGTTATTGAAAATATATGTGCTCTGCTATTACTTTTTGCTGTGCTAAGCAACCAGAGTTGGAAATCCAGTTCTGTCCTTGCTTAAACCTAGCGATTTTCAAGAATTTGGTTGGTTAGTAAAATTGGCTGATATTCAGCTCAAGCTTGGTGATGGTTTCCTGCCGTCTGTAGGCACTTGTAATAACTATTTTGGCCAATTTTGCATGTGCAGATTACAGCTATTTGCCAGGAAGCAGGAATGCATGCAGTGCGCAAGAACAGATACGTTATCCTCCCAAAAGATTTTGAGAAGGGTTACCGGTCCAATGTCAAGAAGCCAGATACCGACTTTGAATTCTACAAATGATCCGTCGAACAGGTTTCACATCTTGCTCTTCAACATGAAACTGTCCAGACATTACACGTGATGCTTCTGTTCAGTTGTTCAAGCCGATGGTTGGAGAACTTATGCCACCCAAAGCAGGGAACTGAGACTCTGGTTCTGAATTGTTCGATTCCTGGCACTAAATTATGTCTCTGTCACTGTTTCTTTTCTTTTGGATGAATTGTCTTTTATCTTGGTAGAAATGTGACTGTTTACTGATGGCAATGAGCCATTTCATTATCAATGAGTTGGTACGGGTACCTAGACTTGACCACGGTTCGAATTCGAACGAATTCGAATCGAATTGGTTCGAATTCGAATTTATTTAAACATAAACCATATTCAATTCGTCCAAAGACGAATCGAATTCGAATTATAAACGAATCGAATCCGAACGAATCGAATACGAATTATAAACGAATTGAATACGAATCGAATTCGAATTAATTCATACATATTTAATATTTAATAAATAAAAATAAATATAAATAAGTATTCAACATTTTTTGGAAAAAAAATAAAATTTGGGCTTGCACTTAATATACCAAATTAAATTGCCTATGTATCCTTAGGTTCAAGGGTTTAAAAGTTTAATGGTTTAATGATTTAGTGGTTTGAAGATTTAAGGGTTTAAGGGTTTGAGGATTTAATGGTTTAAGGGTTTGAGGGTTTAAGGGTTCCTTGTTTAATAGTTTAAGGGTTTAATTGTTTAATTGTTTAAGGGTTTTATTGTTTAATGGTTTAAAGGGTTTAAGGGTTTAATATTTTAATGGTTTAAGGGTTTAAATTTAAGAGTTTAATGGTTTAAATTCACTAAGAGGAATGAGTTTTGTTTATTGGAAATGCTTAAGTTAAATATTTATTTTAGTTAGTCGCCTTATAAATACGTGGATACCAACATTTTTCAGAGATGTAATAGTGCGGTATAACTTTGAGATTTGTTTATACTAATTTTGTGTGATTGTTTTGATCTTAAATAAATATATAAAAAATTAGATAAATATATGTAATTACCAAATTTAAGGAAAATATTATATAGGTAAAATTTTCAATAAGAGAATTGAAGATTGAGATTAGAATATGTAAAATTTGAAAAATGAGAAATAGTATTTATAGAATTAAAAGTTGAAATTAAGCCAGTGCTGCTCCAAAAGGCTCCTCTAAAATCTCCTCCCGGTCAAAAACAATTTAAATTTTGACACATCCCTGCCCCTCTTAAATTCTGAAATTCTCTCGCTTGTCATTTGAATTTTTTGGACGACTCCTTGACCCCTGCTTTCGTCTTTTATTTTGTGTGTATATATATATATATATATTTAATATTATAAGCATATAACTGATGACCTCAGCATCCACTATCCCCAAAATATTTTGGTCGCTTGCTTTTCTAAAGTAGTTTTTTTTTCCGAAAAGTGCACCCCTCAAAAGTGGTTGGCGCCCTCAAAAGTGCTCCCACCATATATATATATATATATACACGAATTCTAGGTGAATTTAAAACGAATTTTTTACGAATTGAATTCGAATCGAATTCGAATTTAATTCGCCGGTTTGACGAATTATTAAAATCATAAACCGAATTCAATTCGAACAATGACGAATTCGAATCGAATTTTTGACGAATCGAATTATACACGAATCGAATCGAATTATAAACTAATCGAATCGAATCGAATTACGAATCGGATTCGATTCGTGGCCAGGTCTATTGGTACCTATCTATTCTAATTCAACAGCTTGCTTCATTTTTATTTGATGCAACAACTGCCCGGAGAAAACTATATAATTTAGTGTCCTTACCATCAAACACTTCAAGCCACTGAACCCTTCTAACTCGGGGGATTTCCGTGTTGATTACTATCTCTATCATCAATCAAATCACATAAATATTATGTCCTACTTCAATTTTATCTGTAACTTGCAAAGTTGCGTCAGTGTTGACAACCAAGAGAGATGCAACAAAGGAAGAGAAAGCCTTGCGTTGCAGATATTGTACCATAAACAAACAGCAGACTGAATCCAAATCCATAAAACACATTTTTCTGTCTTACATCTCTGAAGTAAACAATAAATTGTACAGAGTGGGTCTATAATAATGAAAACCAGACAAGGAACACGTAAAAGACCCAGACCGAACTACATATCTTCCATCAAACTCTGCAAATATCCGAAGGCACTAGAAGTAAAAAGTGGCTATGGAATTGATGCGGGTATCCTCTCAAGTCGTTAGTTCCATTATGGCCGAAACAATATCACCATCAGCAGCATTGAGGGCCTTCACGGCCCTTGACCGTGAAACTCCCGCTTGTGTCATGACCAGCTCAATGTCCTTGGGTTCAACGCCAGTTTCATCTACATCTTCGTCGTCTTCCTGAGCCATGGATGATGACTCTGGTTTAGGTGCCATTGCGCTTGGATTAGGTGCTTTGAATTGCTCTGCAGCTTGAGTTTGCAGTTGCGAGCTCAAATCCTCAATCTTTGCCTCCCCGAACACGACGTATGTGTCAGATGCTGGGCTCTTGAAAACATCCGGTTTCGAGATGACAAACATGATCTGCACAGCAAAATCAAAGTGGGTTTGGTTCATTACAAAGCATAGACAATAAATAGATCGGTGAGGTGAGGAGGCACCCACATTCTTGCTCTTCTTAACCGTGACTCGGCTTACACCAGTGATTGGCTTCATCCCAAGTTTCAACATCGCCTTGCGCGATTTCTTCTCACTTCTGGTTTGCTTCGACCTCCCACCTAAATCCGCTCCGCCTAACAGAAACAGTTGCACAGGTCAATTCCAAAATCGCACTAAATCGGATTCTTTTGCTTTACCCCTTTTTGACAGGCATCTAATTGTGTGTAAAAACCAACCCAATCCCACCAACTATGCAAACCTAAATTCCTATATCCGAATGTGCTCACCTTCAAGATCCTCGTCATCGTCCTCATCAGTCTCATCATCCTCGTCCTCGTCCTCCAGAACGGGTTCATCAG
>SOPF01027831.1:0-92491 GCA_012979155.1 Hypericum perforatum
CGACATAAACTAAAGCTAAACGGATGCATGTTCTCACATGCATCACATTGCATTAAGCGCAGCAGAAATATCCTCTTCTGTATATGGCATTTCTAATTGTTGATTCATATCCTCCGTCACTCGCACATCAATAAGGTTCGTAATAGCTTCCACCTGCACGACAGACTCAGAAGCAAAAAGATTAGAATAAAAAGATCGAAACTCTTTTTCCAAGGCTGGCCATCCTCTTACAATCTGTCCATCATGTCCCTCCAACTGGATTATTTGATTTCTAACTCCACGATGCTTTGCCTTCTGATGGAAGAATTTTGTGTTACGATCACCTTCATGAAGCCAATCCACTCGTGCTCTTTGTGCCCACATTGCCTCTTCCCGAGAGAGAATCTCTTCATATTGTTGGAGAAGAACCTGAAGATCATTTTTCCTGGTGGAATCCAGTGGCTGCCCTTGTAACCTACCGATACTGATTTCCAATTCACCTTTCTGCTTTCGAACATGCCCAAACACTTCTTTATCCCATCCTCTAAGGTGCTTAGCACAAGAGATCAAATTAGCTCGCACATCAGATCCAGTAGCACTATCCCAGCCGATCTGAACTTCCTTTCCTATGTCCTCATGCTTTTCCCACATTTGTTCAAAACGAAAATGCCTAGGAGGGGGACGATGGTCCTCAGTTTGTATGCGACCAAATAAAGGGTGGTCGGATCTGATGCATGGACGAGCCTCTATTTTAGAATGTGGGAATAACTCCATCCAGTCCAATGTAGCGAATACTCTGTCCAATTTACACTCGACCTGGTCTTCCCCAATCTTACCGTTATTCCACGTGAAACCCAATCCTGACTGTTTGACTTAAGTAAAACCACAAAAATGTATCATATCTTGAAAGGCCTCCATCCTTCTTTGTGGGATAAGGACTCCTCCTCTTTTCTCTGCCAGCGACTTAATCTCATTGAAATCACCCACGCATAGCCAAGGGAGCGTGGACCTCTGCTTTAGCTCACGTAACAAATTCCAAGACAAGTGTCTATCTTTAGTGTTTGGCCATCCGTAGAAATCTGTAAACCTCCAAACACAAAAGCCAACGACCTCCACATCTATATGGTTAGGAGAAAAAGAAAGAAGGTTAATTGTCATACCTCTCCTCCAAAAGAGAACGAGACCGCCACTATGAGTCCAACCTGATCCTCAACACGAAACATAGACACCGCACTCAAAACCAAGACGCCACTTCAGATTCTCCGCTTCTGTCTCTTTCAACCTTATTTCAGAGAGGAAGAGAAGTTAGGGAGAGCAGACCCTGACCAGTCTGCTGAGTTGTCGAACTGCCCCAGGATTCCCTAACCCGCGGCAGTTCCACTATATGGCATTCATTATGTCTGACGGGGCTGATGATCAGCCACCGTCCAGTAAGTTGAGGAATTCAGAACATCCGAAACAGCGTGAATACGCTTGCTAGCATGAAATTCTGACTCTTCCCCAAAAGTGCTTTTCCTTTTCTCTCCGATAGTAAGAACATCTAGCCGGTCTCCATGAGTAGAATTAGCCTAGTCTCTCGCTAGTCGCTTCCATTTTCTAATGGATTCCATCATCATGATTTTTGGGTTCACTGTTATGATTGGGTTCACATTTGACTCTTCGTTCCTCAACTCCAACTGGGTCGTTTTCTTCTTTTTATTGTCAACAGCTTCAGCAGTGCTCTTACCCAAGCTCCTGTGCAATCCCTGAAATGGGGCAACAACTTCAACATTTTGGAATGTCCTACCATAATCCATCTCCTGCAAAAGTAAAGAACGACGGTGAGGTGGAATATAAACTGGAGACAAAGTAAAAGATAGAGAGGGTTGGGTAAAGTGAAGGGATTGTCACTGTAAAGGGCTCGCCCTTTCCCTATCAGGTGCGGTTGTCGTTGATAAATTTGAAGAGCCTAGACCCGCTGTGGTAAGCGATGCCTGCAACTCCTCCAAGATCCCCACATTATCTGTTACCGAGGGGACAAGCTGCATTTCTTGAGCCTTAGCAGACTCTCTATTCTCTCTTTTCAGCTGTGCTCGTATGGTCATGTAAGAAGAAGGTTCCATGTTACTATTCATCACTTACTTTGGTAAGCCTGCGGGAGCTCGCATCCACTCTCCGTACATATCCATTGGTAGTAGGCCTGAAACATCCTCCGGATCCAAATCGCACACCTTTTCAATGTGTCCCAGACAGCCACACTGGTAGTAAAAGGACTGTAGCTTTTCGTACTTGAAGAAAATCGTAGCTACTGTATCCCCTCCAAATCGAATTTTCTTGGTCTTCTTTAAAGCCATCCTCACATCTAGGAGGATCCTAACTCTCAAGAAATTTCCTCTGATTTCCTCCACATTGTCCCACTCTATAAAGGAGCCTAGAAGATTTCCGATGGTTTGAGCCGTAGCTAAATTGTACCCTCCCATTGGCAGATCATGTATTCTAACCCAGAAAGGAACATGAAATAGCTCGGCCACTGCAGGTTGCACTTCTTCTGTCACTTCTTTTAACAAGATTACATTTTTATCGAAAAGCCACAGTTGCTCGCCGAGAACTCTATTCACGTCACGATAATCATTAAAGCGAAGCAGGAACCAGTTCCGTCCAATCTCCGAGATAGACAGCTTTTGTCGAGGTCTCCACACCTCCTTCATTACCGTGCCGAAAGCTCTCGAATTGATCGACTTCTCTGCCCAGACCAATCCCACCAGTTCAGTAGCCGTCTGGTTTGCACCCATCCCTTCCTGTAGCTCAGCCGAGAGATCGAGAATCTCTTCCGCCCAGCTGTCATGGAACTGAGACGACGAGGCTCCAAGGCTCCTAGTCATGATTCCTGCAAGAGAGAACAAAACACCAAAGCAAAGCAGAGAGACGATAACAAAACCAACGATAACTATCAGAAGCAAACTAGTTAACCCTAGGAAACTAGACTCTATGATCGCCAGCGTTAAACAAAAACAAGAAAATAATCGGAAAAATGGAAGGAGAAACGGAAAAAGAGAAGGAAACAAAGCAACGGCACAAGACGGGAATATGAACAGGATTGAATGGGATTGAAAGACGGGAGAATGAACGAGTAATAATGAAACCCAAGAAGAAACCCTAACCATAAGTAATAAACGACAACGTAAAAAGTAATCTAATAAAATAAAGAAGACAAAAAGAAAAGAAACGTAGCACCGTAGTCGCGAGACAAGATCAGCAACGAGAAGGACATGTATCGGTGGAAATGAACTGAAGCGAAAGTCGGGACGATCGGCAAATCCCTAGAAAGGGAAGCGGCTCTATGGAAGAGGCAAAACCCTAGAAAGGGAAACGAGTACCAACCAATTAGATACTTGTTGATTAAGTTGTATTTACTTAATTACCTAAATGTTAACCACACTGGTCCACTCATTATGTAATAGAGTTGGCTTCGGTAATTTTTAACTTTATTTACAACACAAGTTACTGATGAGGGAAGTTACTTGCATGCCCTTAATTTGTTCTACCAAAAATCTTCTGTTGGAATTTGAAGTGGACATTACTCGGTTAGAAAGATCATTGCAAAAAGAGAAGAAAGAGAAAGAGAGAATGGATCAAGGGCAAGAAGGACAAGGAGCTGAAGCTCAAGCTCCTTGAAGATCTTTAATGGACCATAGAAGGCCAATATATGAAGGAGCAAAAATTAGAATATAGCAGCCAGCTATTGAAACCAATCACTTCAAAATCAAGCTAGTCGTAATTCATATGCTCTAAGCATCGGGTCAGTTCTATAGACTTCCTAATGAAGACCCAAATGACTATCTTGGAAATTTCAAGGAATTAGCTAATAACTTCAAGTATCGTGGAGCATCTGATAATGCTGTGAAGATAAGGATGTTTCCATACCAGCTTAGAGACAAGGCTAAACTTTGGTACAAGCAACTTAAAGGTACTCCAATAACCACTTGGGAGGAACTGGTAAATAGTTTTCTAGACAAATATTTCCCATATTCAAAGACTAGCAAGCTCGTCAAGGAGATCACCAATTTCGAACAATTTGAAGGAGATTCTTTGAGTGAAACTTGGGAGAGATTTAAGGAATTGCAAAGAAGTTGCCCTCGCCATGGTTTATCAAAGGAATCTTTGCTCAAAACTTTTTATTTTAGCCTTTTACCAACAACAATAGGGACAGTTGATTTTGTTTCTAATGGAAATTTCCTAAGGAAGGAAAAAGGAGAAGCCTACCATATTCTGGAAGAATTGGCAGCAACAAACATGATAATCTCCCATGAAAGAAGGAAGCAACCAATCAGAGAACTAAGAGAACTAACTGAGCAAAGCGAGAAGAGAGGAATGATTGAACTTGATGCTTCTTCATCATTTCAAGCTCAGTTGGATTTAATAGCAAAGCAGTTGCATGATTTGACCCTAAACAAAGTTGATGTTATTGCTATATAACAAAATTGCGAAGCTTGTGGCAACATTGGCCACGAGATTAGTCAGTGTGCCATGATGAACCAACAAACGGAGTCAGTCAATTTTGTTAGTGGTCAAGGACAAGGAGGAAACCAAATGGGAAACAACCCATATTCTTCAACATACAATCCTGGATAGAGGAATCATCCTAACTTCTCATGGAAAGACAGAAGCAATGATGACAATATGGCAATTATTCCTAATAAAGGACTACCTTTACGTGCCCCACAACAAGGACCACCACCTGGTTTTCAACCATGTAGATTTTTGGGAGAAAGAATGGGGGCCCTAGAGGAGAGATTTGACAAGGTGGAGAAGTTCATCCAACAAACTGGAGAATCATCTACTAACCAAAGCCAAAATATTAAAGGCCTTGGCAAGTGATGCATCCAAATGCAGATTTTAATTACGTGCAAGAGTACATGATCGCAATAAGTAATAAAGTGATAAGTAAGGTCATCTCCACAGGGAATGTAAAATTCATTCGTTAAGTACCAGATTATAAATTTCAAGATCTTAAGCAAAGTAAGTCGATTAAAGGACGTTTTGAATCTAATACTACTAATCTTAATATGGTTACAATCTTATGGTTGTCAAGCCTAGGTTCTAATAACAATATTTAGTCAAGAGAGTGTGATAAACTAAACACGATTAAATGCAATGGATAATAAACGATTGTGATCTAAATCAACATGTCACTTTGATTCTTGAACATACACCTATATTACTCAAGCATTCAACCAAAAGTATCAACTGAAGTTTATGATTCTAATCAAGTTTCACTCTTGATCAATGAACACATACACAACATTTACTTAAAGCAAAGATAAAGAAACTCGAAATATAGAAATGAATTCAAAGAAATAAAAGTACCTTCTTGATTATCAACTCAGAATGTGACTACAACTCTTGTTCTTCATAAACAAAACTAAACTAAAGATTGAAGTCTACAAATTGGATTTTGCCTATTCTACACCTTGGACTTCAATGCCTTCTTCCTTGGTTGCCTCCTTCATTTATAGCCACTCTATCATGCTTGCCAGAGAGGATTGGGCTGTCCATAATCAACAAAATCGGCTGCAAGTTGAAGGATTTGAGGCTGCAAGTTGATGACTTTTGGTGTGCAGCTTTTCTTAACTTCTACAACAAGTGTAGTGATCGCTACAATCTATAGCAATCACTATAGAAAATTTAGAGCTCGTCCCTAGCGATTGCTTCAAATTGTAGCAATCACTATAGATGATCCTTTAGCTTTTTCTCCCTTCCTTGAACAATTGGTCGTCTGTTTCAACTCCTACAAAAACACAAATAATAATGATAAATATCCATTTTCTCGACTAAACATGAAAACACAAATAATACTAGGCTAAAATGACTCAAAACATGACTAAATGATATGCTAAACATAACCAAAAATATGTACATTTATGCGTACATCACACCCCCACACTTACTTCGTTTCTTGTCCCCAAGCAAAGGGCATCAGAAGAACCAAAAGAATTGGAATCCACAGAGATCAAACCATTGTTACCCAACTTAGCCTAAGATCACACAAGTCATACACCTAAGTATCATGAGCACAAATCATATAGATAACTCACTCTCAACATTTTAGCCTCGTCTTATCATCATAAATTCCAAACCAAGAAGTTAACCACTCAGAGGATAGAATCAATTTAAGCTCACTCATATATGGTAAGTATCTATCCTATCACTCGCATACACATCCAAGGTCTAAGAATATTAGATATCATACTCAAGCATAGTCAAACAAGATAAATCATGCCATAAGAGGGACTTTACTGGATTGTAATGGGACTGCAGGTAAAAGTGAGGAAATATGTGTAGAGAGTTACTAAACCATCCAATCCGAGGAGCTATATTATAGTATTCTAACTCTTGGCTATTCTATGTATCTCACCCTATATCTAAGCACTCATTCCGATGTGACCCAATTCCTAAAGACCAAATTTCTGACTTGTTATTCTATGCCTTGTGCTTTTCAGGACTTTCATGCTGATTTTCTTTTTTCTTCTTTTCACTTTCCCTTTGATTTTTCTTTTCTTGCTTTTCCATCTTTCCATCTTTCCACTTTCTCTTTTTTTTTCTTTTTATTTTTCCAATTTTTCCTTTTCTTTTCTTTCCATTCCAAACACAAGGTGGTTCTTTTTTTTTTTGCAAGTCAAATTTATACATTTTGCTTTGGCCTTAATCTACCCATGAACCTAACAATTATCCCTACCAACTATACTACTATATGTTCTCTCGCAAAATTTTTCCATGAGATATGATCCTAAAGCTTCCTCGGACAGATAGTCAAAGGTAGGGAAATGGTCAAATAAGACTTGTAACGTGGCTTACATATAGTATTTCAATGAATAAGGCTTTAAGCTCAACTGGGTTAGCAAGTAATTTTGTAAGAATTTTGGCTTTAAGGTTCCTAGGTTTTATCAAAGACGCCCTCGACATAATCTTTCTTATCAACCAATGCATGAGTAATCTCCTAACACTCTCATTACTTAAACCGATCACTTTAATACAAGATATTCTCCTCCAAAAGTCTCAGCCACGGATTTCACTATTCAAGCTCAAAATGGGCCCAAAATAAGTCTTCAAATTTGGCCCACTCGGAGGAAATTTTGCCAGAATTGGACCCCGAATTTGAACTCAATATTTGTCCCTCTTTGACTCCAATTTTGAAGAAGCCTATTAGAGACAAAGTTGTAGCCATATATATCTTCTTTCTGTATCTATCTCACTCGTCTCCATTGGTCTTCAGAGGAGAAAGTTATCACCCTTTTAGTGGAAAGTTAACACGATCTATATGCCAAATGTCACAATTACTAATTTTGACAGATTATGACAAATTAAACGAAAGTGAACTAGGTGCCAATGACCATCTAGACAACCAAACGATTCAAGGGGTTTACTAAGTTCAATTGTAATTTGAGTGTTTCTTAAGAAACCTATTCATGCTCTCGCTATAAATAGTCTAAATCGATCCTTAATAAGATGTTGATGAGTTAAATATGCTCTTGCAACCAAAAGCTCACCTAATCTTACTAATTACCAATTATGAGTACCACCCTTAGGATAACTAATTTCCTTATGAGATCTCTCATAAAAAGAAAATTAATCATCTAATCAATCAATCCAATAATCTTAATCCCTCTCAGAAATTAACATTAAACATAATCATGGTCATGGTGATCAAGCAAAACCAAGCTTTAAGTTTATTGACTAGAACATAATTCTAAGCATTTAAACTCCCCCTTTAAACTATTAGCTACCTAGATGTCACCTAGCACTCAATCCACAATTTTACTACTCACACATATTAACAAAATAACTCAACATATTTATTAAACAATACAAGGAAATCATGAATAATAAAAAAAGAGAGAAAAGAAAAACTCAATTTATTCTTCAAGCCTCCTTCAAATGCTCCTCCAAATGCTCCTCTCGTAAACTCTCCTTAGCTGAGAATAATGAGAAGTTTTTCTTTCTTCACTCTTACAAAGATGCTCTCAACAATGAAAGCTTGGTGGAATTAAAAGTGAAAAGAGAAAGTTGTCTAAAGTTGGTTTATAATACAAAGATGTTCCCCAAATATTTCCTTGTCCCCTTAATAAGTTAAAAACCCAATTAAGCATGCTCTTTTCCCCTCCAATATTGCTGCCACGGATTTGGTGCAAGAAGCTCATCTTGGCCCCAAATCACCTTCAAATTTGGCCCACTTGAAAGAACTTTCTCCATAAATGGACCCTACCTTTGAACTCGATATTTAGCCCTTTTAGACTCCTAATTTGACAAAGCCCATTAGAGATACAGATGTAGCCTCGGATGTCTTCTTTCCATAGCCATCTAACTCGCCTCTATTAGACTTTGGATGAGAAAGTTACTAGTTTTTGAGTTGCAAGAGGTCTATCTCGTCCATGTCTTTGAGGCCCCGATTTCATGTCCTTCCTCTAGATAACTCTGGTTGTACACATTGATCCTTAAAGGCATCCATATACTCCATTTGGCATGCCATAACCTCCTAAAACAAAGGAAACATAATAAGAATCAAAGACATCATGAGAACAGTCAACGCACGATATATGAACGATTCATGCATATCAAACAATAACACTAGAAACAAAGACAAAATGACTCTAAAAACATACACTAAAGATGAGTATTTTCACACTCATCAGTCACTTCCTGCCTTTGAGTGGTAAGAATGCAAGAGGTATTATTTCCTATAAATAGGGAAGCCCCTGTGACCAAAATGTAATTTTGACCACTCAGATCCACTCTCAGAAGGGATTGATTATGGCTTAGTCCATATAGGTCTTAGATTTAGCGAAGTAAGGCTATTCATGAAAAATGGTTCACGTATCCGATCTGTACGTGATTGTGAACCTACTGGTGACTCTTCCCCGTTGTAACAATCCTGTGAAAGCTTGCTACAAATTAAGCCTTGTATTTATTATCGAATTTGTTTGTTAATTTTTATAGGATTAACTTGTAATTATTAAATAATTATGAGCAACAACCTTCAATTATTATATTCGTCATTTCATGGTTCAATCATAATACGAAGATATTGTATATTTTTTGAATTGATTGATGAGTACTATAATAATAACACTAAATAATATGAAAAGGTTTGTCGTCATATATGAATGATATATGAATAGTCAGTATTGACTAGAAATATCTTTATAAGATCAAAGTGTGGTTTATGATTGACTTTGAAATATAAAGGTATTAAAGAAGTTCAATACTACTCGAAGTTAAGATTTTGAGAAATTATTTAAATTTAACAATTTGAGTGTATTGATAATAGCCCTATATGCCATAATAGTTAAAAATGTCATTTTCTAGAATAAGGACTTATATCCAGATATCCTCATAAGCTAAAGGATGTGATGGATATCCTTTTAGCAAATATTTTGAATTATGGTGATCCAAACATAGCACATCGACTTTTGGTCAAGAAAATTATAAAGTACTTGGAAATTATTAAAGTACAATCGTTTAGGTTAAGACCTGACATCATGGGTTAAGCTAATGTCAGTTTGGCATTAGATATGAATATATGTATATTCATATTTGGATATATTTATTAATGTAATTATTTACATACAATATATCTTTCATAATTTTTTGAAGCTATGTGCTAAAAGAACACTAGGTTCTATTGACTATGATTATGATTATGGTCTAATATGAGAATGTACTCAATTTAAGTATTGGTCACTTAATGTTGATATCTTTATGTAAGATATTTAATGTGATCAACAATCTAGCTAAGGCTGTCTATATGCATAATTGTCAAGCATAAATAATTATTCCATGTCTACAATTTTTGATCACGTGAATAGCCCATATGTATGTTGATAACATTATGGCATATCATGTGAGTTGTCACCTTGAGCTTAAAGAGAATTGTGTTTTAGCAATCAAAGTCCATCTTGAGCTATATGTGACTTGAGATTATTCCAGTGGGAGTAACAACAAGGTTAACCAAAATTGTTTGAGGAAAATGGAATAGTTAAGAAACAAAAGAGTAAGAATTAAATAGACTATACCCAAAAGAAAAGTTCTGAGGGTATGAGGATTTAAAGGTCTAATATTTTAACTATATGAAGATATGACATTTTGTGATAAGTTGTATTGCTAAGATAATCATTTAGTTCGCTTTGAGTGGATTAAATTTGTCTAGATCTATGCTTCAAACTAAATGTCAATTAAGTAATTGATTTTAGCAGTGATAGGCCATGTGACAAAGATGTGTAAAGTCCTTGTAGAATCCTAATAAGCATTAATTGGAATAAGTTCTATCGATATTGGTTAATATACACGAATAAAAGTGGAAGAAATTTATACAAATAATTTATGTTTACAAATTCTGCTTTTATATGACGTGTTATATACTCTGTGAAATAGAATTCTCGACAAGTCTTTATTTATGATAGTTATTAGTAAATAGATTCTCATTTTGAATATTAATCTATGTGATTTATATTATAATTATTTTTCTTCATTCATAACTTAACGTCTGAAGTTGATATCAAGTTATGTTATTCTAGAATAGACTATATTGGTCAAGAATACATGATTGTCCAACAAAGGCAGGACTAAAAGGTAATTTGGTAAAGATTAAATTTACCTACATGTGACCGCTTTTAGAATAGAAAAACAATTATGAGATTTGTTCATAAAATAACTAGATTTATTTGTTAGTTGTATTAAATTCATTCTAAAGTATGTGGTTAAATGAATCTTACACCCACTTGTGTGAATATCTTATAAAAAATATCTTTGTCAAATACTTATAGGCATCAAATAAGTTGATACGTGTTTGAAAGTAAGCGCTCAAATAGAAAAGTGATATTGTTTGTACATATAATATTTTTCAAAAATGAGTTTTTTCAAACATTAATATAGAAGAGTTATGACCCGCCTTGTATGAAACTGATAAGTTAAGATCATCTGGATCACTCCTTCAGAGTGGGAGGATCTTATGGAATAGGAAAATAATGATTTACCACCTTTAGCTGATCCAAAAGTTCATTATCCCAATGATCTTCATCTCAATGGGAGTATGTGAGATCAATGGCTTATTAGGAGTAGGATTCTAAATTTCAGTAAGAGTTTGGAATAAAACTTTTGTAGGATATGAATTCTAGTTACGATGGATATGTGAGATATTTATCAAAACTAGAAATTCATAAAGTTAAAAGAATATGTTTTTTCATGCTAATGACTAAAAAGTTAAAAGCGTGAGAAATGTTCTCTTGTATAAAGATACAAGTGATATTTCTTTTAGCAAATCCTATTAGATGAGAATGAACATAAGATGATTTTGGATGCTTTGTTAGTTCTTAGTTAGAATGAATTAGTTAATGCAATGGATGAATAGATAAGACCAAACTATGTTTGAGAACTAGTTTAGTGTTAACCTGTCTATAGGGCACAATTTGAGAATTAATGAATTCTCAAGAATAAGCATAAACAGTCTTGCTTAACTTTTCAGTAGTATCATATGACATAAAAAAGTTGGCTATAAGGAGTTATTCTCAACTATTGTGAGATCTCTAACTGTTAGGTTGATTTTGGCTATAATGACTTACTTGATTTAGAGATAAATCAAATGGATGTAGTGACTGCATTTCTCAGTGGAGAATTGGATGGATAAACTCATATTGTTTGACCAGAGAGTTGCATCCATAGACTGAGATACCAAACATAGAGTTTATGAGCCTCAGTTTATCTGTGAGTCAGTGTTACTCGTGATATAGATATTAAATTTTAGAAATTCAGTAAAATCTATAGAACTATGTATGAAACACATATCTATGCAAGATATGATTGTAGACCCTATGACCAAAGCATTATCTTGAAATATGTTTGAGAAATATGTGAAGTCATTCAATTTACGACAGTTTTATATATAAAATAAGAAGTTTTGTTTTTGGCAATATGAATACCTTACAGAACATGTCGGACAAAAAGGTAGCCCACTCACACGGGTGTTTACCTTAGTGGGAGTCAAATGTGTTAATTCTTGAATGAGATGAGGCAGCTGTTAGACATTTATATATGTAATATCTTACGACGGTAATATCGTCTTGCTAAGAGAGCTAGATTTGTTATGGGATGCAGTAACGAGTTACTACATTTGGATCTTCTATAATCCATATAATAAGAATTAAGTGGAACTTATTATACCTTTTATCTTAAAGTTTAGAATTAAGCTGTGGCTAATATTCTAGTATGGTGTTAATCGATATGTGTTTCTACATAATGGAATATACACCATAATACGTGAATGAGTATCATATGTGCTATTCGACCCCTGGATGGGATAACTGTTTATTGATTTCACAATCTTTGGTATGAGACCACATTTCGAGAACTGTAGTTCCCGATCTTTGCCCTTAAGATCCTAAATGTATTATGGAAGTATAATTCAGTGCTGCTAACTTGGAAAGTCCATGAAAAGGTTATGGCATAGCGATTCGACCTAGTAGGGCTGACTAAAAAAGTAGACTGTATCATTATGGAAAGAATATTATTAAAGGAGAAGGAACTATGTCTATCATATTTCATGATTTGTTGTTCAAGTGCACCAATTGTATTGAAAAGTACAATAGTGAATACAAATAAAATTGTTTGAAATCATTGTGCAAATAATAGAATGTAATATGAATCTTGGGGTGAAAGCACACATTACATGTGACATGTCGATATGCTACTATTTAATTAGCTTATGTGTCTGTGCTTCTGAATTTTGGCTAAACGTACTCGATGTGTACTAGTCATACAAAATCCTTAAATGTACTATGTACATTGTTTGACAGTGATCGATAATGAATGAGTGATAGATTGTTGGACTCTGGGCCTGGATTGCATTCATTGTGCAAATTTAGGCCCGGGCCCATTGGGCCAGAATATTTGACTAGTTAGCAAACTGGCCCTATTCAAGTTGATAGGCACTAACAAATGGATAAGCTCTGACATCATCAAACAGATAAGCATTGATGTAAGCAAGGAATTGAAGGTTTTTTCTCATAATTGACAAATAATTATAAGTTAATTACTTCATAACAAAATTCATTGATAAATACAAGACTTACTTGTTGTAGCAAGTTTCCACAGGATTGTAATGGCGACGTAGAGTCACCGGTTGGTTCACGATCACGAATAGATCGGATACATAAACAATTTTCTACGAATGGCCTCGTTTTGCAAATTCTAAGACCTACAGGGACTAAAATAAATTTTGTCCCTTCTGTGTGTGAAGAGTGTAAAAAAATCTCTATTAGTCACTTGCTTTCTTCTCCTTTTTATATGGAAGTCCAAGCCTTGCCACTCACCCGAGAGAGTGAGTAAGCACCACATGGCAAAATTATATTAGTAGCTTTGCTTACTCATTAAAAGGTTGCTGGGCCAAATGATGGGCTTGACCAATTTTGGACAATAATGGGTGTCCAACACCCAAGTCCAACACAATTAAAATAAAAAATATTATATTTATATATGTTATTTACAAGTGTTAAATAATTGTTAAACGAATTTTTTAATATTTCAAAGTTCTACCAGAATAAATATATAATTGAAACATAATTTGTATTTAATGGCAAGTAATGTCTTTGGAGACCGAATAGGAAATTGCGCCGTATTAGTCTTGAGTTTGGTAAGTTCCATAATTTAGAATACATTTCCGAATAAAGATGTTTAATAAAGAAATAAAACTTTACATTTTTACAGCAATCGATTATAAATTTTAGGAATCACAAAATAAATGTGTAGTTCCAGTGTAATTTAGATGGGATAATATAAAAGGGGCATCTACAAATGATATCGATTCCATACTACATATTATTTTCATTGTAAAAAGAGAATTTTCAACTTATCACTTACTTAATCTCGTATAATTGAATCCAAAAAATAAAAACAAATGTGTTTCATAACACCGATTTCAAATTTCAAGTTTTATCAATTTGATTCATTATATTTCTTTAACATAGTGTCTCTCGGTGTAAAATAATTAAGTCTCTACTGTAACTTTTGAAAAAGGATCATTTTAAGAAATGGTCTAACAAAAAGATGAAAGAAAAAAAAAGCGTGACAAAAATAGCTCATCGCATTTCCAACGTTGGAAAAATAAATGAATTTAATAGAAATGTTTAAAATGTAATCTCAAGATAGAGATTGTTTATTGACTGTTAGATAAAAATTTTGTATTTAAATTATTCATCTAAAAATTATAATAGTTGAGGACATAATTAATATTAAATAAATATATAATTAATTATGTATCTGTAATTATCTTTGTTTTCTTTATTAACATTTAAATTTTAGAAAAATGTCGATAGCACCCATTTCCCCTCTCCCCAACCCAAAACCAATTCGAGTCTGGTCCCTCCACACCATACAACCTCCGCTATCACCCACCTACCACAAATAATTATAATCTGAAGCTCACCCTGTCTCCGTCCCCCACCATACAACCTCTGCACACTACCTACTGATAAGTGTCGAAAACACTTATTATTCATGTACATTTTAGTGTAATTTTAGCTTTGTAATTAAGTTTTAAGTGTGCTTTCTTTGTATAAATTTTGTAAATTGTATATTTTATTATTTTCACGTGATCTTATGTTTTTATTAAATTTTCTTTATTTTTAGGAGCTTTGTGGACAAAAGACAACAAATGCACAAGCAAGACAACAAATGCACGAGCAAGACTACGATGTCGTGAGCCAAATGATTTTCACAAACCAAATAAAGAAAGGCATCAAATATGATGGAAAATGAAGCCATGGAATTTTCTAACTCCATTGGGCTTGCTCCACTCGAAATGGCCGTGGCTTGCCATGGAGGTCGCCATATATTCCATGGAGGGCGCCATATGCCTACGCCAGCCTTGACCTCTTCCGACTTAAAAAATCATAACTTTCTCATACGAAGTTGGATTGAGGCGCCGTCAGGGGCATTTGAAAGAAGACATCCATCTCAACAACCTTATAAAATACCTTGTTTTAATTATGAGTTTAAGGTATCCAAATAATTAAAATGGCTGACGTCAATGCAGGAGTAATGGTGATGACAAAGCATGACAAAAGCATGATGAAGCGTGACCTAAGTATGACCAGGCATGACCAAATGCATGAAATCTTATGTGTAGGGCGCCAAAGATGTCATGGAGGGCGCCATATAGCCACCTAGGCCATGGAGTGCGCCATTTTTGGCATGGAGGGCGCCATACATCCACCTAGGTCATGGAGGGCGCCATTTCTTGCATGGAGGGCGCCATGCATGACCTTGGCAGCCTCTAAAGTCATGAAATCAGCCAAAAATGGTGGCAAACATTGTGATATTCTCTTGCCAACTTACCTTAACTTATGTGGACTTTGGATGAAAGGTGGAGACAAGGTTAAATTAGTTAGTAAGATATTAGATTAAGTTATAATTTTATATTTTCTATTAGCTAAAGATTGTAATTAGTTAAGTAAGAAGCATTAGGCAAGTCATTCCATGACTTAGACACAATTTTCTCTCGGCCAAGGCAAGAAAAAAATCAGAGAGGGAAAAAACCAAACTTGGCTGAGAGAAAGAAAGGAGGGAGAGGCTGAGAGAAGAAAAATGAGAAGGAAGGAGAAGAGGAAAAAGAAGAACCAAGCTTGTTCTTGGATTTGTAAATCCTTCTTACCCTTTTTACTTCTTGCCTTTCTTATGCTTTCTATATAAATAATATGTATGTTAAGTGTGTTTATGTATTAAGTATGTTTATGTTTATGTTTTGTACAAATATGTGTGAGTAGTTTACTTATTAGTGTGATGCCTTGAAAACTTAAGTTTTCTAATGATATTTATTGGGTAAAAATGTTAAGGATCATGTATATGTTAAAGGACTTAATGCCTAGTCTAATTTGATCACTTAGAACTTTGATAATAATCGAGTCTTGGTCTTCGAGAGGAGAAAGATTTGATCAAACATTTAACTTGTTGATTCGCCGTCTTGTGAGATGTGGACTCCTCCTTGATGATGAATTGTCCTAAAGGGTGATACTTATAGTTGATGTTTAGTTAGAATTTTGTGTCTTGATGATTGCGAGGGCACGTCAAGTTCACTTGGTCCCAGCTAAGTATTAATTTAGACTAATCTAGCGCGAGAGTGTTGATTAGTCGCCTTGAAACACTCGGATCGTGACACGAACTTAAAAACCCAACGAACCATCTAGTTTACTTAAGTAATCTATGGTATCACACCACTTGTTTTAAGTTGATATATACCTTGTGTTCTTGTGTTTTATTTGTGTTCTTGCATGATTTAAATTGTTTTTTTTTAATTTTATGTATGTTAGTTTGTTAAGCCACCTAAACCAAACCAAAGAAACCAAAGACATAAAATTCCTAAATTTAAGTAAGTAAGCCGAGTAAAGCACAACCTCATTCCTCGTGGGATCGACAACCCTACTTCATAAAACTATATTGCGATGGTGGTTGGAGGTGTTTCACGACGCCGAAGACCACTATCATCACCTACGCACCATAAATAACTATAATCTGAAAACTCCCCTCTCTCTCACTGCCGTCGCACAATAAACTCCCAACTTGTATTTCCGAGATTGTATCAACGATCTCGTCAACATTATTCTTTCATGTACTCCATCTCCTCCTCCAGAATAGCATGATTGTATGGAACTAGGCGAAAGCGGCTTGCAAAAAATCGTACAATGGTGGTTTGATGAGGTGGAGGTTACCAACAATGGGAAGGATTCGTGGGCGCGGTGGATAGTTGTGCTTCCTCCAGAATAGGAGCTTCAAGGCGTCAAAAGTCCCCATCATGCGACGAGGTACAAGTACTAGTACTTGTTTACTTGGATACCGATACATGCATAACTCGGTATTAGTACCTAAACTTTAGTATTGTTATCTATTTACTTAAATAGTTTTACAATTTATTAATATTGGTACTCATTAACTTAAATATTGGTATTTATTTAATTTAATGTTAATACTCTTTAACTTTAATATTGATATTTGTTTAAGAATTACTTTATATTTTTAATGAATAATTTTCTTTTTTTATAATTTTCATACTTATTTCCTACTACTCTTTAATCTCCTCGAGTGAAAATTTATTTAGTCCCTACTCAATCTGAACCGATTGAAAAAATTTGTATAATAATTATAGAAATTGGATAATTTACGTATTAAAACTTTGGAAAAAGAGTTGATATACTGAAATTTATGAACAAATTTGTCACACCGCCTGAAGGAGGAGACCTCGAATATCCTCTATTTTTGGTGCATACGGGTTGGACATTCTGTTTAATCACATTTTGCTAGGTGAAATATAACATCATTAACTTTAATCAAAATATTTTAAAAATTTACTAATGATTGATTGATGAAATAAATTAGGTTAGTTTGAGCAGTTTGACGGAGACAAAATATATACCATCGATTAACTGATTTCCGAAAAGTTTCATAAAAATAGCCGACGGCAGGTTCCAACGGACGCGCAGCCACCACATTCATTGGGATAAAATGTAGGTCCTACCTTAGACCTTCCACAGCAGCGCCCAGGGGATGGGCATGGACGGGTTGGTCTCACGTGAGAAAGAAAAAAAAATTCAAAAAGAAAAAGAAGGGAAAGGGCCTACCCATCCCTTCGTTTGGATCCGGTGTTGAGGGAGATTTCCCTCAGTATATACTGAGGGTAATATAGGTCATTGGATCAGAATAGTTTTCTAAATATTATGATCCAATGGCCTACATTAATAAGAGTATTTTAGACTTTTTGACAAAATTACTGTTCATCCACTAATAAAATCACTGTTCATCCACTAATAAAATCACTGTACACTTTCAAATAAAATTACTGTTCATTTCGTTTGGATCCGAAACAAACCACCAATACAGCCAAGATAACCAGCAATGCAGCCAACGAAACCATTAATACAACCAAACAAACCAGTAATGCAACCAATAAAACCAGTAATACAATTAATGAAACCAGTAATACAACTAAGCAAACCACTAATGCAACCAAGCAAACCAGCAATGCAACCAAATAAACCAGTAATACAACTAAATAAACCAGTAATATAACAAAATAAACCAGCAACATAACTAAGCAAACCAGTAATGAAAAGAAGCAAACCAGCAATACAACCAAATAAACCAGTAATACAACAAAAAAAACCAGCAATGCAGCCAACGAAACCATCAATACAACCAAACAAACTAGTAATGTAACTAAGCAAACCAAGAATGCAACCAATAAAATCAGTAATATAACCAACGAAACCAGTAATACAACTAAATAAACCAGTAATATAACAAAATAAACCAGCAATATAACTAAGCAAACCGGTAATGAAAAGAAGCAAACCAGCAATAAAACCAAATAAACCAGTAATACAACAAAAAAAACCAGCAATAAAACCAAATAAACCAGTAATACAACAAAAAAACTAGCAATGCAGCCAACGAAACCATTAATACAACCAAACAAACCAGTAATGTAACTAAGCAAACCAGTAATATAACCAATAAAACCAGTAATATAACCAACGAAACTAGTAATACAACTAAATAAACCAGTAATATAACAAAATAAACCAGCAATATAACCAAGCAAACCAGTAATGAAAAGAAGCAAACCAGCAATAAAACCAAATAAACCAGTAATACAACAAAAAAACCAGCAATGCAACCAACGAAACCATCAATACAACCAAACAAACCAGTAATGCAGCAAAGCAAACCAATAATGCAGAAAATATAATTAACGAAACCAGTAATGTAACTAAAAAAACCAGTAATACAGCAAACCAAACCAGCAATGCAAAAAATAAATCAGCAATGCAAACCAACCAAACCAGTATGTAATTAGTGGATGAATAGTTAGTGGATGAATAGTAGTAGTGGGTAAATTGACATATATATCCTCCTCAGTATATACTGAGGAAAGACATCCTCAGCACCGTTCCCACTCCCCTCGGAAAGAAGGGGAGAGAGAAGGATAGTGTACCATCCCTCGGAAAGAATGGGGATGGGCGGGACCCAGCCCACTTTCAATAAAAATATATATTTTTTAATTTTTTATAATCTAATTTTTTAATCACTTCGTATATGTGTAACAATATTATTCATTCACAATATTTTTAAAACTAATATTTGGGATGGAAAAATCTTGGCAATTATCTATCGCTTTTAAAAAAATAAATAAATAACAAATAACAATTTTTAACTCCCTATAAATAAATATTGTTTAATTTTTGAAATTAATAATTTAATGAGAAGTACGAAATTTATATTAACGTGAATTAAAAAAATTAAAGTTAATTGAGTTAATGATGTGAAGGAAAGATATATTAATTGTTTATTGTTTGAGGATGGGTTAGGTTGGGATGCTGTTATGGGTAAAAAATAGAGTGTTGGGGAATGGATTGAGGTGGATGAATGAGAAATTAATTTAATATTTCAGGGATGGTTGGAGATGAGTTGGCTCGGAAATGCTGCTGCGAATAGTTTTAGGGGTTCTCAAAGACGGCGGTTGCCAAATTAAACTTCAAAACAAAATCAGCCAAAAAATAGAAAACTTTTCTCTCTCTTCTTTTAGAGAGAGAACTCTCTCTCCCTTGTAGTGGAGCCTTCTAGAGTTTTTTTACCCTTTCTTTTTTCCAGCGCCGCCTCAATCCTTCCACTCTCAACTGCAGCTTGGTCCACAGTCACTTCACCCACAGTCGCAGCTCGCCCCTTCCCTGACCTCAGTCCTCGACGTAGTCCTCTTCTAACCTCAGGCCTTAGCTTGCTCCACCAACCTCAATCACAGCTCGCTCCAATGACTATCAGCCACAACTCACTTCCCCGTCCGAGGCAAGAGTCCAATGCTAGAGTCCTTCGCCTCCCCGTCCTTAGTTTCCTACCGAGGCTAGAGTCTGCGTCCGGAGTTTACCCTTGCCGGAACTTGCTCTTGCCAGAGTTCGCTTGGGCTTTCCGACCAAGAACCTCTGTCGCCCTGGCTCCTCAAGCCTAGGTCTGAGCCTCCTCTAGACTTCGCCACAGTCTTAGCCTCAACAGCTTCTCACAGCTCCTCAAGTCTAGGCCCGAGCCTCCTCTAGGTTCCGTCACAACCTCCACCTCAGTCGAGACCTCATCCTTTTCACAGACCGCCTCAGCCTCGCTCAGTTGCTGGTTATTCTTCCGGAGTTTCAGGGGAGCACACTTTCGGTGCCCGGAGGGGTTGGTCGTTGTGGACCTCCCCTCCGGTCGTCTCTAATTTTGTCGACGACCTTGTTTTGGCTTTAGCGATGCCTTATGCCGGTTGTCTTTTGAGTTATTTTGTTATTTTGTCTCTATTCTGCGGATGACTTTTCGCTGCTGTCCTTTGTCGCTTTTGTCTAGATCATATTAGGTCTGATCGGAGATTCATATGGATCTCGGTCTCTTCCCTGACGACACAAGTGGATAATCTTGTCTTGGTTGAAGTTGTTCGACCTTGGCATTTATTTGAGCGCATCTTGTGTGCGCACAAATGCTCGATCTCACGAGTTTGCGTCTTAGATGTAAATTTGTGTTTATTGGCCGACTTTGGTTTCGGCAATTGTCCCCATTCATTTACACTTGTTGCTTTTCGGCCAACCTTCGCTTATGCCCTTGCCATCTTGTCGTCGGCAGCTTATGTATTTCATGTTCTTGCTATGTATTCTGTTCGATTAATCTAGGCTTCACGCCACTTTCGTAAAAAAAAGGGTGGTTGCTACGAATGTCTGCCACGTGTCATCATATATGAAAACTCTAATCGCATTGGCACGTTAACCAGAGATCTCGGTGCTGTGGCGGGATAAATTGTTTGTACAAATGAAGAATGACCTCACCCAATAATTGAGGCTATAGATTCCTTATCCTAATTAGGCTACTCGATTTTCGACCAAAATAAATAAATTAGGCTACTCGATTTTGGACAGCTATGCCAATTCAGTAATTTGATTTATTTTAATACGGCTCCACGTAACTCGAATTCCGTTTATCTGCTACAAGAAAAGGTTCGTTCTAAATTATTATCTGACAGAGTTACAATATGTTTTACTTATTTGATAATTAAGTGACACATGTTAAGCTCATTTATTTGATATACTGCATTACGTTATTAATTTTACATGTAAGTTGTATCATCGAATTTGTCCAAATTTCTCTTGAATTAATCAATGACATCTAATAAATAGACAAAACATGAATGATGACAAGACCAATATGGTAATTCATCTTTCTGAGGATAACCACCATATAAGTGGGAGAAGATTTGGTACCGTATGGTCGCATACAGAACAGTCCTGGACCAATAAGGAAGTGGTAAATATGGAATTAAGGAAATATAGGAAAAGGTTTGGGACCTTGTATTTAAATGTTTTTAATTTAATGTATTTTTTCAATTTAATAGATTTATTAAATGATCTTGTATTGAAACGTGTTTAATTTAATGGGTTTATTATAAAAGTATTATATTTAATTTATAAAATGGATTCTTCTGTTATGTACAAATTATATTAACGTAATCATACAAACTAATTATTTTAATATAACTGTAAACTATTTTAATTATTTTAATTAGTGTGACTTGATAACTATTTTAACACTATTTTAACAAAATAGTATAATCATTTTAACATACCCTTAAACATTATTTTAATAGAACCATATAAACTATTTTAATAATACATTACAAATCATTTTTTTAATATAAGTGAATAAATCATTTTATCATATATGTACAAATAATGTTAACATAATAGTACAAACTATTTTTACATATTCATATAAACTATTTTAATATATTCTGATAAATAATTTTAAATGACTAGTACAATAGTTTGATTTGTTCAGTTCAATAAATATTCATATTATATACAATGAATTGATCAATTTAATACAATACATTATTCTATTTTAATTTTTTTCCAAAATATTTTACGGGCATTTTGCATGGAAAATATCATGTATTTTTTAAAGAGATTTTTCCCAAATTTCAAAGTATGAGCTTAGTCTCTTAGATACAATTTTTGGGTCTACCTGGTATAATTGATTATTTAGTTTATTATAATAAATATATTAGATTGATATAACAAATCATATTGATATAATGAATTACCATATTTGATTTAATAGATTGATCAAATTTATACAAAGAATTACTATATTTTCAATTTACTTGGTAAAATATTTCACGGGCTTGATCATTATTTGTCACTAGTGTGAATGTCACTTTTTAAAAGTAGATTTTTTCCAATTCTAAAGTTGCTATAGTGAATTTCAGTGACTAATACAATAATTTTATCTTTCTGATTAAGAGATTTGCCTCTTTGTATAATAGATTAATTAATCTAATACAACAGATTACTTTTTTCCAAAATATTACACAGTCGTGCAACTGTTTGTCAATTGCATGAAAAATGTGCTTATATCTTTTTGAAATTTTTCCATACATCAATAATTTCTACAATAGATCTCAAAATTCATAACTAATGACTACCTAGTGATTGCTATTTAAGGAAACTTAAGAGTGCCAATTGACACCACGCAGAAGCTTATTAGTGAACTTGTGTGTGGCTAATTACATTTTAATTCAATTGGATAACAACATGATTTCTCTAGCATTGAAAATCTCACCCGGACCTCTTAATGAGAACACTGTAGCAATGTAATTATTTTGATAAAAATTCCAAACTTTCAAAAAATCCGAATAATTAAATCACTAGCTATTTTCCACAGTGTTTCACAAAAAATTAAACCAACTTTTTTATTCCTTAGGTTCATGCCATAAGGAGAATGTTGCATTCGTTCAACAATTTTTATTCAAGCAGTTGGAAAGATTAAGCAATAAGTCTCAATACGGACAACCAATAAGAGAGCATTTTCTAAAAAAATGCAATTAAATTGTACATCGATGCATATTGTCTCTAGTTTTAAGTTGACCTTTAGGGGGCATCCACACAAGAAACAACTGATCTTGAATGGGAGGAGTCACTTTTAAATATCAGAGACAAAACAGAAAAGTCTTGAAAATAGAGATTGTAAAATCCACGAAGAGAGAAGCCACTACATGTGGTGAGTCTGGCAACCATTTAAACTTATATGAGACTGATAAGAAAGACATAAAATTTGACGAGGAGCCTAATCAAATAATCTGCACTTTCAACCTCCCAACCCTTAAGCCACTAGTAGAACATTGACCAACTTGTTTTGTCCCTGATTAAGGGATTGAGAATTAAGAACTTAATTTTGCAAAAAGGAGGAAACATTTAGAGAACAAGAAGATAGATATAAAAAAATGAAGAAGAAAAGAATCAATTTATCAAAATATTATTATGCTCACAATTATATTTAATCTACCTATTTATAGCCCTGTAGGACGGTCGTGTAAGCCAAAGTACATTATAGTTACTACATAATTAACTCCAACTTAATTAGATTATTATAACTCTATCTAATAGAATTATTATATTTCTATATAGATTAAATATTCAAGTCAATATTTAATCTTGCCAACTTTAATTTATAAACTAAAACTATTTGTTGTGTGATTCATATGTCATGATATGCCAAGTGCTTAGTCGAACTAACAGTCTTAGTCAAGTCTTAGATAATAGACTAGACAATCTCTACATATGAGGTACGTTGTAAGAATACTGCAACTACCTATAATGCGAAACTCATTATGATACAGTCCTTTCATTCACGAGTATTTAATTAAGCCATGGACATAATTAAGTGTATATTCAAACAACTTAATTATATTATCTCATTCTAAGTGATCACATTGCTACTTTTAGACAACATTTTAAAAGTGACGTGCATTGGCTAATGGTTAATGATTCAATTTTTTAATTATATAAAACTTTTATTACCAAATGAAAGGAAAATACAGAAGGAAGTGAGAAAAGAGAAAAAGAAAATACAAATTTCAAGGCCTAAACAAAAACCATAAACGTTATCGTTGCCATACTACCGGTTGATACAAACAAACTCGACCAGACACATGCCAACGCTAATCATGTTTCTACCTCCCGTTTCTACCTGTGTAGCCGTAGCCCAGAGCAGGTCTCAGTAACATACCCCCCTCATCTTACGCGTGGGTGGAGTCGCCCATGACCCACTACCAACCATCCATTCTAGGTTAATGATTTAATTAGCTATGAGAAAATAAGTTTTCTCTCCAAATCTATTTGAAGAATGAACCGTATTATTGGCTCTACTACCATGCCTATGTACTTCGTGATGTGTCTAACACATGTTGTATCTATCACATTAGGAGGGCAAGCTTTGGTCATGGTTAAGGCCCATCACTCTATACATGTCGTGCATATTGATCTCAAATTAAAGAACTATTATACGACTCCACATACTGATATTCTCGTTGGTACGTAAATAGAATGCACCAAATTATTTTTTTCGCCAAATATATCAATACTCTCCAAAGTATTTGAGAGTCTATCATAAAACACCTAATATCTCGTAGCTATGAGAATCACTACATCCCTTTATGATTTGATGCAGATCGTACACCAGTCTCTATTCCATCATCGATATCTCATTCTCAATGATCATTAATTGGACAACTGAGAACTATGTTCATACTCATCTAGGATCTCACATTCTTAATAACAACACTAATTCATAAAAACACTAACATGAATATATACAAATAATCAAATATTATTTTTAATAATTGTAATGTCGAAATAAGTACAATGTCTTTAATAAACTAGAACCTAGGATTTTTTCAACCCAAAGTACCAAGGTGGCAAAGGACAAAAAGAGACTGGAATGGTGGTGATGAAAACCTTGTTGAGGATCCGAACGGAAGCTAGATTTTTTACTTTTCGAGTGAAAATCTCGACCCATTATTTACGCCTAAGTAAGAACCTGGTTAGAAAATTTCAACCCGCTGCTATAGATAAACAAGATTGAAAATAAATACATCATTAAATGATGGTGGAAGGTTTGTTTATAAGTAGTTGGTCGTGCAAAAATTAGTCGTCGTGCAAGAGCCAGAACCAAAAGAGAGTCAAATAATGTGATTATATGGCAAGAAGATCAAATTGGATAGTCAATTATGGCAAAAAAGACCAACTGGATAATATTGGAGGATCTCGCCCAATTGAGTGATCGTGCACTCATTTTGAATATCAATGGAAGATCACTTGTCTTCCATAATAAAACCAACGGCTACTTTCATAGTTAGCATCGAGATCAATTCTTTCCTAATGTATATATCCGTAATTGTAAGATGTAATACTTAATCGTGTACATACATATATGTATGTATGTATGTATACATATATATATATATATATGTAATGTAATGTATATATACATATACATATATATGTAGATGTATATGTACACACTCACTCAATAATCAAGTAGTCAAGTTATTCTCTCCAATTTACATTCTTTCTTTGAATCTCATGAATTTTGTTCATAAAAAAATGTGTCCCTTATTCTATTTTGTGCATCTATCTATCTATATATAATAAGGTCGAGTCTAGGACAATAGACGCCTAATTGGAATTGAGATAAACATATAAGCCCAAAATGAAACTATGACCAAAGTGACTCCCTAAACAGATTTGAACTCAAATTATCACACAAGTGACCTATTTATTATATAGACTCAAACTCAAGGACGACTCAAAACTCCGAGAGAAGCGACTCCTCCATCTCTCTTCTCCGAAATTGGATTCTATGGGGACTTCATAGAGGGTGTCCCCATATGGGGACAAGCGTCTTGATCGTTGGATTGACCTTAATTCTAAATTTTTGGGATCTGATGGTTTAAAATGCTCAAGGATAATATAGTCTTTTACCAAAACTAAAAAAGGTGGGTAGTTAATGCCTCCCTTAATTGTAGCCCCATTATCAATCCCATCATCATAAATAATTGCTACTTTTTAGGAATTTAAAATTTAAACAATTAAATTGTTACAGACCTTTAGACTTCTTTCGTCCATCCCATAACAAATAATTTATCCATAGAAACCATTTTTTTTTTAATTTTCTTCTCCCGCCACCAAGAACCAGTAAACTAGTAAATCAGTAAATCAGAAAACCAGTAAACCAGTAAATCAAAAAATTAGTAAACCAGTAAATCAATAAACCAATAAGCCAGAAAACCAATAAACCAGTAAATCAATAGTTCAGAAAACTAGTAAACCAATAAATCAATAAACCAGTAAACCAGAAAACCAATAATCTAGAAAATCAATAAACCAGTAAATCAATAAATCAGTAAACTAGTAAATCAATAAACAAATAACAGTAAACCAAAAAACCAGTAAACCAATAAACCAGTAAACCAATAAATCAGTAAACCAATAAACCAGTAAATGTAAATCAGTAAATCAATAAACAAATAAACAGTAAACCAATAAACCAGCAAATCATTAAACCAGTAAACCAATAAACCAATATATAGTAAACCAATAAACCAGTAAATCAATAAACAAATAAACAGTAAACCAATAAACCAGTAAATCAATAAACCAATAAACCAGTATAAAGAATATGTAGAAAACGTAGAAAGAATTGTTTAGTAATTAAAATAATGACGACTATTAATTAGGATTTTTGTGGGACTTAATTGATGGGAGAAATAAATTGCTAATTAGGTGGAAGGTTACTAATTGTTAATTAGGTAGGAGGTTAATTAATTGGAGAAACATATCAATTAATTCAAAATAGGATGGTAGTTACAGAGATTATGGAGAAAGAAAGAAATCAATAGAATTTTACCAAATTACCCTTTTTTATTAACTCCCTTCCTTTAGTCCCCATATGGGAACTAATAACTAGTCCCCTCCAAATCCACTCCCCTCTTCTCCTAGTGTAGAGGCTCGACAGACAATATCTCGTAGCAATTAAAAAAAAATATGGTTTCCTAAAAAAGTGCAATTAAGTTATACACGTTTTGAACCGTTCAGCGCCCAACATCTTCGGTTGATTTAATCTGATGAAAAGAGGTCGAAGCAGGTAACTAATATCGGAATCTGTTCTACCCTTTTGGATCTCGGCGACCATCAAGGGCCAGGTACTTGGCAAACGTAAGCAAGTTTCTTCAGTCCCGAACAGACAAATACAATGTTGGTCGTTGAGTCCTAATGGGCAATCACGGTGTTCCGGTAACATTTTTTATTTTAAATCTCCTTAAAAGTTCACCGTAGTTACTATCCTACCGTGCGTTCTAATACTACGTAAAAGTGTGTTTGAAGTTGGACATGTTAATATATCCTAGGTTTGGCATTCTTGTAGTAGTAAGAGGTTTGTTGATCATTTATTTATTTAATTTATTTGTACTAGAGATGGGCGAGCGGAAGGAGGACCGTGAGTACATTTGGAGTCACGTGCGGAAAATAACCAGCATCAGGAGGGTGAAATGCAACTACTGTAACCGTCTGTTTATGGGGAGGACTTCATTGATCAAGAGCCACCTTCTCCGGATAACGAATCCGTACGTAAAACTTTGCGACAAGGTGCCCCATGAGGTGACAATGGAGTTGAAGGAAATCAACAAAAGGCGTAAAATCGTAGGCGAAACAGGGGAGAGTTCGTTGCGTTCGGAACCACAGCAGCTACTCGGAGCAAGTACGACAGGAGGCCTTAAATTGGCGACAGCAAAGTTGGTGGGTTGTGCATTTCAAAGGAATTTGCGTGATGTATGGGGTTGGCTGATGAATGATGATATCCAGGGAGTCGGTCTTTGTGGGATGGGAGGCATAGGAAAGACCACATTGGCCAAACATATCAACAACAGCCTGCTAAATGTTGCTAATCCATTCCAGCATGTTATCTGGGTTCGCGTGCCGAGGGATTTCAGCATTAGAAAGTTGCAGAATGCCATTGCAGTAGCTGTGGGATTGAGTTTGCCGAGTTTTGCAGAGGAGGATGCAAATGGAGCACGGCTGCGACAGACGTTGCTAGAGAAGAAGAAATCGGTCCTCATCTTGGATGACGTATGGGAGTTTGTTGATCTTGAACGTGTAGGAGTTCCCGTTGGTTCCGATGCTTGCAAGTTGGTTGTCACATCTCGTATCTTGAGTGTTTGCCGACGGACTGCCTGCCAACAAATTATCAAGCTGTGCACCCTATCAAAGGAAGAAAGTTGGAATATGTTCTTGGCTGCTGCTGCTACTCCTGGGAATGAAACAGCAAAACTTTGTGGTCAAGTTGAAGAGGTTGCAAAGTCTGTTGTGGCGAAATGTCAAGGTCTGCCACTTGCAATTGAAACAATTGCAAATTGCATGAGAGGTGAGGTTGACTACCTCATCGAATGGAGAATCTTGTTGCAAGAATTGGAAGGTTCAATTACAGTGCCGAGGAAGCAACTGATAAAGGAACTATTCGATTCGTTGATGCTAAGTTACGATGCCCTGCATAATTCAACGATAAAACAAGTGTTTATGCTATGTGCATTGTTGCAGGCAGATAACGAATCTAATTATGGAGATGATTTCAACAATAAACAAGATTTGGTATGCTGGTTGGTTGCCAACGGACTGACTGAACAACTTGAGAGCAGGCAGATAGAATTCGACTTGATGCACCACTCACTTAATTTAATTGAAGATGCTGGCTTGTTGTCGTTCATGCCGTGTACGAAAGTTCACGGGCTAGTGCGGGTTATGGCTATCTTAACTAAGAAAGAAAGAAGCGGCGATGTCATAATCGAGGTTAATAATAAGGAGCTAAAACATCTTCCTGAATATGAGAAATGGACCAGTGATGTGAAGGAAGTATTCTTGGCTGATACAAGCATCGCAAGGATTGATCCATCCTGCAACCCACCAAAATGTCCACAACTCTCATCACTCTACTTGTGTCGCAACAAGTACCTTGAATCGATTGCAGATTGTTTCTTCCAGTATCTTTCCGGGCTCCAAGTTCTTGATCTTTCTGATACACAAATTGTGAGTTTGCCGTATTCCATATGCGAGTTAGTCAATCTTACTTCGCTGATTGTCTGTCGGTGCCAAAAATTGAAGTATGTGCCGCCGGTATCGAAGCTTGTGGCACTGAAGAAGTTGAATATGGACAGTTGTGGGATTCAACAAGTTCCCCGGGGCATGAAATTTCTAAGTGGTCTTAATTATCTCAATCTCTTAGCAACACGAATACAAAATCGTGAGTTACCAGATGGTTTGTTAACCAGTCTTCCTAATCTACAGTTTCTCATGGTTAGTACATGCATCAAATTGGAGGACTTGGAAGCATTGAAGAAATTGGAAACACTAATATGTGGCTTCAATTTTCATGGCAGCTTAAATCAGTTGACTCGTGTTATCAATGACGCTAAAAGGCAGCGACTGAGTCGATTCACTCTTTATATTGGAGATGCGAGCAAAATAACTTTCATTGATATGTACAGAGTATATCCTAAGCTTGGTTTAGTGTATGAGCAAGAGGTAAAACTTCTTGGTGGTAGGATTGGAGAAGATGACGGTCTCCGACCGATATTTCTTCCGGAAAATATCCAAAGTTTGGTTATTAAGGACGAGTTCCCCGTTGGGAAGAGCTTAGTGCTGCAGAGTGGAGGAGCTGGATTGAGATGCTTAGCAATTCGATGGTGCCGCAGCCTAGAATATCTGTGTTCTTTGCAGCCTTCTGCTTCTTCTTCTGCTTCTTCTAGTGGTATTCCAGTTGAATGCCTTGAGGTTCTTGAACTAAACTCGTTGAATGGCTTCCTCAGTCTATTTGGTAATAATGGGAATGTGCCTTTTTCTTCCCCTGGTGTTTTCTGCCAGCTCCGGAGTCTAAGCATCAGTAACTGCCCGAAGATCGTTACATTGTTTCCTCCGAATCTGGTAGCAAATTTTCAGAAACTCGAGCAGCTCATTGTCAAATGTTGTGCTGCAGTGCAAGTGATATTCGAAGACGAAAACAACAGCATGCTCAACCTTCCGAAGCTCAAGATTCTTGATTTGCTAGAATTACCAGCGTTGCAAAGAATCTGTCGCGGAACAATGATATGTGCATCTCTGCAGAAGATACGCGTGATCCGCTGCGAAAAATTGCTCGCCATTCCTATACGTCTGCCCATACCTTCGCTCGAACTAGTGGCCGCTAGTCCGGAAGGCTGGTGGCACTCAGTCTACTGGGGGAATCACGATCTAAAAGCTCGTCTTCCATTGAAAACGGAAAACTACGTGTCTGATACGGATTACCATTCTAATGCTGATTACAATACTGATCCACCGTACGACATTGGTGGATATTACGACTCCGATTGAGCAATCGGACAGAGGTTCGAACTGATCTTTACTGTTAAATGTTAGCAGATTTACTTTGGTTTCCATCTTCCTTGCTCGGATGGTGCTTCTTCAGCTATTAGCTTTCGTCATTTAATTTGCTCAAAATTTTACAGTGGTTTTGAGTATTTTGTCCTTCAAAATAATTTATGGCACTTGCTTGAATAGCTTATTTAATATTTTACTATCTTCTCAAGTCCATGTCTATTCATCATCATCTATAATTTAGCTTGGTTGGTGAGATATTGACCGAAAAATAAGACGCCAACTAGTAAAATATACTGTGAGCAATTCAAATTATTCAAGATTTTTTTTTCCACAAAACAATCGGCAACAAAGTTATGAGTGAGAACGTGAGCATTGAACATTGAACATACATCTCCTGATTCTGTTTTTTTTTTTCGTTTTTGGAATAATAGAATATATTATTTGGGGATTATTTTTTTCGACCTTTGACACAATAGTTAATTTCATAGTTATTTACTCCTGTTATTTAATTAATTTAATCAATTAGATAATCCAAAGAAGACCAACATAGTTTTTTTTTTTGAATAGGGTGCCCCAATACGGAATTTGATTATGTCGTTCTTGAAGACAAATTTTGGTTTATTTTGATAACTCAATAAAATATCAAAATAATTAGATATTTTAGTAAAAAATAGATTTTCGTAAAAAGATTATTGTATTCATATTCAATACAGTACGATACTAAAACATATATTTTTTCTCTTTTCTAAACGAAGTACTCATTATTTTTCGCACATTTTTTTTTATCAAATTTTATCGTAAAATAATTTTACCAATACCAACTATTTTATCCTTGAAAGAATGGGCTACAATAGCTAGGATGTAATCGTTGCCATACTTATATAAGGGGTTTGCCCAATTGCCCCGCCTCTTTCACCAAATACAATATATGTTTGCTTTAACGATTACCAACATTTTTCTAACTATATGAAGAGGTTGTTAGAAGTTTCATATAGGTTTAAAAAAGTTAAATTATCCTCAGGTCCCTGACTTATGTTCGTTTTTGTGGTAGAGTCTCTGGTTTATAAGAATTTGATTTAAGGTCCAAATTTTTTAAATTAATATTGGTCTCGGGTCCTTGGCTGATGTCAGCAATTTTTTTATCACTAAAATGACTAAAATACCCTTAGACAAAAAAAATAAAAAATACATCTTCTTCAACCTTTAACACTCCAATGAACATCAACCCAAAGTTAGAAATGCATTAATTACAACACTAATATGAAACAAAAACAAATCAAAACTTGCAAATCCCTCCTCGACTCCCAAACTCTGCCAAGTGAACCAAATCGGAATTAGGGTTTCAACTCACTCTCATCCCTATCCACTACGGTCATCTAGATCCTCCACTACGAGCTTCCCGGACATGTACACGCCTACACGACCCTCCAACTCACTCTCTTCCCCATCCACTTCACCTCCATCATTCCCACCATCACCTAGTCTCACTACTGGCACCATTAACACAGCAATCCACATGTAAAGAGACCTCATCCTCACTCCTAAAAGCCTACCCACAAATCAGCCACTCAAAGACATTCAATGAAAACTCATTCTGGGTTTGACTCTGCCCAAATCTGGGTCAACCAAATTGGTCGGACCCTCTCCCAAAGGCAGCTCCTTTCGGGCCAAAGGCTCCGGCTTTAACTCTGCCTAGATCTGGGTCTGACCCCAAGTCGGCCCCGGAAGGTTCACAAGCTGGGCGTTTGAACTTGCCCAAGGAGGACGATCCACCTCCCAAGACGTGACCTTGGCCTTTGAACTTGCCCGAGGAGGAGGAGAAAGAAGAAGACACCCGAGGATGATCCCCCTGTTGCTTCATAGAGGTGAAGTGGATGGGGATTTGGGGAGATGTTATGAGCTTGGTAGTGAACAGAGGGGACGAGGTGGAGAGGTGATGGTGTTTGTCGATGGTGGAGGGACTTGATCTGGTCGACCTGCTTGATAGCGGCGGCCCTAAGCTGGTCGACCTTCTTGGAGGCCTTGACGACGTGATTTATGCCTCGCTGATGTGATTTATGGGGTTCATTTGGGCTCGATGAATTCGTGCTTCATGTATCGGATTTTACTAAAATCCTTGGGTTTTGTTTGTGTTTAGTTTGAACTGGTTAGATTTTGTACGATGTAGAACTGATTGCGTTCGATGTTCATCGAGTGGAATGTCAGAGGACAGATCGTTATTATTCCCATCTTTAGAAGTGAGAGTTTCGTAGTCGATGTGGCCGGGGAGAAAAAGAGAAGGAAGAAGATGGAGGAGGAGGGAGGGCAGAAGATTGAAGAAGATGATTTTTTAGTTTTTTTATTAAAGAGTATTCTAGTCATTTTACTGATAAAAAAAATTGCTGACATCATCCTCATTTATATTAGGGACCTGAGAGTAATATTAATTCAAAAAGTAAGGACCTTATATCTAATTCAAATTATTCATGGACCCTATTACAAAAACGACCATAAGTCAAGGACCTGAAGGTAATTTACCCTTTAAAAAAATATGGTTCTATCAATCTGACTTCGAATAAAATATTTGGTGCATTAGATTTGAGTTTAATACAACAACCTAGCGAACCGCCCAAAATTCTGTTCGACACCGATGGATATTATCTGATTAAGTAATTGCATGGGTTGAGAGGTTTGTTGTCAATAAATGAAACTCAGAATGTGGGTTGCACAATGCCTCTTTCTTTTTATTCCGTTATACTCGCTGTTAACCGGCAATAGCTAGACAGATAAATTATATATTTACCACCTTTTACGTTGAGGTGTGATTATTCTTTGAACTAATTAATTCAAATTTGACGTACCAAAAATTTTAATCTACATTTGATGTACGCAAATCACAATGGCCGGCAAAATTTTCCTTACGGAATTGTATTCCCAAAACTTGAACCGGAAAACTTTCATGTGAAATATTCTTAGTACACCTAACTTGATTCAGTAAAATTATAAAAAATCATCAAATTAGTATCTCAATTGCATATCCAACTCCTTCCAAACTAGAAAGTGCGCATCCAAGTAAAAGTGATAAGAATTTTGGTCCTTCACCAAACAAGATGCAATCGTTTGATTGAGGTTTTATAAGCGAAATCGAACACTACTTAAGTTTAAGCTCAAAAAAATCACAGAAGATGACAAAACTTTATCTACTAAATTTAAGATTGTTTTATTTAATTGCGTTAGAACAATCTCGACCAATTTATCTCAATCACAAGTTATACAAATACAATCCTTTTGTACAAAAAAAAAACTTTTAAATTGCCGTTTGAGAGTTGCCTAACTAGTAAAGTGATGAGGTGGGGAAATACACATAAACGTAACATACCAGAGTTCAAAACCTCAACTAGTATTGTAGTATACATATTCGAGTCTTTTTTAAATAATAATTTTCTGAACTAAATTTATTTTACATTGCAACATTATATTAGATACTAGAAGAAGTTACGCTTCTAAATCAGAATAGGGACAAAGGCAAAACGAGAGGCCCGAAATCGATAGCCTTATTACGTTCTTGCGGTAGCTGTGTGCTTTGTGTCTGTCCCTCCAACACTGAAGCTTGGCTTACCTTATCCTATCCAACATCTCTTATTCCTTCATGTCTTCACTCTAACATCTTAGCTATAATATTATCATCATCTTCATCTTCTCCACCAGAGTGTCTCCTTCTTTTCTTGTTTGGTCTAATATTACTCTCGGGTTCTTACTTGTCTCCTCCCTGACATCTTAGCTACGATGTCATCATCATCATCATCATCTTCTCATCTAGTTCATCCATAAAGAAAAAAAAATGCTAGCTATAGTAATATAATTAACATGTTTGCTTAAGTTTTCAAATTATTATTATGGTTTCTCTGGTTGTTGTGTTAGTCTGTCATCAAGCTGGTTTCAAGCTGTGTTTTACCAATCAACCGGTGCAATTTTAAATTTACACATTTTTTTTGCACGGAGGAAGGAAATTGAGTCGATAAATTCAATTGGGTCATTGGTATTATCGGCAATTTTTGAGGTGGAAATAATTATAAATCGAGCCAAGGTTTCGAGTCAATAATGGCTCCTAAGGCTGGGAAGACGAAGACACATAAAGCAAAGGGGGAGAAAAAGAAGAAGGAAGAGAAAGGTCATCTTCTATAATTTTCTCACCCTTAATTTAATTGATTTGCCATTTCCTTCTTCATTTTTTTTTAACTCTCCTCTTTTATTTTGGATTAAGTTGTTTATTCTAGTATAATGCAAGTGAAGATTAAAATAAAAAGCACCACTAACCCTTCTGACAATGTATGGTTCAAAACTTGCTTAGCCATTGTTATGCCTTATCCTTCTACTCAGGAACCCAATTGGAAGCTTATCAACTGATACGTAATATTTAGTATTTACGAGTAAAAATATATAATTTGGAGGACAACCCTCTTGATAAGGTTCAATTTTGAAAATCGAATGTTCATGAAAATGAAAGTTTATAAGTTTTATATTAGTTTTTAGTTTATTTGTGTATATAATAATAATATTAACAATTCTTGTGTGATATTACTAACTGTAATTTTCTTTTTTGGTGGTCAGTTTTACCGACTGTTATAGAAATCACCGTTGAAACATCAGATGATTCACAAGTAACTCTCAAGGTACACATATTTATAGATGGGAATGTTCTGTCTTTAATATTTGAATAATTTAGTTATTTTGTTAATAAATTTATGATAAATATATATTTTTTTTTAAAATAACAACAGTTGGAGACTAAGAGTTCACATTCATATATTTATTTGATTGACTAAATTATACTGAACCGGAAACGAATTTACCTCACCTTTGTTACGTATGAAGGGAATATCGACGGACAGGATCTTAGATGTGAGGAAGCTTTTGGCGGTCCACGTGGAGACATGTCATTTGACTAACTATTCGCTATCTCACGAGGTACCCCTCTACTTTTACTTATTTCTCTTCTTGGCCCAAACATTCCTCGAAATGTCATTACTAGTTACCACAAAGTAGGACCATATTCCCAATCACATAATCAATTTGTTTCAAATTGGAAAAGATTTATCGGCCACTTATATCTATTTTTGGTAATACAAAGTGGGACACTGGTCTTCTGAACATATAAATGCTAGCCACTATCACCATCACATGTATCTGATCCATCTGTCTAAAATCATAAGTATTGGTATTATAGAATACCTCAGATGTATGATTCGACTTTAAATACAAAATTTGGGATGACCCAATTTTTTTCACTTGAAAAAAATATTCCGTTGGTGTAAATAAGAACGAATTTTCAAATGGGGGTGAAAAGAAACAATAAATCTATAAAATTGCACAAAAAATATAATATTTTTAAAAAACTACTAAAGTGGGCCCAAAGTTAGCCCACAGAAACTGACTTGAGTATTGGGCCTAACAGGTACGAGGCCCAAGACTGAATGACGCCGTAGACATACTATCTCTGAAGCCGTACACCCTCACGATCGTCGAAGGTGAAAAACGCGACCGTTTGGATTCAAAAAACCCCTAACGACTTTTCCTTTTCCCGCCTTTCTAATTCCCCCGATAACCGTCGACACAGAGGACTACACGGAGGATCGCTCGGTTTCCCACATCCGCCGCCTCCTCGACATCGTCGCGTGCACCACCGCCTTCGGCCTGAAGGCACGTGCCGGCTCGCCCAAGGACCAAAACGATGCCGAACTGCTCGCGCTTGCCGCGATGGCAGGGGACAAGGTTAAGAGTCCCGGTACTAACAGCGAGAAGAATGATGGGCTGGCCGCCGCGGTGGAGGCGATATCGATGTGTCCTCCGCCCCAGCTCGGGCAGTTTTACGAGTTCTTCTCCCTCTCCAACCTCACCCCTCCACTCCATTGTAAGTGCACCTTTTTTTTTGTTTTTGGCGATTTTGTAAATTATATCTTTTATTGTTTTGATTTTGTGTTGTTGTTCTAGATATACGGAGGTCGACGCGCCCGTTCGTGAAAGAGAAGACGGAGGACGATTTCTTCCAGATTGATGTGAGTTTGCTTTTTTTTAAATCCGTTTTATTGAGTTCATTATTAAGAATCTCGCATCGCTTAATGCAAAAGTGGGGGAAAGTTTATAAGTGTGGATAATCCACCAACGCATTGTCTTAGAGGCTCCGGGGAAGTATTTCCCGGTGGAAATATTTCCTGTGCGTTGAGAATCACACGTTGCTTGGTGTAAGGTTTATAATTTTCCAAGGTTTTAAGTTGGATATAGAGATTCTAGCATAATATCAGAGCTGGTTGATCGTGTGCCCATTATTATGCTTGCATGAGCATCATTTCTTGCACATCGGCGAAGTCAAACCCTTGTAATTTTTAACCTGATGGGTCTCGTTTGAGGGGTCGTGTTGAGAATCTCACATCGGTTAATGCAAAAGTGTGGAAAATCCATCATCCCATTTCCTTAAGGTTTTAGGCTGGATATGGAGATTCTAACACTTATAATAGCACGTATGAAGAGAGAGATCACTAGAATGTGGAAGTTGGAGAAGAAAAGAAATGAAAATTAGTGAATTTGTATCGCAGGCTCGGGTATGTAACGGGAAACCGATGACTATAGTGGCTTCAAGGAAAGGGTTTTATCCTGCTGGAAAACACTCCTTCCTCTGCCACTCTTTAGTAAGCCTTCTGCAGCAGATCAGCAGAGGTTTTGATGCTGTAAGTCCGTCTTGATCCCAAACCTATTTGATGTGTCTACGCCTTGTCAAACATACGGCTTTCTGACTCTTTTTGATACTATGGATGCAGGCATATAAAGCTCTAATGAAGGCCTTCACCGAGCACAATAAGGTAGTTTGTGCACCATGGCATCAAAAACTGTGGGGGACTGTCATTTGATAAAGGCAAATAACTTTGGTTTCTTTTGTTTGATTCAGTTTGGTAACCTCCCATATGGTTTCCGGTCAAACACTTGGGTAGTTCCTCCAGTTGTTGCTGAAAACCCGTCCGTTTTTCCCCCACTTCCTGTGGAAGATGAGAATTGGGGAGGGAATGGAGGAGGCCAAGGGAGAGATGGGAGGCATAATAACAGACCATGGGCTAAGGAGTTTGCCATCTTGGCTGCAATGCCTTGTAAAACTCAAGAGGAGAGACAAATCCGTGATCGGAAAGCTTTTCTTCTGCATACTTTATTTGTCGACGTTGCTGTTTTTAAAGCTGTGGAAGCTATCAAGCATGTTGTTGAGACTAGTTCTTGCACTTCATTATGCGAGGAAAAAGTTGGGGACTTGTCCATTCAGGTGAAAAGAGATGCCACCGATGCAAGTGTCAAGTTGGATTCTAAAAATGATGGAAGTCGGGTTCTCGGGGTGTCGCAGGAAGAACTTGCTCGTAGAAATCTACTTAAAGGAATAACAGCTGATGAAAGTGCAACTGTTCATGTAAGCAAATATATTTTAATTGCTGCCTATCAACTGCCTGAAGCATAATAATAAATCTGTATCTGAAGTTCGAGTTCTCTCCTGTAGGATACTTCTACTCTAGGTGTTGTGGTTGTTCGACACTGCGGCTTTACAGCTATAGTCAAAGTCGCAGCAGACATTGACTGGAAGGAGAATCCTATTCCCCGGGACATTGACATTGAGGACCAGCCTGAAGGAGGAGCCAATGCCTTGAACGTTAACAGGTATAACGATTATTTGTTAACGATCTTCTGGATTTCACCTTTTGTTTGGATTAGATCTATTAATGTTGTATACTTCTTACTAATATGTTTTACTCTCCAAATTTATTCTGTGTTAATATTTTTTTCAGCTTGAGAATGTTACTACATAAGCCATCTGCAGCTCAGTTATTGAGCACAGTCCAGCGAGTGCAAAACGGAGAAAATGAAACTGCACGTGCGGCCAGGTCTTTAGTGATGTCAGCGCTGGAGGATAGTCTGTCCAAATTGCAAGAGGAACCTGGCGAGTGTAACAAGTCCATCAGATGGGAGTTAGGAGCATGTTGGGTTCAACATTTGCAGAATCAAGCTTCTGGAAAGACAGATTCTACGAAACCAGAAGAAACAAAGCCTGAGCCTGCTGTGAAGGGACTCGGAAAGCAAGGTGTGCTACTCAAAGATATCAGGAAGAAAAACAAAAGTGAAGATGGAAAAGATGGCAGTAATAATATTTGCCTGACTAAGAAATCGGATACTTCCAGTCAGAAAGAATTAGAGAAAAAGGAAGAGGAAATGGAAGCTTTGTGGAAAACACTGCTTCCTGAGGCATCTTATTTGCGCCTTAAAGAGTCAGAAACTGGTCTTCACCTCAAGGTACATCTGTTGACTGTTCTATATAGCTCTTCAGCTGATTCAGTACTTCTGGAGCTTGTTCTTTAACTAATTAAAGACCGGAGCTTGTTCATTACCATCTTGAGATAAAATTCTGTCTGCACGTTTTTTGCAGACCCAAGATGAGTTAATAGAAATGGCCCACAAGTATTATGTTGATGTTGCTCTACCAAAGCTGGTCAGTTTGTCAGCTCTCTATATTTGTTCTCTAACCAGAGTTTTGTACTCAGAATGGCTGAGTGTATGCAAATTTTGTATAGGTGGCAGATTTTGGCTCACTTGAACTTTCTCCTGTTGATGGAAGAACCTTGACTGACTTTATGCACACCAGGGGATTGAAAATGTGTTCTTTGGGGCATGTGGTAAGCATTCTCATATTCCAGGCAAAGTATGTTTCTCATTTTCAATTCCTCTCACGAACTCCAAGTCTTCTATTGGTAGTTTGTTTACCTTTGAGCTGCTAAAATAGAAGCATTATTGGTTCGTTTATCAATATTTATTCTGTTTTTCATGATAGGTTGAACTAGCTGATAAGCTCCCGCATGTGCAATCACTTTGCATTCATGAAATGATCATTCGGGCCTTTAAACATATATTACAAGCCGTTGTAGCAGCAGTTCCTAATGTTGCCGATGGTGCTGCATCAATCGCTACATGTCTTAATGTATTGCTCGGCACGCCCTCCATTCAAAATGAGGATCAGGACACCGTGAAGGTCCATGGATTGAAGTGGAAATGGGTGGAAACGTTTCTTAGGAAACGGTTTGGGTGGCATTGGAGGCATGAAGACAACCATGAATTAAGAAAGTTCACCATCCTTCGTGGACTAGCACACAAGGTTAGAACATTGATCTTGATGCTAGATGCATCCAGGATTACGGACGCTGCTCTTACATTGTTGTGAATGTTTGTTAGGTTGGACTCGAGCTTCTGCCAAGGGACTACGATATGGACTCTGTATCTCCTTTCAGGAAGACAGATGTTATAAGCATGGTGCCTGTATACAAGGTAAGGGAATGATTAAATACAACTAATCACGGTAGTTTCAGTAAATGATCCGTGTTATACCGTCCTCCAGCACGTTGCGTGCTCATCTGCCGATGGCCGTACGCTACTGGAATCCTCTAAAACTTCATTGGACAAAGGCAAACTGGAGGATGCTGTTAATTATGGAACCAAGGTCATCACAGCTCTCCATCATTTGCCTTTTTGCTCGCATCTTTTTCCGAAGCCAAAAGTTTAACAACTTGTTTCATGGTGTTCTGAAGGCTCTTGCAAAACTTGTATCGGTATGTGGTCCTTATCATCGGATGACAGCCGGAGCATACAGTCTTCTGGCAGTCGTACTCTATCACACTGGGGACTTTAATCAGGTTTGATTTCTTTCTCTTGCTTAGTTTACTTGGTCTGTAGCTTGCATGATTAAGTACTTAAATCAGTTTCTGATATAAAATTTTGTCCTAATCTTGATTTTCTGATCTAAATGTTGCTTTTTCAGGCAACTATTTATCAGCAAAAGGCTTTGGACATTAATGAGAGGGAGCTTGGACTGGATCATCCTGATACAATGAAAAGTTATGGAGATTTAGCGGTCTTTTATTATCGTCTTCAGCATACAGAACTGGCCTTGAAGTATGCTTTTCAATAACATTCCCCTTTTGATTTAGTCTTACATTTATAAAGAAACGCGTCGACGTCTTTTATTTCAGCTGACTTTTCTAATTATAGGTATGTCAACCGTGCATTATATCTACTACACTTGACTTGTGGACCATCTCATCCAAACACGGCTGCTACCTACATCAACGTTGCCATGATGGAAGAAGGACTCGGAAATGTTCACGTCGCTCTTAGGTATCTCCACGAGGCTCTCAAATGTAACCAGAGATTACTTGGAGCTGATCATATACAGGTTAATCCTCTGATCTTTCTTGTGAACACATACAACTTCTGATAGCGCCCATCCCATCTATTTCCTGGCCGATGAAGCAAATATAACCTGTAGCTTCTTACTAAGAACTCTTTCAATTTAGGTGCTTCGGTACATGTCAGCTTTACTCCCTAATCATTTGCCTTATCTTCTCTGTTATATAACCAACAATGAATCTTTTTTCTACGTCATAGACCGCCGCCAGCTACCATGCCATAGCAATCGCGCTCTCGCTTATGGAAGCGTACTCATTGAGTGTTCAGCACGAACAAACTACATTGCAGATTCTGCAAACCAAACTGGGGTCTGAAGATCTCCGAACACAGGTACTTGCTTCAAAATGCTAGAGGTCAGATATTATTAGTTTGTCAGTTCTTGTTGTGATCGAGGATCTTCATATATAGTTCCTGTTGTGACTATGATCTTCGTATAGAGATCTTATGCAATGTACTTCGGCAGGACGCAGCTGCCTGGCTAGAGTATTTCGAATCCAAGGCTCTGGAGCAGCAAGAAGCTGCACGTAATGGAACGCCAAAGCCAGATGCCTCGATCTCCAGTAAAGGCCATCTAAGGTGACATCTCCTGTGCAGCCACATTTGTACATCTGAAACAGAATTCATTCATATCTTAACTCGAAAGAATGTTTTAAATCATCTAATCAAATGACAGAAAATTGTTTTGAATAAAAGTTGTCACTGTGCTTCAGTGTGTCAGACCTTTTGGATTACATTGCTCCGGAGGCAGACTCGAAAGCAAGAGAAGCACAAAAGAAGGCCCGTGCAAAGGTAATAACCCTTGACATGTTTGCTTCCAATGTCACCAAATGTGAGCATCCTTTTGGTGAATAAGAAAATTTCCTGTCGGACCCTAGATCAAAGGCAGACCTGGACACAATGGGGAAGCCATCCCGGAAGAGTACACGACGGATGAGACTTTGCCACCAACTTCCACTGAGAATCCAAATGACAAAGAAAACAAGTCAGAAGAGCAGTTGGGAGAGCCTAAGAAAGAAAAGCCTGATACAAGTCCCCGAGAAGAATCCACGTTCAATAGAAATGATTATATCGTGGAGGAAGAGGATCTAGATGAAGGATGGCAAGAGGCTGTTTCAAAAAGCCGTGCTCCATCCACTCGCAAGTCTTCCAATTCCAGGAGACCTAGCTTAGCGAAACTGAATACCAACTTCACCAATGTGTCTCAGTCATCAAGATTCCGTGGAAAACCCTTCACGTCCCCAAAAACTAGCTCAAGTGATTCGTCCCCTTCCACCGTAACTCCTTCAGCTAAAAAGTTTGTGAAGAGCGTGAGCTTCAATCCGAAAGCAAATAGTCCTGGATCCCCTGCTGCTGCTAAGTCAGCTCTAGCTACTCCTGCTGTGGCTGAACAAGTTCCAAAATCAGCCCCAGTGGCAAGCTCAATCAGCCTCCAGGCAGCGGGAAAGCTGTTTTCTTACAAGGAAGTTGCTTTAGCTCCCCCAGGAACAATTGTGAAAGCAGTAGCCGTGCAACTGCCCAAGGAAAACCCTCCTACAGAATCAAATCTGCAGGTTTTCCAAGAGAAAGCTGCAACCGAGGCTACACCTGATGAGGACACAGCAACCAAAGTTGTAGAGTGCGAAAAGCTTCAAGTTCCTGCTAAAGACCCTATAACTGACAAGAATGTACAGGGAGTAGAGGCTGTGATTGTAAGGGCAGTGGAGGAATCTGAGACTCCTGATGTTGATACAACAGAAACAAGCGGCTCTGTAGCGGTTGCAGAAACGAGACCTGGAGATCTCGACTCTTCGATATGTACAGACACCAGTGTGTCTGATATTAAAAAACCAGAGAAAGTAGCACCGGATGGTACACCAGCTGTTGCTTCTAGCACTGAACCGCAACTAGTTCTGAATGATAATTCTGATTCGGTGCATGAGAAGCACAATCCGAGTATACAAGATGTGATATCCCATGATGTACCCAATGACAGTCCGAATGATAAGCCGTCACCGGATGAAGGAGGCAAACAAGAAGCAGAAACGGGAAAGGAAGCAACCAAGAAGCTTTCTGCAGCTGCACCACCATTTAATCCATCCACGGTTCCTGTTTTCGGCACAGTTCCCATTCCAGGATTCAAGGAGCTCGGAGGGATACTGCCGCCACCTGTTAACATCTCTCCGATGGTTCCTATCAATCATGTCCGTAGATCACCCCATCAGTCTGCAACTGCTCGAGTTCCCTACGGTCCGAGGTTGTCTGGTGGATACAATAGATCAGGAAATCGGATGCCACGGAACAAACTGAACTTCCACCACAGTGATCATACTGGAGACAGCAATCACTTCAACCCTCCTCGGATAATGAATCCACACGCAGCTGAATATGTACCTGGCCAACCTTGGGTATCCAACGGCTATCCTGTGTCACCAAATGGTTACTTGGCTGCACCAAATGGTGTGCTCTTGTCTCCAACATCACCTGACGGATATCCGGCACTAAATGCCGTTCCAGTGGTTCAGAACGGTACACCAGGAACTGCAGTTACTGCTGCGGAGGCAGCTACAATAATCAGTTTGGACAACGGCACTGAAAGCAAATGCGAAGCTGCAACAGAGAGCTGTGGGGAATCCGTGACAGAAGCAGGCGCAGAAAGCCAGCCAGATCAGTCGAAATGTGATTGCTATCCCGAAGAGAAGACACAGGACACTGAAGAAAAGCCCGGAAAAGTAGGTGCAGCAGCTGAAGAAACTGCAGAAAAGGAGAAACAAAGCAAGTGCTGGGCAGATTACAGTGACAATGAGCCTGAAATTGTTGAAGTTACAAGGTGATGAACTCTTACGAGTATTTCTGGTAAGAAATGGGTGATGTTCTTGCCGACCATATTATACAGTTAAACCATGACGGGAAGGTAGAATGACTGGAAGGAGAATAGAGAATCATAAGAATGGAACACAAACCGGAGGCAGATCTTGAAGATGTGCATTTTGTGGGACAGATTTTGCAGTAGTTAAGAGGACCTATAGCTAACGATGATGCAATGAAGCAGGCTAAGATCCTCAAAATAGTTTGCTGTCGAAAGTAAACCTCAAAGTATTTAGAAGAAGAATTTTAATCTAGAAGAGACTATTGGTCATTATGTTGTATTTTGATTATAACTGCAGACACTTTTCAATGGAATTTCAATGATAAAGTCGTTACAAGTGCCACTGCTCCTTTCGAGGACTATATCTTGTTCTAGCCAAGCTACAAAGTACCTAACTGGCACAGGAAGGCGATCTACTGCGGAAGTCTAGAATTACAAGACAGGCTGCGCAATGAGCAAGCGCCGCGAGGACAACAAGCACGTGAAAAATCTGGTGGCTGTGTCCTGCGATGTCGAACGCGCCAGGCTTCCATCGCTCAGGTACCCTACTGACGTAGAATCCCACTCCGATAGCGTACAAAACTGCCATAAGGAGTTCATACCCCATGGATACAAGAATATGGGGATGACCCCAATGCAGAGCAAGCGCGTGTGCTGCAGGGATCACCCCGGAAAATCCCATTGTCATGAACAAGCCGGCTCTGAAAGACCTGTACTCTGCGGAGGACAAAGCTGGCGCGAGGAGGGTGATAATGGTAAGGACTCCGAGCACGGAAATCGCAGTAACGTAGATGATTCTCGGGTATGGGTTGCAGTAGAATGCATAATAGATAGGAGCAACAAATGAGCAGACTATCATGAGGGAAATTCCGGCGTAGTCAAGGCGCCAGAAGAAGAGGTTGAATGGTTTCGAATGGCAGGCGAGGAGGTGCGACAGAGAGCTGCAGATCAAGCATCCCATCGCCCCGGATAGGAACACGAACCACGGCCATTTCGGGATGGCCTCATAGCCATGCTGCTCGTTCATATGGAGGTCTGGTTCTTCTGACTTGAATCTCAGGTGCGAACCCTGCAAGTTCAGAATTGGCAATCAGTACACTTTTTACACTATGTTACGTCAACATAGGCATATCGAATCGACAAGGTACAATTACCACGTCGTTAGTTATGAAGGTAGAGGAATATTTATGTGTTTATTGTTTTAATGTTTTGAATTAAAACCCGAAAGACACTAAACGAAACCTACCAACCAAGCATTCCATATCTAATGAAACTAACATGAGAAATCATAAATATATAAAAATTCGAGACTTGCACGAAACGTATGATGCTAAATTACGCAGACAATCCATGTTGATCCTAATTCCCATCTAACTAGTGTCAACACTCAATGGATCAATCTAATTTTCCAGTTCACGAAATTGTCAAGATGCGTCTTCGTGAGATACAAGTCAATTCACGAAAGTTGTAATTTTTTATGTGTAGAAAAATTCACCAATCAATTATTTCAAAACTTTGGATTAGTTATTAAGATTCGAACTTAGTATACAATAGATATTGTGGAAAGGTAAATGGAGAAGAGGCAAGTAGGTTAGGTAGGTGAAAGTGTTCCCGATTATTCAAATTCCAGTTAGCTTAAAGTTAGGTCTAAGTGGTTACATCTAGTTGTATTTATAAAAAAATAACTATATAAACTTCGGTTAAATCATACTTTGGTTTAACCATCAATATCGTTAAACCAAATTACTCATTCGTCAATTTATGAATTATTTCAAAAAGGTAAGTGAAAGTGCAACTTCCATGGAAAAATCCAGAACACATGGGATGTGACCCCAACTACTAGCCATCCTACAGTTAAAGAATCTCACGTCTCTTGAGCCCAGAAATCTTGTTTGTTTTTACTTAAAAAGAAAGTGATTCTCACAATTAAAAAAAATTTAAACCTTTCACGATTCCGAATCCTTCACGCCAATCTTGTGTGTACCGATGACTATCCTAATCTTTTAATAATATCTATGAACTTTGCACAAATGATAAAATTATTTGGATTCTTTACAGAAGAAAAAGGTTTAAAAAAAAAAAGGAAAGGCAAAACTTACCGAGAATGTATTCTGGTGATTAGACGAGTTCAACTCCATGTTCTTCGTTACCGGGACCATCATCGATGCTTGTCCTCTATCCAATCAATTATAGAAAAACCCATATCACATAAGTGAATTTACCATCCAAAAATATCCGTTGAAATGACAAAATAGTACTATTGTTGTCAGTAGACCTGACTGAAGTGATAAAATAGGGCACAAAAATTCAATATTGTTCTGACCCAAAAATTCGATAACAGTATTAGACAACGTAATGTTAAATTTTTTTAAAAAAGTTTTTTGTTGATGTTAAAAATTTTGTTCAATGGACCGTATCTATACCTGGATATGGTGAAACTCATGATGAAGTCTCCGACCAAACCAGGCTCTGCGGTCTCCATACAGCTCATCACAGTTAAACACAAGAATATCAAGAACCCAACTAAATGCCTGCACATTAAGAAAAAAACAAAATGTAATAAATTGATTAAATTCACTTCCAAAAGAAAGCAGCAAACCTAATAAAATTGGTTATTAATTACTGCACTACCCAATGAAAAAGCTCATTAAATTACTGACCAAATAGTAAATTATCTAAAAAGATGAGAAAGAAACCTCATTAAACACACTGACCAGGGGCAAAATTCGGAGGAACCCGGAAAATATAAGCACAACAGGTATTTGAATACGAGATAATTTAACAAAAAATATCAAAAAATAAAAATCGGTCAAAGGAATTTTAAAAAATTCTTGAAAAAATCTCTTTATTGACGAAATTTTTTCGAGTTCTTCCAAAAAGGACTTCCTATCGATAAACTTACGTCCAAATGTTGAGGGTCTCGTTGTGCAAGGAAAACACAGAGAGGAAGGAGTCCTTCAAAGGCCACTCGCACCTATAATGATCCAATATGAACTCGTTGTCCTTCAAATACTCTGGCAAATCGCTGTACTTCACCAACCTCAACCTCCTTCTCCTTCTCCTCTCCTCCGCCATTTTTGCGGTTTCTTCCGATTTTCTCGAGCACCCTTTATCCGTTCGGACGTCCTCTTGCTTCCTCCCTCCTCTGGTCTTCATGTGGATAAGGGTTTCTTCTTCCTCTTCGCCGGAAGAAATGGTTTGGAAAATCCGGCGACGAAGAATTTGTGTTTTTTTTTCTTTCTTTCTTCTTATTTTGTGTTTTGGTCACTTTCTATGTGAATCTCATACGCTAATAATTTGGGCAGGTTGTTGTTTATAGCATCTCTTTTGTTAGGCAAAGATTTTGTATTGGTCACTCCACAAATATGACTTACGGAAAAAGTATAATTCAGTAATATGTGTTCTTACCTCTAATCACGCAAGGCATGTTCTTTTTTCTTTATAGATGTAATAAATTTGTAAACGTCGGATACCATTTGGTCCAGTGACATTGGGTAGGGTCGGGTGTGATGAAATCATGGGTTCAATCCTGACTTTAACACGTAATAGATTAGGATTCTAAAAAAATATATATATTTTTAAATGTGATTAATTTATGAATTGTCAAATACGACATCGTTCTCCATATTATATGACGTCTATCGAAGTAAAATATGTATTGTTTGATCTTATATTATTAGAATGTGAATTTGGAAAATTTCGAATATATGAAAAAGACAAAGATAAAATTAAATATTACTTGGTAAAAAAAAAAAGCCAAACCATGAAGACCAAAAACGTTTACCTAGGCAAACGACAGAAAGTCAGATACCAATTTGTAATTAAAAACGCGGAAATGATGAGTGGTCCAATTACTGTAGCCCCAGAAGAAGCGCGTGAGCCGTTTAAAACATTAGGGAAAGTATTAAATAAATTGTGGCATGGGCCATGTTGCTTTGGGATTATATTACTTTTAGTCAATTGATATTTGATTTATTAGATTGAATAATTTAAGTTTGAACTAAATATATTTTTTTTAAATTGAAATTTTTTTCCAACAAATATTTAACAATATTACATTCACAAAAACTTAAATAATTGAACTAAAACACTCTATGCAGTCGATTTAATTGTTTAGTAGTTGAGCTATTATGTTTTTTTAGGAAATGGGGCATGATTATGTCCATTATTAAAATATGTAATCAACTTTTAAGATGATCACAATTAAAATTGTTCTCTTATCTGAGGATGAGGTTTTTATATGCCTTTTGACGTTTTCCTCGGGTTTGGTCCATGTTCAGGTAGAACTCTAAAAACATATCAAATTTGAAAAGAGAAAATTACTTCATAAATAAAGTTCAACAATTTTCTGATTACTAACATTATTTTCAATTGAATGGGCCGAAGAGGGCCCATAGAATGCATTAAATCTCGTTGGACCAAGGTAAGCGGATCCGTTTTCCGTATCTTTTTTTATTATTTAGGCCCGGGCCCGAACATACCATACCAGGCCTTCGTTAAACTGTTGTGTGGTTTTTTGGTTTATGCTACCAGTTTCCTGATTTCTTTTAGACTCGATTAGAATATTTTAAAATCTTATGTGCACTTTAATACTATCTGGTTTATGATATTTCAGCATTTGATATTTATGAGCATTTGATTTCAAAATAATCAAACAGTTACCTATTCAAAAATCGATAACTTTTGACCAAATACTAGTAGGACAAAAATGTGCATGTGGCGCTAAATTATTCTATTTTCATTTTTGATGACTTGATTTCTCAAAATATAAAAATTAATCTCAGATTAAATTATATTTTTTTTTGATTTTTTTTTAATTTTTAATAATATTCCATTTAAATGCTCCTTTAAATCACAAGTCCTTAATTTTTTCAAGGAGCCATGTCATAAAATTTGGGAATAGAAAAAAATTAGTTGGCATACTATGTCATTTTTATCCTACGTGATATTTGGTTAAAATTTTCATTACTATAGACTCATAAATATTTGGGTGATATTTTATAGTATCTTTTATCATTACTACAAACTCATAATGTCAAACGCTTTCAATATACGATATAAAAGTGTACTTTGCCCTATTTTAAAATTACTACATTTTTTAAATAAATTCTCTACAATTATTTAATAATATTATATTTAAAAAATCTTGATTAACTTAGAATAGTTCATTCCTTAAATAATCTAAATATTCGTTGGTTAAATGTTTAGGTAGTAATGGACGAAAAGTGAATTTTCTTTTTAAATTTGGAGCTACCGTAAGCTATCTAGGCGGGCTTTCCACTAGGGAGAAAATTAGCACATGCCGTCGTCCTACGTGATGAAGAAATGTGGAGAACTCTGGACAGAGAATAGAGTAGGGTGCTTTATAGGAGAGACGATAATTATTTACGAACAATTATTAATTCAGTAGTTCAAAAAACGACTTATTCATTTACAATATAAATTGCACTCAAGATCAATTGAATACAGCTAAATTTCTTAACATAATTCCCCTAACCTAGCAGTAATTACAGATGGCCAAGAAAGATGAATTTAATATGATTGGTACAACACACAAAGTAGAACCACAGAAGCAGGTAGGACAAGATTAAAGAAAACAAACTCCTAATGCCGGTTACAGACGGCTAAGACAATAAAAACTCTCTCAATCAGTTCTTTATTGACGAGAAGTCATTTAGATATAGTTGGATAAGTTCACAAGAGAATTGTTATAATTTGACATTGAAGTTTTTAGTTTCAGTCGATAAAACTCAACAATGCTAATTGTCTATTAGAAGAATTTTATCAAATTTAAAAAATTAATCTGATTCGAATAGACTCAATAAGTTTCCGAATATTCGATAATAAAAAAAAATCAATCCTCCAATTATTTTTTTTCACCGCTCTCACTCCTCTCACTCTATTGCTAAGCCGGCCATCTCTCTACATTTTGCCAACCCAACATTTTTTAACCATATCCTTCATTGTCATACCTTAAAAACCCTCATTGGATGACTCGGTTGTATATCTCTCGATAATAATTTTTTTATCTCCTTCAACCAATAAGTACTTCTTTCTTCTTCCTCACATTTTGTTCTTAATATCGACCATTTTCATGGGGAAGCAAATCCAGAAAAGCCCGGCCAATACAAAGGCTGATAACTCATCAGCTAACGGTGGAGTCGCCAAAGTAAAACGAACCAGGAGGAGTGTTCCTCGAGACTTTCCTCCTCAACGTAGCTCCATTTATCGCGGTGTTACCAGGTTTTACATTATTTCGTTGAGGCCATGTTCAAATACCTATAAAATTGTGAGTGTGTTGTAATTGTTTATGAGCATCAAAGATGGTTTAAAGCTCATTTTCATTATCGTCTAGTTCAAGTAACTGTTAAGATTACCCCATTAGTGTGAGCTTTCTATTGCCAAATAGTTTTTCGGTAAAATATGATTATTACAACATTTTATCGACCGGTTATTATTCTGGTGTCATTTGTTGAAATGTCTGGAACTTTCAATATTTTTAGGCATAGATGGACGGGGCGATATGAAGCTCATTTGTGGGATAAGAATTGCTGGAATGAATCGCAAAACAAAAAAGGAAGACAAGGTTTGATTTTGTTACCTATATGATAATTTCCATGTATTTCATCTCGTTTTTTAATTTATTTTTTTGCATTAATTGTCAATTTAAATTGGCTCTGACGGACTACTTTTTGTTTGATCATGTGGGCGTGGACTATTTACTCATAATGCAGTCTATTTAGGTCAGTAAATATGTGTATTTTTTTCAAATTTGGCAGTTGGAAGGTGGAATTATAGGCTAACGAATTATGATACCAATTTCTACGATCAGGTGCATATGATGATGCAGAAGCAGCAGCTCACGCATATGATTTGGCGGCACTAAAATATTGGGGTGAAGATACAATTCTCAACTTTCCGGTACGCAATGTTGATATTACAATTTCGATAATAATTTGTTTATAATTGTCAAACGTCTATTAATCTATTTTAAAAAAATTTTGTGTTAAATATTAAAATTTTAATATTGTATTAAAGTGGTCCATCTCATAATTAGTTATTGTTCGCATGATCTATATGAAAATTAGATCTTATAGTTTGTTGTTGATCACAAAACTTCCACTGTGTGATACAATGGAAGGGAATTCATTGTACATAGTTTTATAATGATGATCATCATGAAAATTTCAGAAATTTTTACATATATGTTATGTTTATGTTCTTTGATTATAGTTGGCAACATACCAAAACGAGCTCAAGGATATGGATGGTCAATCCAGGGAAGAGTATATTGGGTCATTGCGAAGGTAATTATTTTTTTGTGAAGGTTGAGAGACATGTAATTAATTATGATATAATTATTTATTCTTCTCTTAGAAATAGGGATGGTGATGGGTAGGGTCGGGTAGGGTATTGGTACGACCCTACCCATACCCTAGTTTAAAAAGTCGGACTCATACCCTACCCTAGACCCTTAAAATTTTTTATTACTAGATTCATACCCTTACCTTAAGAGTCTGTAGGGTCTATAGGGTCTTATAGGGTCCGATCCCCGAATTAAATATAATATATTTTTTTAATATAAAATTAAAATTATATATATATAATTTAACTAAATCATAATGAATATATTAAAATTTATTAAGAAATGTCTTATATATCACTAAAAATAATTAAAAAAGTTAATTTCGTAGAGTATATTTTAGAATATTTAAGAAATATATTATATTTTAAAATAAAAAATAATAATAAGTCTAATTAGAGTTTAATCATAATTTAGTTAGGGTCTAATTAGGGTAAGGTCTAAATTAGGGTAAAAGGGTAAGGGTATGGTAAAAATTCATAGATTCATACCCTACCCTCGACCTTACCTCTAAATGTAGACCCATGCCCATACCCTACCCTAGACCCAGTCAAAGTCAACAAACCCTCGACCCACGAGGTAATGGTAGAGTCTGACCCTCAGGGTATGGACATTTCTCCCATCCCTACTTAGAAAAGTGGGTCAATTTTTTAATCTAGTTCCGGATTATATTTGTTTTCGTGAGGTCTGGAATTAATTGCTTTTACCAATTAGAATGAGTTTTGCGCACAGATGATTTCTGCAGGCTTATACTGACGTTGATGCTACAAATGGGCAATGCAGGAAAAGCAGCGGATTTTCCCGTGGGATCTCGAAATACAGAGGCGTTGCAAGGTGCTTTATTAATACATATATATATATATATATATATATATGTTTATATATATAACTCTCACTGTTGATTCAATTAAACAAGTAATTAATTATTACCCAGTACGCATTGAGACGATAACATAACAGTAGACACTTTTGTATTTTACGCTAGTAGTTGCACCACGCCAAAATTTGAGGTTGACTTATTATAATATCAATGTTTTTTAAAACGATCGATTTGGATAACGACCTACTTTTTTCCCGTTCCTCCGATAATTAAGATCAAAATAATTATATTTATATTTTACGTGTACAAGGACATTTCTAATTTGATACCTTCAAATCCACCATGAGCAGGCATCATCACAATGGAAGGTGGGAAGCTAGAATTGGCAGAGTTTTCGGCAATAAGTATTTGTACCTTGGGACATACGGTAAACACTCGACTGTTTTACCCTTAATTTTCCATTATAATAGCCTCCCACGGGAAAAAAATTCGACCCGCTCATACCGACTCCTATTAAATTTGTTTTAGTTGATACATCAAAATATTTATGTATTAAAGTAATTTAAATCAAATTCTTAAGACCTTTAAAATGTATCAAAAATTTTACTCCAATAACACTGACTCTCCTAATAAGCTTACATTTGTGTCCTTTGTGTTCCATTTGTCAAAGCAAGATACGCATATCGATCCCAACCTTTAGGCTCCACGAGTCATTACCAAACAGGTTGCAAATGAAGCCAAGCCAAGACAGTTGAGTAGCTCAGTAGGGAGTTGGGCAACTCTTAACTAAAAGGCAGATTATAACCTTAATTATAGACATCATATCCAAACTGTTGGTATGATCCACCAAACTTTCACCAACCACCCTTGGTCTAGGTCATAAGAATTAATAGACATGATTTTTTTTCAAAATAACGTATTGAGTTAAAACTTAGTGAATGAAGCATGTCAAAAAATCAACCACAATATATCTACGTAATCAAACTAACCAGACTCTTGACCAGTAGGTCTTATTTATTTGGCAGACCTGATACTTGTTTTTTAATAGGTGAATTTTATCAATATGGTAATATGTACAAAATATATATAGCGTAGAACTTTTTTCGTACAAGTATGAAATTACAATCATAATCTCAATTGTAGTTCTACAGTGACATTTTATTTATAGGAAAAACTGCCACGCATAAAGTATTTAGTGATAATGTAATTCTACACTTTGCTACATTATATATACACACACACACACACACTACAACTGATACATCTCTTTATAATCCTTTCTCATAGATATTACATTGTGATAACTGTGGCTCATCAATTCCTTAATTATTTGCAGCTACTCAAGAAGAAGCTGCCACTGCATATGATATGGCGGCTATAGAGTACCGTGGGCTTAACGCCGTCACAAACTTCGACCTCAGCCGTTACATCAAATGGCTAAAACCCAACCAAAGCAACACCAATATCAATAATGACCTAATCAACCCAAATGTTAACTTAGCCACTGACTCCAAGCATAACCCTAGTCAAAACCAAGGGCTAACATTCTTCAACAATAATGAACAACCACAACCACAATCCCAACCCCAACAACAACCCTACGAAATATCCGAATACACACTAAACCAACCTCGGCTAGGCACCGCAACATCGGCTTTGGGGCTACTGCTCCAGTCTTCCAAGTTCAAGGAGATGATGGAAATGACGTCGACCGCGGACTGCCTCTCAACTCCGACTCCAGCACCGGAGTTGGACATCATCCAAGCCGAGCATTACCGGTTCCCTGAAGAGATGCAATCATACTTCAAGTGTCAGGATTTGGGCAGCTACGGGGAAGGCGACGATGCGATCTTCGTGCATCTTAACACGTTCGTCAACGCAATGCCACCGATGTTTCAATGCTATTTCGAGACATGATGCTCTGATGAATATTGACAGATGTGGTTCGATGACGCTCTCGTTGATTATTCTCATCATAATTTATATTTCATTCATTTCATTGGCTATTGAACTTTTGTGAATGCGAGATCATGATATGGTCGCCGTCCCCTCCTCGAAGTAGTGAAGGGTTGGGATAGCGGTTGTTTGGATTTTTATCTTTTCACACCAGAAAGAGGAGGACAAGAACTCCAAGAAATATTATTAGAGGTGAAAATATACATATTATCTTCACTAATGTTGATGTACCGGTATTTTCCCGTTTCATTTCTTTGCAGATCAAAATAAAGACCACCCGTCATCATCTTTTCGTTTCAATCAATAAGTAGTTCCAATTTTTTCTCCATCGATGTGTGGTCTTTGAAATATATTATGTTTTTTATGTTCATGATATGCCAGATTCGATTTTTGATACTACCAAGTTCGATCATTTTTTACTGACTTATCATGTGGTAAAGTTACGGATGTTCATGGATTAAGTAAAGAAAATAATGGCTTAATATAACTCCATGCAGTTTGAACGAGAAAAAAAAAGAATTAAACAAATCGCAATTGCAGTAGAAAGAATTCCTGAATTATTATAACCTACACAATCAGTGTATGAAATTATGGTAAAACAAAAATGCTATTTTATTAGCGATTCATAGGTACCGATTTTAAATTAAATAATTGAAATCAAACAAACATTACTATTCCTATACTACATCGTGAGTAACAATATAATCATTTTCCATTGTATATGTTGTTACTGCAGAATAATAATGTTTGATTTCAACCATTGATGTAAAATTCGAATAACTAAAAACACGACAAATATTGATATGATAATTTAATCGCAGTTTAAAAATTGACCTACTCAAAATCTTGGTTCTATCCATGACGTTGGCAACACAACTCTGCACGACCTCTTCACCTAATTATAATTGTCATCAATTGAACCACAAACCTTCATCAAATTATGGTATGATTCAATCATTAGGCTAAACATTGTTAAATCAAATTGTGATACGATTGATTGTACCACTAAATCAAATAACATTAAATCAAAGGGAAAATTAGGCTAAAGTCCCTGTCCTTTGGTCATTCAACCTTTTTAACCCTTGCTGTTTTAAAACTACTCATTCAGTCCCTACTATTCAAAACAACAGAGACTATTAGTCCCTCATTCCGACGCCGGAAATTTTTCCGACAAAAAACTTACTTGGTGTGACGATTTTGCCCCTCCCGTTGAAAACGTCTGAAGCCCAAAATTTTCTCCCAAAACTCGGCCCAAAACCCACCAAATACCCAATTAAATACCCACCAAATACCCAAATACCCAATTAAATACCCACCAAATATCCAAATACCCAATTAAATACCCAAATAAATCCCTAAACCCCAAATCTCCAAATCCCTAAATCCCGAAATCCCCAATTCCCCATTTTCCTAATTTTCCAATTCCACCAAATCTCAACCCTCAAGCTTACTGCCCACCCTCAAGGTTGTTGCCCACGAACCCTAATTTGCTGCGATGTTCAAGTGAGGTACTGGATTATAGGGAGAGGGAAAGTAGTCGGGGGCGTACCGGGTTTGCTGGGGAAGTGAGATTGGTGAAGTGCGTGAAGGTCGTGGCTGGGAGCAATGTCGTCGTCCAACAACAAAGGTGCTGTTGCTGATGAAGGGCCAAGGTATGGCAACATAAATTGTGCATGTGGTGTTCGAGCTGCGGTTAGGATCGTAGAGAGTGAGAAGAACAAAGGTCGTTTGTTCTATTGTTGTTCGAACAACACTTGCTCGCGCTGGCTTGGTTGGTGCACTGAACGTGAAGTTAATTCACGTTTTCGAATGCCCAGAGGAGAGGGAAAGCAAGATGACTCAAGGGCGTGCCTCGAAGATGTTATTGAAGAGATTAAGGTTGTGCAACAGCTTTTGAAACAGCAAAACAAGCTTGCTGCCCTTGGACATTCCTCTTTATTCACTAAGCTTGTAATTTTGCTTATTGTACTAAATGTGTTTGTTTGTAGTCAAGTGTTCTTTAGGAACTGAGTAGGAAGTTAGGTGTTATTTGTAATGTTTTCGTGCAATGTACGATGGAAATGATGGAATTGAGATGCAAGTTTGGTGTTGTTCGTTGAATTATTGACTGTTACGAAAGTGCATTGTTATGTATTGTTGTGTAATATAGCAAATTTGGCCCCAAAAAAAGTGCAGCAGTCTTCTTTAAACCAAGTAAAACAAGAAAGTGCAGAAGTTGCAGCAATTGAACCCGTAAAAGTGCAGACAAAAGTTGATTCAACCATGAACCATTCAACCCAGAAACTTGCAGACTTAACAAACCAAAGAATTGCAGCACCTAAACTTGCAGACTTAACGAACCCAAAAATTGCAGCAAGATCGAAGTTGCTAATACTCAAAAATTGCAGCAAACTCAACCCAGAAATTGCATTAAACCCAGAAATTGCAGAAGTCTTAAACAACAAAACAAAGGACCTTGTCCAAGCAAGATGAAATTCCAGCAGTCTTAAACAACAAAACAAAGGACCTTGTCCAACAAAACATGAAATTGCAGAAGTTTCTTGGACAAAACAACTTTTTAACCAAGAAATATGCCACAAATTCATTACAGTTCCCATATAACTTCTAAACTACAACTACTTGTCCAACAAAACATGAAAACCCAGAAGTTTCTTGGACTACAGCTTCTCTAGCTGGATTCCCCTGCCTCTGCCTCTGCCTCTACCCCTTCTTGGTGCATACTTTTTGACAACTTGACCTATAGCCGGCACATCTTGGGATGGACCCTCTCCTTCTTGGTGCCTCTGAGATGGACCCTCCCCTTCTTGAAGCTGCCTCTGAGATGGACCCTCCCCTTCTTGAAGCTGCCTCTAAGATGGACCCTCTCCTACTATTGCAGGCTGTGCTGAAGCAGGCTGTGTAGAACTACTTGCTCCCTTCTTGTATTGCTTTCTCTTCCCTCCTCTTTGTCCAGTTGGTTGCTATTACAAAATTGTTAAGTGAATGAGTTGTTATAAATGTAAGTGGAATACATACTCCAGAAGGCAAGTTAGAAATATTTTACCATTGGTCTTTTGCCTTTTGCCTTGGTCTGTGCACCCATGCATGACCTTCTGTTGTGACCCAATACACCACAGTAAGCACACTTCACAGTATTGGATCTTGGGGCAGCTGGTTTCTCACCTTCTTGCCTCTTCCTATTATGCTTCCTAGGTCTACCAGCTCTTCTAGTCAAGAATGGAGGCTGATATATATCATGTTGACCCAACACTGGTTCAAGGTCTGTGTCCGGAAATGGATTTATAGGGTACTCATAAGTTTTCTCCCATTTTCCTACCTTGTAATAATTATCTACTGCCTTCTCCATGTCTTCTTCTCCTGCTATAAAGACAGCAACCACATGTATGCATGGCACTCCACTCAACTGCCATATATTGCATGAACATTTTCTACCCGGCAAATCAACAGCTTCTCTAACACCATCGTGTACAACCTCATACAGATGGTTCCTTGTAGCTATGATTTCACAATTTCTACAATCCTCTCTCAACTTTCTGAGCTGGACCATGACTGTAGGAGCACAAGAAGTCGTACAACTATAGGCTTGAATAAATCTACTTTCCCACTTCCGCATCATCTTCACTCTCAAGCCATCTAGTAAGTCCACAATTGGCAGTCCCCTAATCTTTCCTACCCAATTGTTGAAAGACTCAACCAAATTATTAGTCACATCCACGCATTTGACATAGTCATCAAATGCATGAACAGACCATTTTGCTGTAGGGATTTTCTCCAACCATTGAGCAGGGGTCAACATCTCTTTTCCTATTCTCTTGGCTGGAAATTTTTTCAATTTTAACTCAGCCATTTTCCTATTAAACTTTGTCCTAGTAGAAGCATAAACCATTCCCCAAAAATGATGTTCAAGATCATTACCTCTAAAGGTTTGGAAGAAATTAGCTGCAATGTGTTTCACACATCTCCTACGCCTAGCATTAGGAAAGAAGGCTTCTATTTGGTCACCAAGACCCTGAAACAACAAAGATGCAACTAAGTTAGTGGTTATTTTAACTTCATTAATAACAAAAAAGAAAATAAATGTGGATTGAAGTACCTTTTGACCATCAGTCATTATGGTCAAGGCCTTCCCAGATGCATGAGAGCCAACAGCTGTGTACAACAGATGTATGAACCATTCCCAGTTAGCATTATTCTCCTTGTCCACAATAGCCCATGCCACTGGTAGAATCTTGCTATTGGCATCCCTAGAAACTGCAGCAAGAAGGGTACCACCAAATGGTCCCTTCAAGTGACATCCATCCAACCCTATAAATGGCCTACAACCATTAATAAACCCATCTTTTACTCCTCTAAGGCAAACAAATACTCTTCCAAACTTCAACTGATTTTCAGTGCTGGCTCTAGGCATACCCTGTAGAACCACAATAGACCCCGAGTTGAGTTCTCTCAATTTCTCACAATAAACAGCCAACTTTGCATACTGCTCCACATGTGTCCCATACGTGTTTAACTTATGCATTGCTTTCGCCTTGTAAAGCTTCCAATCTGCAGGACTGCATCCACATTCCTTCAATGCAGCCTTCAATGTCTCATTGTCCAGATTTGGATTGGCAGCCAGAAAGTTCTCTATTTGTCTAGCAATCCACTTAGGAGTTGCCCAATAGCCTGACTTAACCTTCATACATGTATGAGTATCATTCAAGGTTTTCACCATAAACTTCTGCTGTCCACTTAAAACAGAAGTGTGCATCCTCCATGGGCAAGAACCAGAACAACCTACCGTAATCCGCTCACTATCATTCTTTATGAACCTCACTTTGTAACCACCTTTGACTGCATAATCTCGAATTGCATTTCTAACCTCAACCGCATTCCTAAACCAATGTCTCACCTCAAACTTAATCTCCTCTCCCACAGTCGTACTAAATTCTTTCCCATCGTATTCATAGTTGGGGTCCATATTAATCACCTTTTTATCTCTTCTAGTCGCACCCCTATCAAGGTTAACTTCCTGGTCTGAGTCTGAGTCACTATCCCTAATTCTGGTATCCAGGGGATCTATTTCATCAAAATCAGAACTCAAATTACCTTCTTCCGGAGCACCATCTTCCTTCTGCATGTCGGCTTCCTTCTGCATGTCGGCTGGAACTTCATTCCCCACTTCCTTCTCCACTTCCTTTGCAACCTCATCATCATGCACCTCGCCATCGTCACGACGACGACCTTGGTTAACAACCTCATCGTCAAAAACTTCTTCCTCCGGCTCTGGGCTCAGTTCACTAAGTGTGGGCAGATCAGGAACCCAAGATGGCACTCTATCAGACTCTGAATCTTCGTCCTCCCACTCGGGTATGTACGGAATGGTCGTAGGAACTGCACTATCGTCGCTTTCTTCCGTCGTCGGTGGTGATGGAACACGAAGAGGACCACGACGAGGGACGCCGTTGAATGATCGACCACGACGTGGAATGGCTGATTTGGGTGGTGGTGAACCAGGCTCGTCGTTCTCCATTGCTAATAAGCCCCAATTTTACCTCAACTCGGTGAGAAATTTTTTCGGATTAGGGTTCTTGAATAGGGAATTTCGGAAATTTGGGGGGCGGGAAGAATGAGAGAAAAGGAAGAGGGGTTTGGGTATTTTGGTGGGTATTTGGGTTTAATTGGGTATTTGGTGGGTTTTGGGCCGAGTTTTGGGAGAAAATTTTGGGCTTCAGACGTTTTCAACGGGAGGGGCAAAATCGTTACACCAAGTAAGTTTTTCGTCGGAAAAATTTCCGGCGTCGGAATGAGGGACTAATAGTCTCTGTTGTTTTGAATAGTAGGGACTGAATGAGTAGTTTTAAAACAGCAAGGGTTAAAAAGGTTGAATGACCAAAGGACAGGGACTTTAGCCTAATTTTCCCTAAATCAAATCATGGTACGGTTAATACATACACATACCTTTATGACTAAATCCCCACTCGTCCTCCTCACGATTTTCAAAACCAACCCAGAGATCGACTCATTTTTTGGGCGATTACCGGGTCAACCGATCTGACCGACAATTGGACCAATTTACGTAACAAGTAACTTCAGATTTGGGGCAAATTGGTGTTAGGGGAAAAATTTTATTTTACGTTTTTAGCCTTTTAGGTCATTTGGGTTTTTGTTTTTTTACCTAACAGATCGGAATTTTCTATTCGACCGGGTTTTCGGTTCATTAGGTAAACATAGATACCTACTTTTGGCTCAATATTGAGTCCGTTTTATGGTCCGACCAATTAGATCGTCAGTCGAACTGATTCTCTAAAAACAATGGTCTTCCTTCTCAAACCTACAAAAAGTACCAATTCCCGCCCAAATCTCCCCCCTTCTAGGGCTCTAGGGTTTTAACTAATCCAATTCCCCCAATTCCTTCATTTCCCAGTTTTTCCCCCTCCATTTCAAAATTTTCTATCCTCTCTTCCAATGCCGGACCTGGGCAACTTCCCTCCCTCCTCTTCCTGCTCGCCGGCGCCCATTCGCTGCCCGGCTCACAAACCCCACCCCGATGACCATTCCGTCAACACCCTAGTCAACGGCTCCGCCCCGGACGCGGCCACCCAGGAGGACGTCGCCGGTGGGCTCCCCAGGGGACCCCAGTCGATGGAGGAGCAGGTTGAAAGCTGGGCCCGGAGGAAGGCGGAATCAGGTGCGGACAAGTCCAGGTGCTTCCTCCCCTTCCTTGTCGGCGCTAAAAAGATGGTGAACCTTCCATTCTTTTTCTTAAAGGCTCCTTTTTTTTTCGGAAAATAAGTTCTCTCGACTTTTTATGAGAGTTTTTCAATTGCGGAAATGTTTTTCGTGTTTTTGTTTCAACATATAATGTACATACGGGGGAGTGGTAGGTTTTGTTTAATGCCATTGTACTGTCGGTGCAGGGGGAATGCCTTGTTTGTCACTGCCCCGTTTGTCCCGAGGAGGAGCTATTGTGCTCGGTTCGTGAGTGTGAAGGAATTTATCACTTGGCGTGTGCAACAAGTAGTTTCGGTTTCATACAGGCGAAGAAGTTCAGGTGCCCACAGCATGTAAGACGAGTTCTCGTTCATTCCGTTCTCTTGTTTGAGCAACTTCATGTTACCCTTTCAAATCTAATGAATTCCATATAGAGAACACAAAGTGAAATGGGAGAGTGAAAATTGAAAAAACATTCCACTTTTTGATGTTTATAAATGAAATTTACATGTTTCTGGCATGTGTTTAATCAAAGTTATGTAACATTTAACTTGGGATTTGTGTTTACCTTTCTACATTTAAGATCTTATCCACGTATTCTTTGGTTTTCTTTTTTTCATGGAACAATGGCATTGATCCTTTTTCTTGGCATCTTTTACCTTGAATCTGCTGTTTCAGTATGGTCAGTAGTTACTCAAAATATTGTGAATGCAGGAATGTTTTGTTTGTAAGCAAAAATTTCAATGGAGGTGTGTGCGTTGCCCAATGGCATCCCACGATAAATGTGCACCGTGGCCTGGCAAAGTGACTCGTTTGGAAAGCCAACCAGGACGAGCAGTATGTTGGAGGCATCCAACCAACTGGCTGCTAGAAACGAAGGTCAATCCCATCTTTTCTTCAGCAGCAGCTTATATGTATTTTTTAATGACTGTTGTACCTGGAAGTTGCTTCTGTTTACTGATCTTGAAAGAACATCTTAGAGTGATAATGTACATACTGATCTTGAAAACATTTGTTTGGTTTCTTCACTTTCTTGGTTATGAATGCACATGGCGACTCTACTAATGTCTTTTTTGTTCTCTGAATAACTTTTTTCTCATTTAGATTCTGGATAAGAAAGCTCACAAACTAGGGTCAGGAGCGCACCTATTTTAGACATTTCTTAATGTTCATTCATGCTAGAAAGGCTAACAGTGTCAGTTCTTTCTAGAGCATCACGAGTAAACACGTCAATGTCCATTTTATTTTTTATGACAGTTTGGTATGGGATGGAGTGTGATACCTTGAGAATTTTGATAAAGGGAAAATGGTACAGTTGAAAATCATTTTATTCTGTTCTTTTGCCGTTTTCGTTTGTCTCCTTTCTTTTTGGGAGTTTATTTCTTCTTAATCTTTATCCCTTAGGTTGGCCGACGGGACTAATATATTTGTTGAATGAGCAGCACGTTGGTCCTGCCAATAATATGGAGGTATGTTTTGCCAAATTCCATTGGTAGTGCCACTTCAACATACCTACATCTTTGCTGATCACATGGGAGAGTAAATAGGGGACACAAATTTGGATGAACTTTTTCATGAACTAACTGTTTTTTACACTTTGATTTAGGAGGTATTTTATCGCCTTCCTTTGCCTTACATTGCTGAGGATTTCAAACTTGACGCTATGTGGGTGGACAAAAAAGAGAGCTATGCATGCCCACCTACGTGGTCGGACAGAAAAGAGAGCTATGCATGCCCACCTCCATACGTGCACATCAGGCGCAGTATCCTACTTTTTAATTGTTCTTTGCTTCTCAACATCTGAAATGGTGGAGCTTGCAAATTGTGTCACTTGTATTGACACTCTGATTTCATTGGAATATTTTGTTCTCTTGTTTTGATTGAAACTTTCATGGTTGTGGTTGCTAGTTTCTGTATAAGCTTTTATACCGAAACCAAAGAAATCCAGCAGTAATCCAAATTCTAGGTGGAAACATTAACCTGGGATAAGTTACCTATGGTAGGAGCACTGTCATTGAGATCTTTTTCAATTGTAGGTGGAGTATCACGGTCCCTTTAGGTATCAATTTGAATTGGCTTCATGATTAAGCAAGCAGTACTAGTGAAATCTCAATTTATGCAATGATAGATATATGATGCTTCGAAACTCAGCTGCAGTTTCCTTTTTCAGGCACTAATCAAATTGTTTATCCAAGAAGCCATGCAATAACTTGCTAGTGTATGCCGCATGGTAATTATTGATGTGCCTAGTCAATCACGAGTCAATTATGTGTGATTGCTTCGATAACCAAAGCGTTTGTTAGATGGACTTACAGAAAGGGCATTATCAGCATGTGAATCTTAAATCTGAGATTGTTTAAATCTGTTCTACCTCTCAAAAACATGTTCTAGTCATGGTTTCCCTTACATCATGTTTAGATGTTTACCTAGTCAAGAAGAAGCTCGACGATGACGCTTTTGATGTCGGATGTGCCCATTGCACTTCTGAATGTGGCCAGGATTGTGTTTGCAGGTATTTTGTTCCAATAACTGTTGCCATAAGACAAACCTATCTTATTTGCTAGTGTTTGCTTGTTTCTGTCACTCAAAATATTGGGTATGGATTACTAGAGCTTAGCCTTCGTGTCTTTGTGGGTCCGTTGATGCTCAAATTTTTCTTAGATGCTCAACGACCCAAAGATAATTTTGGAACTTGTAACTGTTCTAAACGCTACAGAATTTTATGTGTCTAATTGCTTGAATGTTACCTCGATACATGTACAACATAGGAGGTGCATGTACCAACACCGTACTTCCTCCAAATTAAAGTTTTCTGATAAGAGGATGAGATCAAAGCTCTAGTCTTAATTTGTAGGGTTCAATGTATAAGTTGCTCCAAGGGTTGCCGCTGTTCAGATGATTGCACTAACAGGCCTTTCCGCAAGGAAAAGAAGACAAAAATTGTGAAGGTCAGATTTGGTGTCTATACGAAAACTTTTTTAAGTACTTGAGATGAAGGCTTTCTTAATGCAACTTACTGCAATTACTGTAACTGACTTGATTGCATCAACCATAATTTCTACTTTTGTCACCATCTTCCTATTACAGACTGCATTTTGCGGCTGGGGGGTGGAGGCAGCTGAGCCAATTAGTAAGAACGATTTTGTAATTGAGTATATTGGGGAAGGTAGATTTCTTTCTGTTGATCCTGAGATTACATTCATAATAGGATCATCTTGGCTGAATGAGTTGTAGTATCGTTTTATGCTCTGGTTCTCTGTTTTGCACTACATTTTATTCTTTATTCCAGTGTCATTTTCATTAGATATATATATATATATATTCCAAGAGATCAAAGTATTACTTATGCATAGCTCGTCACTTCTTCATTCAGTATACAGTATACAGTATACTTGCTCAGAATGTTTAGCAAAACAAATGAGTTTTCTTTTTGGTGCAGTCATTGATGATGCACAATGTGAACGACGGCTGTGGGACATGAAATACAGAGGTGTACAGAACTTCTACATGTGTGAAATTCGGAAAGATTTCACTATAGATGCAACGTTTAAAGGAAATACCTCTCGGTTTCTGAATCACAGCTGTGATCCTAACTGCGTCCTGGAGAAGTGGTAAGTAATAACATTTATCTGATTTCACACTGCTTTCTTCACTGTCGTTAGATCATTTAACAACATGCGATTATGCCAATGTATAAGGTGAGTGGTTCAAACACAAAAAGGATTCATTGCAAAACAATCCAAATTACGTGCACCAGAATTTGCAAGGGAGAACTGTATCCGATCCTTCTGAAAGAGATTTATCGGAGGATTAGTCTGTGGACTTGGATTTGAGTTGATCATATGAAGAGTTCTTCCTGATTAATCATATTTTAGGAATAACTGTAGCGTATGATACTATATTGTCCGTTATAAATCCTATAGCAGACTTCAGCCTCGCTTGATTTTATATTTAACTGTAAGATCTTTTTTTTTTCTCTAGGCAAGTTGAAGGAGAGACTAGAGTGGGTGTTTTTGCTGCTCGGGATATAGAAATTGGAGAACCTTTGACATACGACTACAGGTATGTAGTTGCCTTATCTGTTCCCTGTGAACTCGTTTCCATGAATTTGGTTTTAATTCTGGTGGCAGATATTGGTTGTCTGTATCTAGTTAGTTTCCATTAGATTGGAAGAATTCGCTTCTCCCAGGTGCCATGTGTTTATATGCATTCTCTCAATTCCAAATGTACATGCTTTTATTTTGTATAAAAAGCATAGGCCAGCTTCCCAGTTCCCACCAACAATGATGATTGTAATGAGGAAGGTTCTGTGTTGCCCTTGCGTTGGGATGGGATTCATTCACTTGCCTTTGGTTTTAGCCTCCCACTCGAATCATCAACTTCTTTAACTCGAGAATCTGTGTTTTTGCTTTGCAGGTTTGTGCAGTTTGGTCCTGAGGTGAGGTGCTACTGTGGTACTGCCAAGTGCCAGGGTTATCTTGGAACCAAAAAGAAGGTTTGTAGTATAAACATATGTTGGGGGGCGAAACGCAGGAGATCATCAATTGCTTGCTTAGCCATTCTAACTATATGATTTCTTTGGCGATCATTTCTCGACGAGAAGCTCATCGTACTCTCTACACGCAGTAATCACATGATTTACTTTTAAAAAAACCAAAAGTTGGTAATCAAGTGCTGGAAGAATCTTCATTTTTGCTTGTCTTTTACTTGGCTTGTCCGAAAAGGCATCGTGCTGAATACTTGTATTTGATTGTAACAAGGTATACAACGATTCGACCAAAAACACTAACTAGTTGCACATGAGTGTGGTCTAACGAAAGGTGAACCAACTCAGTAATCTAGCTTTATTGCAGGTTCAGTTGATTTTAATTTTATCTTCCTTAAGAGAATTTCTGCAGATCTTCTCCCAACACTTTCAGTCTGGTTCAGACATCTCCAATCCGAACCTTGCACTGTCCGCGAATCCTCTCTGCAAAATCAGCTGATGAAAATAAAGACCACGGTTACTAACAGGTCCCTTGGATTAAATAACAAGTCAGAAGCTACCCGACTCAAGGCAATGAGAATACTCCGTTATGATCACCTTCCTTAGACCAATATTCCACGCTGTGCATGCTTTACCAACCTTGCCTCCCAGTGCTCTGCACAATAGCTGTGATCAACAAGAAATGGGAATTCACACACTATTATTGATTAAAGTGCGATTTAGGCCTGGCTCGAGTGGCAAAGAACTAGGAAGAGATTTATATCGTATTTGGTTAAGATATGAAAACATGTACTAGTTTGCTATCATCTAGCAAGTAATATCAGCTATTTTAACAAGAACTCCCTATTTCAAATTTTACGAAGGCAAGTACGTTATGAAAATTGAGACAGACAAAAATTGTTTATTCGGTTAATAGATGTCAACCGTATAATTCGACTTAAAAAAACATAAATTATTTTGTCATTCAATGAATATAAATAGAGGTATAATTCAATCCGAAAAAAGTAAAATTTGTTTGCTTGGTATGGAATTTTGCAATTGATAATATAACTGATGGCCAAAACAAATCCCAAGAACCTTCTTCTCCATGGCATCAAGAGTTTGCAAGAGGAATTAAAGCTTAAGGATTCAATTGTGGATTGGGCCATGTTGCTTTGGGTTTATATTACTTTTGTTAATTGGTAATTGATTTATTAGGATGAACAATTTAAGTTCAGGCTATATATATTTTTTGAAAATTAACAATTTTTTAATAAGTATTTAATATTATTGTGTCCAGAAAGACTCAAATAATTAAACTAAAACTCTCTATAGAGTTTATTAGTTGGGCCATTGTGTTTTTTTGAGCAAATAGGTCATGATTATGTCTATATTAAAATATGTAATCAACTTTTAAGATGATCACAATTTAAAATTGTGCTTTTATCTGAGGATGAGGATTTATATGCCTTTTGATGTTGTCCTCGGGTTTGGTCGATGTTCATGTAGAGCTCTAAAAAACATATCAAATTTGAAAAAGGGAAAAATGGTTCATAAATAAGGTTCAACAATTTTCTTACTCCTGGCATTATTTTCAATTGAATGGGCCGAAGGCCCATAGAATGCATTAAATCTTGTTGGAGCAAGGCAAGCAGATGCATTTTCCGTGTCTTTTTTCAGTTATTTAGGCTCGGGCCTGAAAATACCATAGCCTGCGTTAAAATGTTGTGTAGTTTTTTGGTTTATGCCATAGTTCTTAAAAACGACCCGGAGTTCGACTCGCTTTAGGGTCCAAATCTGGGTCGACTGGCCCGACCGGCTATTTGGCCGGTTGGACCGGATTTTTTAATACAATTTTTTAAACATATATATGTATATATAGATATTAGATATATACTTATATAGTTAAATAAATTATGTAGAAACTAATAATAACTAAACAATAAGTAAGAAAAGATACCAAACATCATAAAACTCAAACCAAATATTCATATCCAAACATCAAATTCAAATCAAATATCCAAATTACAAACCCAAACATCAAATTCAAAGTTTCAAACCAAATATCCATATTCAAAATCCAAACATTAAAGTTCAAACCAAATAAGCAAATAATTTAGTTGATAATCTAGGTTCCTACCAAGTCAAACCTCAATTGAGTACATCACGGCAGCTTAAAATCCCTACATGATAATCTGTTATCTTATCAATAGACCATCACGGCTATCTTATCAATAGACCATCACGGCAGCTTAATAAATAAACTTAATAAATAAACTTAATAAATAAACTTGTCTGGCCAAAGTAAATAAACTTAATAAACAGAACAGCCGTTGGTGTGCATCACAAATAAAACTAATTACAATCTTTACCAGTCCACCGCAAATAAAACCAATTACCATCTTTACCAGCCCATCTTTACCAGCACAAATAAACTTAATAAACAGAACAATACAACATACAACAGCCGTCGGTGTGCACAAGTAATCTCTCGGACCCGTCAAATTCACAGCCCCACAGCACAAAAACATCTCTCCAACACAAGTAATCTCGATAGACGATGTTAAGGGAAACGGAGCAAGGAGCAACTAACCTCGGTAGACGGCGTGCTCGGTCGTCGTCGTCGGGGTCGGGATTGTCGGGGTCGAGGGAATCAATGAAGTTCCTTGTTGAAAACGGATTGTCAGGGTCGAGGGATTGGCGGGGTCGAGGGATCGTCGGCGTGCTCTCTCTCTCTCTCCAACGATCAGCTTCTTCCCCTCGGAAATTTCTTCACCTCGCTTTCTCTTCTAGATTTGCTCTCTCTTTTTGGTTTTTTCGGAGCAGGGAAGGTGTCCAGCAGTTGTAGGGTTCGCGATAGGGAACGGCCGGGTGTGATATTTGCGTTTAATTTCCAATTTTGCCCTCAAAATTTAAAATCCATTTTAACCAATATTTTCCGAGTCAAAAAAGTGGTTCAACCGGCCGGTTAAACCGGATTTCGAGCATTTTATCAGGTGAACGTATTAACTGGTAAAAACGGGACAGTTATGGGTGCGAAACACGGTCCGACCAGTTGGACCACCGGTCGGACCACATTTTTTAAAACTATAATTTATGCCAACCGTTCGATTCGAGTAGAATATTTTAAATATATTAAACAAAAAATTCAACAATACTAAATATTTATTAAAGACTTTCAAAAATTCATTAAATGTGAAATTCAATTATCGGTAAATATTCGTATAATATTTGATAACAAAAAAAATTTAATTCCCCGTATTTTTGGGAAAAAGTAACTATAAGTATCTTGTGTATCCCAAAAAATTACTTTAATGCTTACGTGTCAAGTCCATTTGATCGGACAGATACGGGCAAGTCGGAAAGAGTTTGGACAGCTGCTCGTGGATCTAATTGATATTAGTTACATGTGATATGACTTGACTGATGAATTTTTTGACACGGAGTATTAAAATAATTTTGTAGGATACCACAAGATACTTAAAATTACTTTTTCCTTTTTTTTTCACCACTCTCTCTTGTCACTTTGTTGCTAAGCCGGCCATCTGCCTACATTTTGGCAAACCCAACATTTTTTTAACCATCTTACTTATGTTGTTAAATTGCCCACATGCTAGAGTTACCTAGTTCTTGACTCCTTTAGGCTATAAATCTGATTCACATGTGCAGTCTCATTTTATTGTATGATACATGAAAATGATGCATTTTTTTTGGCTTCCTCTTTAAAGAAACCAATGGGTCTCATTCCGGCTACTTTTTGGCAGGTGTGGAAATCTCGGATGCGGCCATCTTTGAAGGAACTTCTCCATCTCCATTGTTGGCTGCACAAAGAGCGATGGAATAATGGTGGGAATGGAACGGATGCTCGGCGATACAGAGTTTGCAATCGGTGACCTCTGCTATTGCAAAATGCTAGAATCCACCTTGACATTATGAGGTGATAGTTAACTGTGATGTTTCCTGGTGCTCGGACAATCTTTGCACGGGTGTTGTCGCAGTAGTTAGAAATGAATGAGGCCAGATCATTGTTGGTCAGAACATGGGCCTACTGACTATTTCTAGACTTAGAAGCCGAGTTTCACACGATTGCCTTGGCAATGCAATTGAACTGGTGAAGACTTCCTTTTCAAACTCTCTCAAGTCGCAATTCTCTCAAGTCAACTATATCAATGGGACCTCATTTTCCACTGCTTGGGAGGTGGAAGCTCTTGCTACAACGACAAGGCTCTCCATGTCTCTTTTACCTAGATGTATGATTGAATTTAATCTTGGGTCCGCCAACGCGGTGATTAATTGGCTTGTGATTAGGACTAAACTTTGACTTTCTCCATCTGATTGGCTACTTCATCCGTTTCCTGAACCCTATTTCTTTTCTGTACCATAACTATTCACCGTGATTATCAATAATATTACGACAAGCATTTTTTTTTAAACAACATTTTTTAACCATATCCTTAAAAACCCTCATCTACTTTGGATGATTCGGTCGTATATTTCTCCATAATAATTTTTTATCTCCTTCAACCACTAATTTCTTTCTTCGTACTCCCTTTTTTTTTTCTTTCTAATATCGACCATTTTCATTTGGAAACACATTCATAAAAGCCCTGCCAATATAAAGGCTAACTCACAAGCTAATGGTGGAGTTGCCTAAGTGAAACGAACCAGGATGAGTGTTCCTCGAGACTCTCCTGCGCAACGTAGCTCCATTTATCGCGATGTTACCAGGTTTTACATCATTTCCTTGACGCCATGTTGTAGTACCCGTTAGATATTAAATATCGCTAATTGCTAATTGTAAGTGTGTGGTAATCGTTTAAGAGCATCAAAAATGGTTTAAAGCTCATTCTCATTGTCGTCTAGTTCAAGTAGCTGTTAAGATTACTGCATCAATGTGATATTTCTATTGCCATAAAGGTTCGGGTTAAATATGATTATTGCATCACGTTACCAAAACGAGAAAATCTTGTGTAAGTTGTCGTGTCACACAACATTACATTTTTGCTTCTGATGAGACAATCTTTGGATATCGACTGCTCACTTGTTCATAGTTTTGAAGAACACAAAATGAAGTAATTCCATGGCTGATAGGCAGTTGAAAGTGAATGATGGAACATAAGTTGGCTTCTGAAACTTCTTAATTGAGATGTTAGTATGGAATAAAATGATAACAAAGATTGTAATTTTTGATATGTTTTTTTAAAGAACAATATATGATATGTTCAGTGTGGAATAATAGGTGTCATGCTTCACTTGGTGTTTTACAGGGCATGTCTTCAGATCTCGAAAAATTTCCCTATAGGTGTTCGTGACGTTCTTGAAAAATTCCTTAACAGGTGGATGTATGTGGACGCGAAATACTATGTCCTTGTTGGTGTCATTGAACAGATAAAGGTTGAACTTGCTCTCTCTCTTTTTCCGTAATTTTGATTGAAAGCAGTCATTGAATAGATAAAAAGCTAATGAAAACTACAAGGGCATTCAGTTTTTCAATTGGGTTTAAAAAATATTCGCTTAATTTTTTTTTATTGTGTGATCTGTACCCCGCTAGGAACAAAGCACGCCTCTTGTTTCCCGAGGCCATCTTCATTTTTGGAATCAAACTGAGTTCTATTTCTTTCCTTTTTAAGGGGTTTGTGTGTGCTTCGAAGTTCGAACTAGACAAGCCTCTTGGAATATTTATAGTAGAAAGATGTGATGTAGTATTCTATATTAGGGAGGGGTGACGTGTATATATATAGAGAGTGGGGAAAAGGGTATAAACTAAAAAATTGAAATCCAACGTTCAGTGGTATTTGACGCGTGAAAGAAAAGAACTTAACCGTTGTTTGTTTGCAGTACTTAGATTTCCAGGAATAAGTTTACGTTGCATATTGAGCTTATCTTTTACAAAATAAAATATTAGCGGTTAGGAGATCTTTGACATTTGATTGTCGCAAATGAATTAGTTAGTTGAAGCGGAAGGTATCGCATTGCCTCGATATGTATCTCTAGTAATTTCTACATATTATTTCATCCATCACCTTATTCTTGAATCTCTCAGCAAGTATCTTGGCGATAATTTTATAGAGACACCCACCAAGCTAATAAGTCTATAATTAGACCAGAAACCTGAATCACTCGACTTAGGAATCAGAGTGAAAAAAGTCAAAGACAAACTCAAACACATCTTCACAAATTGAATCCACATGGCTGTTAAGAACTGAAGTTGAAGCCATCAGGACCCGAGGCCTTGTTCCGTGACAATTCCAAACCGCATCCTTAATTTCCTCTCTGGTGGGGGACGATTCTAACATTAAGATGGAGGAAGAGCTTAATTTGGAAAATAATTCAGATCGAATAGAAGGCCGAGGGCAAGATTGTTTGAGAAATTGTTGCTGAAATTGATCATGAATATGCTCCTTAATCCCGACAGGCTATGTAATAATTCTCTCATGAAGTCGATGCTGATCAAATGGTGTCGGAGATTTGTTACAAATAAAGACTCACTTTGCTCATCTAACTTGGATATTCCTGTCACTAGGAATGGAATAATCAAGGCATTTGGGCCGGCATTGTGGCTAATATAGGACTGAGGAATCTGTCCTTAATGATGCTTTCCTTTCTGGAATTGAAGTTACTGTGGGAGATGGCAGATATTTGTCTTTTGAGAGACATCTCTGCAAATCAGAATGCAACGATCAGAGAGTTGGATGATTGATGGTTGGAGCTAGAATTTTTACGTTGGAGAAGGAGAGCTCTTTGCTTGGGAGGAAGAGCAGGTAGTCACTCTACGTTGTATTTTGAAAACACCATCTCTGATCAATCCCTTAACAAACAAACTGGGGAACATATGGTCCGAAGGGATTCTTACAAAGGTCGAGTGCTTAATGTGGATTGCCATTCACTTGTTATTTCACTGCAAGGTTTTATCTCAGGCTTTAGATCTGGTACAGGACGTTAAAGGGGGTGCAGTACGGCGCAGGAGAGCGCGCGTTGACTTTTTAATTAATTAGTTATTATCCTTTTTAATTTAAAGCCTATGGGCTGCCTAAGAAAATGCGGAGATCTGGGGGTGGATAATTTTTTTGGTTAAAGTGTTGTCGAGACGGTGACATAACAAATTAAATAACATTTATATAAGAATAGGCAAAATTATTGAAAATCCTCCGTGATTAATTCCGGGTATTTTTTTTAATCTATGGTTCGAGATGTTATTATTTTGGTAGTTGGTAGAGGAGAAACAAGTTAGTATCTTAATAAATGTGAGGAGATAAAAAGATTTACAGGTTGAGAGCTGGGTATACTTGAATGTAGTTAATCCGCCCTACTTTATTCTAACCCAATAATAGTCCATTTAATTTGAACGTCATCGCCTTAACTGGTACAGATAAATGTGAGACCAAATGACAATATTTATTTTGTATGATTTTGTACAAAGGAACAAGCTTTCAAAAGTTGATTACGTTTAGTTATTTCAATGAAAAGATCCTTAAGGTCAACGTCTCTAATTCTCCTAGAGCAATCTTTTATACTAACCATCGAATCAAAATATACAAATAACCGAATCAAAATACACAAATCAGTGAATTGGACATGTCAAACTATTGAATCAAACATTTTATACCATTGAATCATGCATACCATAACATCGAATCATAATATACAAACCATCGAATCACTGCATACAAACCATCGAACGGCTGTATATAAACCATCGAATCACTACATACAAACCATCGAACCATTGCATACAAACCATCGAATCATTGCATACAAACCATCGAATCATTGCATACAAACCATCGAATCATTGCATACAAACCATCGAATCGAACATGCCAAACATTCGAATCACTGCATACAAACTATCGAATCACTGCATACAAAACATCGAATCACAATATATAAACCACCGAATCATAATATATAACCTATTGAATCGGACATGCCAAACCATTGAATCGGACATTTTATACCATCGAATCATGCACACCATACCATCGAATCAGACATACTTACAAACCATCGAATCACTGCATATCAACCATCGAATCACAATGACAGACCATCGAACCCTTCATCTCACATCGTGTACAGTATCGTACTGGACACACGGGTCCTGCACTAGATCTGAACCCTTCATCTCACATGTGCAACTTTTTTTGTCATGCTAATTGGGAAAAAGTGGTGTGGTTTCTTGCGTTTGGAATCGGCAATGTCCATATGGGATGGACTTGTTGGGAACGGATCAATTAAGAAGATTTGGCGAGTATTTTTTTGGTGCTATTTTGTGGGATATATGGTGCTACAGAAATAAAATCATATTTGAAGAGAGAAATCTGGTAGAGAGTAGTTGATAAACACGATTATCTATGACTCGCAAAAATGGCTAACATGAACGAATTTATCTAAACAGATGCGCAATCAACATCTACTTCTTTACTTGTAGTCATTGGTTGTAAATTGATCCATTTTGATTATTAGATAGATTTTGATTGTAATTGTCAACGGTTAATTGCAAATAATATGTTTTGTAATTGGTGGTTATAAGCCCGTTTTATATATATACACAAATCAATTTATCAAAAAAAAAACATCGTATCAACTTCATATTAATATGCATTTTTATTAAATTAGTGATATTGTTTGTTAACTATACTACTATCCTGATTCTCCTATGTTAATTATGGGGGTTCGACATATAGGATTTGTTTATCCTTACCTTACCACTTTATCATACTTTTCAATTCTTTTTCGAGTTGTATACTTTTTAGAAAAATCAATTTATTTCCATAAAAACTTTTCGTATTTTGAAGAAAATTGTTTAACAGCCAAATCCTTTAAAAAAATTCTGAAAAGAACTCGCAACAAAATCTATTCATTTTTTGTAAGTTATTTTTTTTAGATTCCGCACTACACATTTCAAAGTAGGCTGGATTGGATCTAGCATGAAGGTCTAATTTTAAGCGGTACAAAATAACAAATTGACATATTTTGTTCTTTAAAATTAACATATATTATCTATCATATTAACTCATTTTGTATGTCAACATTAACATGTGTAAATTTTGTGTGTGAACTTTTTAGTTAAAAAAATTGTATTCCTTCTCCTGCTTGTACCTTAACAAGGCAAATTCCCCCGCTAGGCGATCAGCAATGCTTCCTTTTACCAACCTGACAACATTCAAGTTCGAGCTCTCCCTTAGTGTGCATCAACAGTTTCCCTTCCTTTCGTCGATTCTTGTCGCTTAATCGCTAGAGTCCCCACCCCAAAAACTGTCTTCCAAGGAACTAATCGCGTGGTGGAAAAATTTCGTGTACTAGTCAATCTCCACGGAGGATGCATGTCGTACATGAGGTTGTTCCACCGTGTTGAAATTAGATCTGCAAAAAAATTATATTTTAATATTGACATACAAACTATACCAATATTAACAAAATCTTAATATTAAAGAATAAAATATATCAACTCGATTTTTATGTATGTTTTAGAATAATTTCTCTCTGTTTTCAATATATCCCATTTTCAAATAAATTGAAATCTAATGGCGGTTTTTATTTTTGAGTGTTTTAATCTCGCGATAAGAATGGCATTTTAACCATTTGGACATGAAACGCAATTAATTCCCAAATCCCACATTAATTTTGTATATTGAAGCATGTGCTTTAATTCTGGTGGATTGAGACCACCGGCCAATAATCAATAATTCTGCCGCTTCATTTTCGTTTTTTAGAAATATATGATAGAATGCCTTTGGGAGGCATCCAGCATTTATGAAATTAAAAAAACGTGTACACTAGAATAGAGTACCCCCAATAACAAGCAGATATGAGTCAGTGATCTGAAAAGTAGATAATCCGTCGTTGTTTCAATTGTAATAATGAAAGTTCTAGGAAATACCGAATCACATATCTTTAGTTTGAAATTTTTGGAACACTTAAAAAGTACAGCCAAATAAATTTTTTTATAATTCTTTAACTTTATTCTATTCTAACTTAGTTAAATTATTTATATTGTCAGATAATAATACAAACTGTTCACTCGTGTCAAATTCAATGCATAACATCTCCGAAAATAAAACGTTAAAATCAATTTGAGACGTTGACGTAAAGTCGTTGGGTCCCATTACTATCTCCATCGGGAGAGAGAAATTCAAAAAAGGGATAGATACAGTTGATGATATATGCATGTTTCTCTATTATAAGCTATTAAATATGAGAGATATTAAAGTACTATTTTCATCCAAACGTTTTAAATTTAGAAATAAGCATCAGTTTTGTAAATTGAGCTACAGTAGAATCAAAATACAGCACGAGGAACAGTCAACTTGATAAGAATAGGTCAACGCGGCTTCCGCACCGAAAAAATTACACACTAGAGCTTAGTATTAGGTGCAAAACTTGCACGCCAGTTGTAATACCAATCGTTGTTTTTTCATCCTGAAACTGGTGATATGGTGCACCTTAGTTGATTCCGATTTGAGTTAGATCGAATATTAAGATGAATTGTACCTCCTCCACTTATTGAATAATGATACATATGATTAATGTTCATTGATCTGACACATTGATATTTTTTAAGCAAATATCGGAGTCTAATTTAACACAATTTGTAAAATAAAGACATTGATTTGTTATCTGTGACTGCCCCTATAATATTCGGACATTTTAAAGTGATACATGGAGATTTCCGTTTTCCATCATCAAGTTTACATAATCTGGCCATTATCCAATTCCTTAAGGAATACTCGAGCCACCACTAGGGTTCCTAAGAATATGATACCTTTGTTCTTGCATGAGTTTATTCCTGTCGGCACCACATATACACAACCTCAATCGCATCTTATAGAAGCACCCATATGCAATGCAATGAAGATTCTTTAGCAATTGGAATACACATTTACGTATTTACATCGACTTTAGACATCAACTTTAGAGAAGTTTGTTGTAGTTTGACTAGAAATTTGATTTCAAACTAGTAAGAATGTAATTATTTTTATAAAATTTGGTAAACAAATTAATTACCAATTGAGATTTCTTCGGTTAAAATTTGAATTAATTAATATAGTAAATGTAGGGATAAATGATACTCTAGAACGAACAAAACTGGACGTTAATATTTGCCCTTTGGAGAGTTTATCCATGAGGAAATATTCGACTACACTACCAATCCTGTTGGCTGATGGCCGTCACCAACTTGGATTCTCGCATGAAGAACGTAGGCAAGGTACTAATATTCTTGTTCACTTGTCTAATTGTATCTCACTAGACACTAGTTATTCGTATATTCTGATTCACAAGCGCCTTGCATAATTTTTTACCTTTTTTTCTTCGGAATCTTCCTTATTTCAATGTTGAGATAATAATTATCTACTACTTATTAATCTTTATAAGTTTATTTCGGTGCACAAAAAATCGAGAAATATACAAGTGCGCGTTTCACCAAAAAAAGGTCCCATTTAGGGGATCGAGTGAATTGAACCGCAAATTGAAGCACTTAATTTGCACATTCAAAATGGTCTCCGAAAATGGAGTGAATTAACACGTTGAATTTGTCCATAAATATTTGCACCATGCACGAGGTCATCAATTTCTTGCTTAAACGTTCTAACTGCATTATGCTTTGGCGATCTTTTCTCGCAATATAGTAACAATGAATACAAAGATTCATTAAAAAAAATAAACGAGGTACACAAGTCTGGTCTAGTAAAAGGTGAACCTGGTTATCTTCTTGTTTTATTATTACAGGTTTTAGTCAATTTTAATTATGACTTCCTTTGAGAAAATTTCTGCAGATCTTCTCCCAACACTTTCGGTCTGGCTCAGCTATCTCCAAACCGAACCTCGCACTGTCTGCAAATCCTCTCTGCAATCGTCAAATGATAACAAAAAGCACATTTATTGACAAGGCCATAAGATTAAATAACAAGCCAGAAGCTACCCAACTCTAAATTAATAGGAACATAAATTTTTTTGAGGTAATATTTACACAGTTTTTTTTAAAAGGTAAAAATAATTTTACAGATAAATTACATTTGGCAGGAATTGAATTTTGGTTCTCAATTAAAAACATCTTGTACCGCTAGGTCAAAGACCCTTTGGTAATTGGAAAATAATCTTTTGTTTCTTTTTTGAAAACTTTAAACTCTAAATTAATTAGCCAAAAATTGATAACTCATCAGAGGTATATATATGTGCATAGTGTATGCTTGCCTCAATGCAATTATTGTTGAGAAGACGATCAATAAGGTTATTAAGTATGTCCTTGGTGTATTCCGGGTGGCCTTGGATACCCAGAATGTGATCGCCGATGACGAACATCTCAACACCGGTCTTGTCCGAAAAAGCGACCACCTCGGCTCCAGCCGGAACCTCCCAGACCTCGTCTTGGTGGCACTCGATGATGGATAAGGAATGCGGGATCTGACCCAATTCATCACTCATCAGGAGCTTGCATGGTGACAAGTCCCCCACTATGCTCACTTTCCTTAGACCAATATCCCACCCTGTGCATGCTTTCCCCACCTTGCCTCCCAGTGCTCTGCACAATAGCTGTGATCAACAAGAAATGTGAATTCAGAACTATATTGATCGAAGTACGCGATACTCGAGGCCTGGCTTGAGTGGCAAAGAGCGTGGTTGATATTTGGGATTGTATTTTTTTAAGATATGAAAATGTGTACTGCTTTCGAATGCGTAAATCAGTATGTGTTAGGATATCGTTCTACTTTAACTAGTATTCCAATATGTGAAAATCAAGACGAAGTTGTTTCGTAATCTTTTTGGTCTAACCCAATTCGAAATTAGGTTAGGTCGATGGATATCCAATAACAACTCAAAAAACATAAATTATTTGCTTGGCATGGATGTTGGAAATTGATAATGTACCTGATGGCCAAAGCAAATCCCAAGAACCTTCTTCTCCATGGCATCAAGAGTTTGCAAGAGGAAGCAAAGCTTGATGATCCAATAGTCATTGCCATAGGCATCATAAGGGCTACCACTCACCACGAATCCATCATATTTGTTGAGCTCACTCATCTCAGGGAACTCTCCTTCTACCACCCTGAACAAGTCCCAACTCTCTCCTTCCTCTCTGAAAGCTGCGATGAACACGTTGAAATATCCTCCGTACACCTTCTTCACGTAGTCCGAGTCCCTCGCCGCTAGGAGCAAAGCATACCTCTTGTTACTCGTCACCATCTTCATATTTGGAATCACACTGAGCTTTATTTCTTTCCTTTTTTATGGGTTTTGTGTGTGCTTCGAACTAGACAAGCCTGTAGGAAAAATTTTTTATAGTATAAAGATGTGATGTAGTATGCTATATTAGTGAAGGGGTGACATATATTTATAGAGTGGAGAAAGGAGGTATAAAATAAAATATTGAGATCCAACGTGCAGTGGCATTTGACGTGTGAAAGAATCCAATTCAACCGTTGTTTGTTTGCAGTACTTAGATTTCCAGGAATAACTTTACGTTGCAAATCAGACTTATCTCTTACAAAATTGAAATAAATAGTAATTCAAGAGGAGGTATTGCATTGCATCCTTATGTATATCGAGATATCCTACCTATTATATTGCATTGAAGGAAATTTTTTGACAACCAAATCTTTTATGAAAAGCTTTTTCGAAAAGTTAAGAATTCACAACAAAATTTATTTATTTTTTACAAGTAATTTTTTTACAATTTATATGTCACAAATTGAATTCTGAATTTTATTCAACTTCTCTCCACACTTTTTAAACAGATTGAAATCTAACTGTGCTTTTTTATTTTCAACTATTTCTTTCGCGATGAGAATGGCATTTAAACCATTTGGACATGAAAGTTTGAAACGCCTTAATTCCCAAATCCCACCTGAGTTTTTTATGTTGAAGTAGTGCTTTAATTTTGGTGGACTGAAACTACCGGCCAGTGCCCATCAATAATTCTGTATCCTTATCGTTTTTTTGAGAAATATATGATAGAGAGGCTATGGGAGGCACCAGACATTTTACGAAATAGAAAAACGTGCCCACCAAATTAGGGTAACCCCACTATAAGCAGATGTGAGTCTGTGACCCGGAAGATAGATAATTCGTGGTTGTCTTGGTTGTAATAATGAAAGTTCTAAGAAAGTCCAGTTCTAACTTAGGAGAGCACACATTTTCAGTTTTGAAATTTGAATTTTCTAACACTTAAAAATACAACCAAGCTAAAGTTGACTATAATTTTTCTCAAAAATTATTTAGAATTTTATTCACTTCTAATTTAGTTAAATTAGTCGATTAAGTATTGGTTCTATTATCAGATATAATAATAATAATAAAATTGTTCACGCGAGTCAAATAATGCATAATATCTCCAGGAAAAAAAACGTGTAAAGCAATTTTAGACGTCGACGTAAAGTTGTGGCCCTCCCGTTACTATTTCCATCGGGAGAGAGAAATTTAAAAAAAGGATAGATACAATTGATGACATATGCATGTTTCTACTATTGTAAGTTATTAAATATAGAAGACACTAATGTAATGCCCACATTCGAAAAGAGCGTAGAATAAAGCTATTGTAAATTTGGCTTGGATTGAATGTCCCTCCGAGATAATATTCCCACATTTTAAAGTGATGTTGCACGATACATGGAGATACCCGTTTTTCATCATCACGTTCACATAAATCTGGCCATGATCCAATAACCAAAGGAATACTTGAGCCTCCACTAGGGTTCATGAGAATATGATACCTCGGTTCTTGCATGAGTTTATTCCTGCCGGCACCACATATACACTACCTCAATCGCATCTTATAGAAGCACCCACATGCAATGTATAGACGATTCTACAGCAATCGGAATGCACATTTAACGACTCACATAAACTTTTGAAATTTAATCGATTTATGGTGCTTAACGAAATATTCGGGTACGCCTAACAAATTTCTAATAAACAACAAAATTTTATGTATAAAAAACATCAAAGTTTGTTATGGTTGTTTGAATTTGACTAGGATTTTTATTACGGTTGTAAAAATACAATCTTTTTTATCGAAACTTAGTAGGAAAAACTTTATTTCCATTGAAAAATTTGCGGTTCAAATTTAGACTTCTTGATTTATTACATCAAACTTCTTCATTTCTTTATTTTCTCTCTTGAGAGTATAACCTTGAGATAATGAAATTCAAACGTCGTGCTGAATACGTGATTTGATTGTAACGAGGTATACAAAGATTCAACAAAGAAAAACAAACAAGGTATACAAGTGTGAGGTCTGTGGAAGATGAACTCGTAATCTTCTAGTTTTATTATAGGTTAAGTCAATTTTAATAATGTCTTCCTTTGAGAAAATTTCTACAGATCTTCTCCCAGCACTTTCGATCAGGTTCAGCCATCTCCAGACCGAACCTCGCACTCTCCGCAAATCCTCTCTGCAATCATCATGATAACAAAAACCACAATTAGTAACAACTAACAAGGCCATAAGATTAAATAACGAGCCACAAGCCACCAACTCGAAATTAATTGGAAAATAATCTACTATTTTCTTTGATAAAATAACACTATAAATTAATTAGCCAAAAATAGATAACCCATCAGAGGAGAGTGTGTGTGTATATACAGTGTATGCTTACCTCAATGCAATTATTGTTGAGAAGGCGATCAATAAGGTTATTAAGGATGTCCTTGGTGTATTCCGGGTGGCCTTGGATGCCCAGAATGTGGTCACCAATGACGAACATCTCCACGCCGGTCTTGTCCGAGAAGCCGACCACCTCGGCTCCGGCCGGAACCTCCCAGACCTCGTCTTGGTGGCACTCGATGATGGATAGGGAAGGCGGGATCTGACCCAATTCATCACTCATCAGGAGCTTGCAGGGTGACAAGTCCTCCACTATGCTCACTTTCCTTAGACCAATATCCCACCCTGTGCATGCTTTCCCCACCTTGCCTCCCAGTGCTCTGCATAATAGCTGTAATCAACAAGAAATGGGAATTAAGACACTATATTGATCAAAGTACATGATGATTGAGGCGCGGCTCTAGTGTCAAAGAGCTAGCATGAGATTTTAGATCGTATTATGCTCTTTTGTGTGTAGATTATTTGTGTTAAGATATCGTTCAGTTTTAACTAGTATTCTCTACTTTGACAAAGTTGTTTCATTTTTTTATGGTCTAATCCAAGCCAAACTTCTGTTATTCAGTCGATATGTGTCTAAGAACAATATAGTTTGACCCAAAACAACATAAATTATTTGCGTGGTATGGAAGCTTGAAATTGATAGTATACCTGATGGCCAAAGCAAATCCCAAGAACCTTCTTCTCCATGGCATCAAGAGTTTGCAAGAGGAAGCAAAGCTTGATGATCCAATAGTCATTACCATAGGCATCATAAGGGCTACCACTCACCACGAAGCCATCGTACTTGTTGAGCTCACTCATCTCAGGGAACTCTCCTTCTACCACCCTGAACAAGTCCCAACTCTCTCCTTCCTCCCCGAAAGCCGCAATGAACACATTGAAGTAGCCTCCATACATCTTCTTCACATAATCCGAGTCTCTTGCTGCTAGGAACAAAGCATACCTCTTGTTTCCCGGCACCATCTGCATTTTTGGAATTAAAGTGTGCTCCCTTTCTTACTTTTGTTTTTTTATGGGTTTTGTGTGTGCTTCGAAATAAACTAGCCTCTAGGAGTATTTTTTTTTTTTTGGTAATACCCTCTAGGAGTATTTATAGTATAAAGATGTTATGAGTATGCTATATTAGTGTAGGGGTGACATATATTTATAGAGTGGGGAGAGGATGAATAAAATATGTGGATCTAATATTCAGCGTCGAAGTCCATTGAATTTTAGTGTTATTTGTTTGCAGTGCTTAGATTTTCATGAATAATTTAATGTTGTCTATTGTTATATTATATAATGATGATCGTTTTAACTTTGTTAATATAGATATTTTTATTCAAAATAGTGATATTGTCTATTATCTATCCTACTATTAATTCATTCTCCTATGTTAATTATTGAGGTTCGACATATCTGTTTAGTTTATCCTGCCCTTAACACTTTCTCATTCTTTCCAATTTTTTTTTCAAGTTGTATACTTTTTAGGAGAATCAATTTATTTACCCAAAAAAATTCTTCATATTTTGAAGATAATTGTTTGACAGTCAAATCCTTAAAAAAAACTTCTGAAAAGTTAGGAACTCACGACAAAGTCTATTAAGTTTTTATAAGGTACTTTTAACAATTCGGCACTGCTTGCCAGTGGCATAGTAGCCCAGCGGCATAGGCGTAGGATGACTTGACGGTGGTCATGGGTTCAAACCCTGACATAGGTGGAATCTAGGTGTTTACTTATAAAAAAAAAAACAATTCGGCACTGCACTTTAGAATTGATTGAAATCTTACTCTGCTTTTTATTTTCGACTTTTTCAATTTCGCGACGAGAATGACATTTAAACAATTTAGACATGAAACGCGATTAATTCCCAAATCCCACGTGAGTTTTGTATGTTGAAGGCTTGACTCATGTGCTTCAATTTTTGTGGAGTGACACCACAGGCCAATAACCAATAATTCTGCTTCCTTTTGTTTTTTCAGAAATATATGATAGAATGTCTTAGGGAGGCATCCAGAATTTATCATATAAAAATAAACGCGTCCATCAAAATAGGGTACCCCAATAAATAAGCAGTTGTGAGTCTGTGACCTGAAAGGTAGATAATCCGTTGTTGTCTCAATTATTTTTCTTAAAGTAAAATTATATTAACCCCTCGATAGAACTCTGTGCATCACATTTGGGAGCAAGATTAATACCTATCCAATAAATATAAATACAATCTAGATTGTAATATGGAAGTTCTATGAAAGTACGAATAGGAGAGCACATGTCTTTAGTTTGAAAATTTTCTAACACTTAAAAGTACAACCAAGTAAAATTTTAGTATAAATCTTTATAATTTTCTTTTCCAATTTTTTAAAATTTTATTCAATCTTAACTTAGTTGATTAAGTATTCATTACATTATCGAATAATAGCAATAAAAACTGTTCACGCGTTTCAAATAATGCATATGTGCATAACATCTCCAAACAAACGTGAATAAAGTCGTAGCCTTTCCATTACTCTTTCCATCCGGAGAGAGAATCTAAAAAAGGATAGATACAGTTGATGACATATACATGTTTCTTCTTTTATAAGTTAACTAAATATAGAAGACACTAATATAATATTTTTTATCCAAATGCGTTTAATTTTGAAATAATCATCTCTTATATTGATTGTGCTACAGTAGAATCAAAACACAGCACGAGGGAACAGTCAACTAGATAAGAAAAGGTCAACGCGGCTTCAGCCCACTGATAAAATTACACGCGAGAGCCCTAGAATTAGGTGCAAAAAAATTGCACGCCAGTTGTAATACTAATTGTCGTTTTTCATCCCGAAACCGCTGATATATGGGACAAGTTAGTTTATTTGGATTGAGTTGTCGAAAGATAAATTGTACCACGTTGACTTGTTGAATAATAATACATTTTATTAGTGTTCATTGATAACACATTGATACTTTTAAAGCAAAGATCGGAGTCTAATTACATACAAAAGACATCGATTTGTATCCACAAACGAAAAAGAGCGTAACAATATCGATCCCACGAATTGTCATCCGTGACTGGCCTAAAATATTTTTTTTATAAGTAGACTGCCCCTATAATATTCCCCATTGTTAAGTGATGTTGGATGATCCATGGAGATATCCGGTTTCCGTCATCAATTTTACATAATCCGGCCATTATCCAATTTCTTAAGGAATACTTGAGCCACCACTAGGGTTTCGTCAGAATATGATACCTTTGTTCTTGCATGAGTTTATTCCTGTCGGCACCGCATATACATAACCTCAATCGCATGCTATAGAAGCAGCAATATGGAATGCAAACAAATTCTATAGTAATTGGAATGCACATTTACTTACTTATATCAATTTTCTAGACGTTCATTGTAGTCTGATTAGAAATTTTGAATTCTGATTGTAAGAATATAATCGTTTTTACTAAAATTTAATTAGAAACACTTTATTACTATTTGAGGTTTATTTTCTATTGAAATTTCAGTTAGTTAGTTGTGTAAATATCTAAACGAGAATCTTCGCCCTTTCGAGAGTTTATCCCTGAGGTTAATATTCGACTACCAATCCTGTTTGCTGATGGCCGTCACCAACTTGGATTCTCGCATGAACAACGTAGGCAAGGTACATTTTGATGCAGAAGCGCCTTGCAGAAATGTTACCCTTTTTCCTCGAAATCTTTTTTATTTCAGCTTTTAGATAATTATCGACTACTTTTGATAAGTTTATTTCGGTGCACAGAAAATCGAGAAATATACAAGTGCATTTTTTGAAAAAAAACAAAAAGGCAAAACAGGCACATTTAAGGGATACAGCCCATAACAAATTTCCAAAATATTGCTTAACAAAATGAACTCCAAATTATAGCTTTACAGAATCATTCCCCGGCCCATAATAGAAAAAGAAACAAAATTGAAGCCCTTAAGTTGCACGTGTAAAATGGTGTCCATAAATGGAGTGGATTAACACGTTGAACTTCAAAATTTGTCAATTTTTATCTCTTGACTAGATTTAGAGCTTAAAATCTTTCAAATAAAATATGTAATAAAAAAACATTTTAAAATAACAATATGTAATTGAAACGTGAAATGCAGCAACGTAAATTTTAATATTTTATTGCGTCTTACCGTTTAATTATTTGTGGATGAAGACGCATGTACATGGAGAACGGTGGCGGAAACCATAATTTGGAGTTGGTTGCTAGTGAATTTGGATACCATGGGGACTTAAGGAGGGTTGTCCCTAAATAGGGACTAAGATATCGGCCGTTAGATTATAATATATTCCAAAAGATGCTCATCTAATGACTATTAATGTTTAGGGATATTTAAGACTTTTGCCAAAACTAATTGATTCCCAGTATTTAATTATTCCTACTTTTTAGGCGAATGAGCATTTAATTCCCCTTCTCTCTCCTCCTAAACTCAATTTCAAAAAAAAAATAAACTCGTTAATGCTTCCTTATTTTTAGGCAAATTATCAATTAATTTTCCTTCTCTTTCTTCCTAAACCCACGTTTCCAAAAAAACGTCCACCTTCCTTCTCTCGCTTGGGATTTTGAACCAGTAAAACAACAGTGAACCAGTAAAACAAACCAGTGAAGCAGCAAAACGAACCAGTGAACCAGTGAAACAAACCAGTAAAGTATCAAAACAAACCAATGAACTAGTAAAACAAACCATTAAACTAGCAAAACGAACCAGTAAAGTATCAAAAATAAACCAGTAAAGTATAAAAACAAACCAGTGAACCAGTAAAGTATAAAAACAAACAAGTGAACCAATAAAATAAACCAGTGAAACAGCAAAACGAACCAGTGAACCAGTGAAACAAACCAGTAAAGTATCAAAACAAACCAATGAACCAGTAAAACAAACCATTAAACTAGCAAAACGAACCAGTAAAGTATCAAAAATAAACTAGTGAATCACTAATAACAAGAAAAAAAGACACGTTTTGAAAAAAAAAATATTTAATGGAGAGAGAATATAGGTCATTAATAAGATTATGGCAGATTTGGTGGGGTGATTATGATTTAATGGGGTAGTTATTAATGGAGAGAAAAACTACTCAATTAGTGGATTAGGTTAATTGACTATATTAACCTTGTCCCTAAATAGGGACAAACTAATTGTCCCCCGGATATCCACTCCCGGTTGCTAGTAGTGGGGGGGTCTTGGTTTGTAGGTCCGTCACTACTCCCCTGGGCAAGTATGGGAGTTTTTTTTAATGATGTTATTATTTCCAATGCAAGTGTGAAAAATAGAAATATGTCTGACTTTAAGTTTGAATTGAGAAAGTTTGAGTTTTATTATGGTCAAGAATCCGAGAATTTAAGTCAATTTACCAAAATTTATGTATTGATAAAAAATGGTGTTATTATTCATGAAAAAATTAAAAAAATAGTACTGATTTTTTTAATTACAAAATTTGTGTCCACGTTGAACATCGATTTTTTTAAATACTCGTGATGACCGAGTCACGAGAAAAGAATATGTGACCAAATCACTAAAAAAACTAGTGTATTGATCACTCATGAAAAAAAATTGTGTATTACCACTATATCAATCTTATTAACACAATCATAACAATATAATTAATCAAGCCATGTGGCAATTTGCTTAAATATTTATTCGATAAATTGTTTAAAAGATCGTATCTATGTATATGGGATGTAAGAACCTATTGGGCTATCTGTGATGCGGTGGAAGAGATATCGAGTAAAATTCGTTAGGTTGATTATGAAGCAAAGATGTGACTATAACCATTATACTGCCAGAACAGGTGTGAGATAGAGAATGGAGCAAAACCAATCTAGTAATGTAAAGGAAGTCTAATGAATTTCGATCATGAAAAGGTTGACTGTGGCTGAAAGACGAGTGTGTAATCGAGTATGTTTTTTGTGCCATATGAGAAGTGTAGCTAGAGATAGGAGAAGTCATCCTAAAATTTTCTCTGATGGTAGAATGTTACACCAGACAAATGCTTTACATACTGGCTGACATTATAAAAAAGTGATTATTACTAACATAAATAAAAATAAGAAATTAAGAACTAAAAATTTAAGAAATCAGACATCTGAGTAGACAGAGTAAAATTTTGGGGTGTGCATGTAAACTAGAGTTAGAGTTATCAAGACTTGAGCGTTAGAAGAATGACTGGAAGGTTGGATTATTCATATGTAACATAGTGACATCTATGACATGAGTTGATAATTTTTTCATTTTATGGAATTTACTTCAAATTTTGGTATTGGTGTGCCTAACAACATTTTATTCTTCTTGCTAAAAAGATTTGTCCGCTCACTAATAACGAATATTCTTTATGTCTTTGAAACATCATACACCGTGGTTGTCGCTTGTACCATAGGTTGCTAGCTATTCAGAAGATCCAAATACTGTCGCTCATTACCAATAAACATAAGTGCTGCCAACAGTGATCCAATCTCTTGTAAATGAGTATCGTATATGCTCAAAAGTATTAGTCTACAAATAAAATATATGAGCAATTTTATAATTGTCAAAATATTTGTAATCAAACAATAAAATTAAAATTGCATATATAATGAATCAAACATATATTTACTTATATTTGTGCAAAACATTACTCTGGCCTAACTGATGAATCATTAAGTATGTAGTCGATACTATCATTATATTTGTCATGATAATGAATATACAAGAAAGCACTCTATCGATATTCCTAGAAACAACACATATTTATGCTATAATTTTTTTTATATCCTCATATGAAATGAAAAAAATAATATTTCACGGTATTTTGGATTTACCCTGACTTAAAAATGCACTATGTGTCTTTTCCTCTAGGTCATATGGTTATAAAATATCCTAGATGAATCCAAACTTTCTCAACACCCGATCAGAAAAATATTACTATATCCAGTATAAAGATATCAATAGTATTCATATCAACGATAATTGTCAATCTCGATGACATATGTCCGATAGCTGACAATAATCTCATTAGTGTACGAAGGTCAAATCGTCTATATAAAAATAGGAAGTCTGATGTGATCGCGGCAGGAGAAACACAATTATACGGATCTATTGTTGCTTAGGATGGAGTAGACTTCGAACCCACGAACTGAACCAGCAAGAACCTTGGCAAAAGAGTCTCAACCCGAGCCAAGAACAATCTGAGAACCTTAGTCCAAGTCGAATCACGCCACAAACAAGGATGGAAGACTTGTTTGATAAGTGAAAATAAAGTTCAAGCTAAATGACACACAATTTTAGGCAAGAACAAGCAGAGTTATCAAAACTCACTAAGTCAAAAACTTATAATATTCAGAATGAATTCATGCATTGGGGTCCACGTTTTATTATGCTAGGAGTACTTTATATAGGCTCCAAAAGTCTCACTTATTCCTAAATAAACTAACTCCTAAAAAGGAACTAAATATTCTGGCCAAAACTAGCATTCCTAAAAAGTAGGAATCTTGGCTGGAATAAGAAAACTAAATAAGAACAGAATTTAAACATAATATTTAAGCAATATGCACGTCCAAAACAAGATGCTACACGTCCTAAACAAGAAGATCTTCTCTTGTGCATGCATCCAGATTAGTACGCCCTCTTGAAGCTTCCAATTTAGCTTCAAACTCTCCAAAAAATAATCTGAGAGCAAATAACTTCCTAAATAGCTTCAATAATGTGAATGGGCTTCCCTTGGGCTTCTTGGACGTCTTTAGACTTACACAAACTTGTATGGGCTTCATGGACACGTCCTTGGACTTGCACAAACTCTCTTGAAACTTCTTGGCCCATCAGATTCATATCATTCCCCTCCTCTTGAAAGGGATTTGTCCTCAAATCCTTGCATATGCCATGCATTCTCGGATGATTCATATTGCTGGAACAAGGATTAATCTCTGAACTTCGTGGCTGCACTTGATAACTTCCACTCCAATTGAATAAATACTTTGAGCATAAATAACAAGACATCATCTCCATTTTGAAAGGCAAAAACATGCTTGTTCGCACAACTCTTTCCTTGAACTTCAAACTATTCCACAAGTTAACCAATATTGAGCCTCTAACATAATCATACTTGTCAACTCCTAAGAAGTCAATATGATCAACATGTTCAATAACAAAATCTGGAGACATGTAAGTTATGAGTTGAATCTCTTCCTTGTCAATGCCAACAACATGTTCGTCATGTTCTTCAATAGTAGTAACTATGTGCTTCCTCATATGCACAACTTCCACAACTTCAGATTCATCAAACAAATCTCTCAAGTAGAGAAGTGACATATGATGCTCATCAAAACCATCTCCATCAAATAAATCATTGGAAAACTCACCAAACTCTTCCCATGTCAAAACATCTTCAACAATCTGATCAGAAGTAATGTCAATATCAAAACAACATACCTCCTCCTCAATTTCACACTTAGCTTGAAAGATGTTCTCATGATGTGCTTCACCAGCCTTCTTTAAATGTAATTCAGCTAATCTAACCAGATCAGCTTTCAATTCCTCCCAACGGTCATCTCTTCTTTGCCTTGCCTCTATAGGTTGGCGATCAATCCTCATCCTCCTAAGACTCCTTGTAGAGCCTACATCTTCATCTTGATTAGATTCATCTCTACTTGGCCCTCCAATAGGTGCTCTACTCCTTTGTGTATGAAGTCTGCCTCTTGGTTGTTGCCTTGTGCGAGAGTTCGCTATTGTATCCATGCATTGGCATAATGGCTTAATCTCCGCTCGCAATATTTATTGGCACTTTCCTACCAAGGCCTCCTCAAACACCTTCAAATCAACGTTGCCTAAAGTTTGGCCTTCTTGAAACATATTGCTTTTTTTCGTTTTCTATTTCTCTCTCTCTTTTTTCGTTTTTTTTCTTTTTTTTCACTCAGAATACAAAGTAAAAATGTAAATTAAAGGATAGATAGCCTAAACAACAAGTCATAGCTCTGATACCAAATGATGTGATCTCGCGGAAGAAATCATAAATATACGGATCTATTGTTGCTTAAGATGGAGTAGACTTCGAACCCACGAACTGAACCAGCAAGAACCTTGGCAAAAAAATCTCAACCCAAGCCAAGAACAATCTGAGAACCTTAGTCCAAGTCGAATCACGCCACAAACAAGGATGGAAGACTTGTTTGATAAGTGAAAATAAAGTTCAAGCTAAACGACACATAAGCTTAGGCAAGAACAAGCAGAGTTATCAAAACTCACTAAGTCAAAAACTTATAATATTCAGAATGAATTCATGTATTGGGGTCCACGTTTTATTATGCTAGGAGTACTTTATATATGCTCTAAAAGTCTCACTTATTCCTAAATAAACTAACTCCTAAAAAGGAACTAAATATTCTGGCCAAAACTAGCATTCCTAAAAAGTAGGAATCTTGGCTGGAATAAGAAAACTAAATAAGAACAGAATTTAAACATAATATTTAAGCAATATGCACGTCTAAAACAAGATGCTACACGTCCTAAACAAGAAGATCTTATCTTGTGCATGCATCCAAATTAGTACGCCCTCTTGAAGCTTCCAATTTAGCTTCAAACTCTCCAAAACGAAATCTGAGAGCAAATAACTTCCTAAATAGCTTCAAGAATGTGAATGGGCTTCCCTTGGGCTTCTTGGACGTCTTTAGACTTACACAAACTTGTATGGGCTTCATGGACACGTCCTTGGACTTGCACAAACTCTCTTGAAACTTCTTGGCCCATCAGATTCATATCAAAGTCAAATTCATAATCATGATAAAAAAAATATAATTCATTACTTCTTAAATTCTTAATTAATTATATTTGAGTCTTTAAACTCATCCAACTTACGATGATAAATCATAACGATTAAACATTTTTTGGTAATGCATATATTTATCATTCCAGTCTACTTGAAAAATATATTTACACGTTATTATAAAGGTTTCAAATCTCAATACACAGTGATTATCACCTTATGTCTAGTGTATAATCATATTCTTAGACCTTCGAATTTTTATTGACTAGCCAAAGTAGGATGATCATTTTTAAAGCCCACGTAGATACCAATGCTAGATCTATGGCAATAGAAAATGTACCATGGTTAGTAACTTTTCATAACATATTATATAGGTTCATCAAATACATATTACTCCAATTATGTATTGCTATCAAATTTTCTTCCAACAACATCAGTAACTAGCATGGATTGACTATTGACTCGATCGTTTCCAGATATAATATGCATTAAATTAGGTGCATTATGCTCATTTAGACAAATTGTTACATGGTTTCATCATCATTCTCATTAGAAATATTTGTAGGGTCAAAAAATCTTTGAACCACCTCAAGGCAGTTGAGTTACCATATACACAATTTGGTGTGTCCTTTGGGTTTCTTCTAAAATAGCGTATGCACAAGTTCTACTACCTAGGAGGTGTTTGATGTCCCATGAGGGAGATTCCACCGATTTTGAGCCCACATAATTCAGCTACGTCCTGAAGAGTAATTGTCATCTCTCCCGACACATAGAATATCTACGTCATTAGTAGTCACTGCTTCACTAAGGCTATAATAATAGTTGATTCGATCGAATGTAACAGATGTACCAAACATCCCAAAATTTTGTTGCCTACATGTAAGTTACAAATTCCATCTCTATCGCCACTGATTCTACACCGATTTTTGTTCCATCTTTGCTAGTAGATTAATTAATCAAATTTTATTAATTACTATTTTATAACCTACCTAATTAATAACATACAATCAAATAAATATTAATAAACTTTATTACCACACTAATTAACCGAATTCCCTTAATGGCCAATTCACACTTACTTAATCACAACAAATAATCAATTCATTCACTTTAAAATATAATAGATCAATAAAATTAATTATGAAACTTTAAAAATTGATAAATTACCTAAACCATCGACGAAGAGTGAGGGACATTGATAGTCGGAGATGAACGCATGAATAAGTGTTGGGGCCGACCATATAGGCAATGGTTGGCAAAGTAAAGGAGGATCTTCACTCACTAACAAGTGATAAGAGAAACTCTGAGAAGACCACTGACGACTGACGACAATGGGACGACAAGCAAGAAAGAGCCAAGGTTGTGGAGGGAGTGGCCGAGCAATGAGGAGGAGTAAAGGTAGTGAAGGTCGGGAGTTTGTGGTTTGTGTAGATATGATTTTAATCTTGTTGGTCTTAAAGACCTAGATAACCAAGCCAAAAAAAACTCTTGAGTGACCAAAACACATGATTTTTTTTGTGACCACATCATGAATTTTTTTCGTGACCTTGTCATGAATTTTTTTCTCTATTATTCAGTCATCATAGATAATTTTTTCATGACTTGCTATCACAAAAAAGGTAAATTATCCTAAGATCCCTGACTTATGCCCCTTTTTGTAGTAAGGTTCTTATCTTATCAGAATGTGATTTAAGATCATTGATCTATAATGAAATATTGGTCAGAGGTTCTTGGATGACATCACCATTTTATGATTTTTTCATGTAACCCCTAAATTTTTTTTATAAAAAAGCCTATCTTCTTCATCTTAGATCACAATGAAAACCAAGTATTCAAATCCAAATATCAAGCAAAATTAAAAAACCAAGAGAATCACGAACCCTGACTTATGCCATTTTTTGTGGTAAGATTCCTGTCTTATCATAATGTGATTTAAGATCATTGATCTATAACGAAATATTGGTCAAAGGTCCTTAGATGATGACATCACCATTTATTTTTTGATTTTTTCATGTAACCCCTAAATTTTTTTATTATAAAAAGCCTATCTTCTCCAATCTTAGAACACAATGAACACCAATTATTGAAATCCAAAAATCAAGCAAAATCAAAAAAACCAAGAGAATCACGAACCCTGACTTATGCCCCTTTTTGTGGTAAGGTTCCTGTCTTATCAAAATGTGATTTAAGATTATTGATCTATAACGAAATATTGGTCAGAGATCCTTGGATGACATCACCATTTTTTTTTATTTTTTCATGTAACCCCTAAATTTTTTTTATAAAAAAGCCTATCTTCTCCAATCTTAGAACACAATGAACACCAAGTATTGAAATCCAAAAATCAAGAAAAATCAAAAAACCAAGAGAATCACGAACCCTGACTTATGCCCTTTTTTGTGGTAAGGTTCCTATCTTATCAAAATGTTATTTAAGATCATTGATCTATAACAAAATATTGGTCAGAGGTCCTTGGATGAAATCACAATTTATTTTTTGATTTTTTCATGTAACCCCTAAATTTTTTTTATAAA